>CM060918.1:973584296-974019296 GCA_030737875.1 Allium sativum | reverse complement strand
TCTTGAACCAAGGGGCTGGGAAAACTCCCGGGCCATCTGTCACACGACATGATTTGGACGTGGTTGTAACCGGCTTGAACGAGAAAATGGATAATACAGCGAAGATGATAATGGAAAGGTTTGATGTCTTGACCAATAGTCAAGTCAATCTGTTACCATCAAATGCTGTGGGTAATGCTGACGAAAAAGAGGACTCATCAGCCTTAGACCCTGGACAACTTCACAGCTCAGTGAGAGACAGGGAAGAGGCCGACGTTGGGGATCGTAAGGTCAGATCTACTCAACGCAAAGAAGAACGTGCGACAAATCGCTTCGACATAGCCTCCCTCAAGAAGCATGCGAGGTGCCGAAGCTTAAACCGTGGTCACGCTAACATCAGCATCGATCCTGATGGACAAGCGGGCGATGAAAGGCGCATCACAGACTTAATCCAGCGAGTAATGAAGGAGAAGGCGGTTCAAGAGGATGAGGAGAAAGAATGGGAGTTTCCCACAGCAAAAATCAATTCACGGAGGAGATCCGTCAAGCAAAATTCCCGAAGAAATTTATACCACCAACAATAGCACCATACAACGGAATCGGAGATCCCACTATTTTCCTGTTCAAATCCCACCAGCACATGAATGGAGCTAGAGCCACCGACGAAATCAAGTGCTTGTACTTTCCCGTTTGCCTGGATGGTGTAGCTTCATATGGCTCACCAGACTCCCGCC
Organism: Allium sativum; assembly: GCA_030737875.1. Taxonomy (NCBI): domain Eukaryota; kingdom Viridiplantae; phylum Streptophyta; class Magnoliopsida; order Asparagales; family Amaryllidaceae; genus Allium; species Allium sativum. The sequence continues at coordinate 974,018,583 of CM060918.1, read as the reverse complement.
TAGGTGTGTCGACCAGTTTACAGATCTGGCGAGGAGATTTCAAGATCAATTCCGGCTGCAGGCCAACAAAGCAAGAGATGTGATGTCACTCAGCGAGATGAGACATCGGCCTGAAGAAACCATCAGAGCTTTATTTACATGCTTCCGCGCTGCAGCAGCGGAGGTCATAGAACCAAAACCTTGGTATTTGCTCGCAGCCCTGAGAGGGGCCATCGATAAGAAATCAGAGTTTGGAAAGTGGCTTAAAATGAAGAAACCAAAGACCTTAAAGAAGTTTTACAAGAAAGCTGAAGAGTATATGAGTGTGGAAGAAGAATCTCTGGGTGCCCAGAAGACTATGGAAAATAACGCGACCAGAGAGGGGAAGAACAATGGGCCCAGGGCTGAGCAGAGGAGCGACCTAGGACAAAAGAGGGGAAACAATGAGGGGGGTAACAAAGCTCATAAGAAGACACAGATGTATAAACCATCTGAGCTAACTCTCTTAAACGAAACCCCAGAGAGGATTTACCAAGCCGCGAAGGACTCAGGCCTTTTCCCTCACATTAAGCCGCAGAAGGTAACTGAACAACAGGCGAATTCCGGGAAATTTGCCGTTTCCATAGCCAACCAGGGCACAGCACTAACGAATGCCGCCATCTGAAGAGTTTGATTGAAGAGCTCATCAGGAAGAACCGACTCCAGCAGTATGTGAAAAATCCCCAAAACTCTCCGACCGTGCAGGGGCATAACAATACGGCTAGCCAGCCCAACTCAAACAAAGGGGACCAAGTGCCAGACGACTCGAGACCAGTAATCAATATGATATTTGGGGGTCCTCACCTAGCCGGGAACAGTTGGGCAGATATGGAAAGACACGCTAATGAATTGAAGGATGTCACGAAAAAGGAAGGGTGCATGATCTTGAACAACGAGCTTCCGACGAAGATGCAGAAAACCTCAACTGAGGACGTGATATTCAGAGACAAGGATGCAAAATGCTTAATTACGCCAACTATTGATGCCATGGTGATCACAATCAGCCTTGGACCTACAGTGGTAAAAAGGGTCCTAGTTGACACCGGGGTATCAGTTAATGTGATCTTTATAAACACTTTCCAGAAGATGAATCTCTCCATGGCAAAAGTGCGCGCGTACCCGCATAAGATCCACGGCTTTACAGGTCAACCTACGCAACCCATCGGAACGATCGATTTGCCTGTCGAATTAGCAGATAGGGAGCGTCAAGTTTCCATGATACAGACCTTTGTCATAATAGACGAGTTTTCATCTTATAATGCATTCCTTCGGAGGCCAACTCTTTCGGACTTCGGGATTGCTTTCGCTCCCTGGTGTTTGATCATGAAGTTTCCAACCGAAAGGGGAATCGGTGTAATCAAGGGCGATCAAATGGCCGCAAGAGACTGCTACGTGGCAGAACTGAAGGAGGCCAAGAAAAAAGAATCAGGAAAGGATGCGAGGGTTCTCCCTTGCATCCAAAATTCCCCCTTACAGCAACAAAAGAGAGGTCCATGCGCTGGTGAGCATAGTGGAACGCAGAAGGAGATCGATCCTAGAGAAGCCAGTGCAGAGGATCAAAGGGCGACCTCAGCCGAAAACACGATTCCTATAGCTGTAGATCCAAAAGACCCAAACCGTGTGTTGAATATAGGGTCTCGGCTGAACCCCGAATTGAAAAACCAATTGATTGTCTTTTTAAGGGCCAACTTAGATGTGTTCGCATGGAACCATTCCGACATGTGCGGAATATCTCCGGATGTTGCAGTCCACAAGCTAAACATTGACCCGCGTGTTCCGACTGTCAAAAAAAAAGGAGAACCCAGGGGCCGGAGAGGTCGCACGCCTAAAAAGAAGAAGTCGACAGGTTAATGGAAAATGGTTTCATCAGAGAGTCTACCTACCCGGAATGGGTGTCCAACCTGGTGCTCGTGAAGAAATCAAACGGCAAATGGCGGGTCTGTGTAGATTATTCAGACCTGAATAAAGCTTGTCCGAAAGATAGTTTCCCTCTCCCCAGAATCGACCAACTGGTGGATTCCACGGTCGGCCATGAATTGCTATCTTTCATGGATGCATATTACGGCTACAATCAAATCATGTTGTATGGTCCAGACCAAGAAAACACTAGTTTTATTACCGATCTCGGCCTATACTGTTATAAGGTAATGCCATTTGGTATAAAAAATGCAGAAGCGACTTACCAACGACTGGTAAACGCTATGTTCAAGAAACAAATTGGTAGGACGATGGAAGTCTATGTCAATGATATGTTTGTTAAGTCAAAGAAAGAAATCGACCATTTGGAGGACCTGGCCCGAATGTTTAACATCCTACGACAATATGGCATGAAGTTAAACCCTTTGAAATGTAGTTTTGATGTTGGCTGAGGCAAGTTACTTGGGTACATGGTCAACGCTAGAGGTATAGAAGCTAATCCAGCCAAAATATCAGCATTAAGAGAAATGCGTGCCCCAGGGACCAAGAAGGAGCTTCAGTGTCTAAACGGGAAGATCGCGGCTTTGAATCGTTTCATATCCAGGGCAACGGACAGATATCTCCCATTCTTCGACGCCCTCAGGAAAGGGAAAAAGAGATACAGTGGACCCCTGAGTGCCAGAAAACCTTCGAAGAGCTGATCCAACATATGGCAACCCCACCTATGTTGTCGAAGCCTAGTGACGACGAAGACTTGTTTTTATACTTGGCGGTTTCTGCTCATGCTCTAAGCGCCGTGCTAATCAGAGAAGATTTGAAGATACAAAAACCGGTCTATTACATCAGCAAGAGGTTATCCGGAGCAGAGCTTAATTATCCAAGACTTGAGAAACTTGCTTATTGTTCGCTCATTGCATTAAAGAATCTTCGCCCCTACTTCCAAGCTCATCCCATCAAGGTGCTAACGGACCAACCTCTGAGGCAAGTCTTGTCCCGACCTGAAACCTATGGAAGATTGCTAAAATGGAATATAGAGCTCAGTCAGTACGACATCACGTATCATCCTCGAAAAGCGATCAACGGACAAGCACTGGCTGACTTCATTGCGGAATTTACTGACCGAGGGGAAGTAAAGGAACATGATGATATCAAAACTAATGTCCAGTGGAAACTATTTGTAGATGAAGCATCGAACGACCGCTGTTATGGGGCAGGGGTAGTCCTCGAAACCCCTGAAGGAAAATCCCTATGCTATGCGTTAAGGTTGGAATTTGTGGCAACCAACAACGAGGCTGAGTACGAAGCCCTTATTACAGGAATAAATCTTACGAGAGAATTACAAATAAAAACTATACAGATCTTCAGCGACTCCCAGCTCGTGGTAAGCCAGATTACAGGAGAATTCTAGGCGAAAACGGTTAACTTGCCAGATTATCTTACAAGGGCCTTGGAATTGTTGGAAACTTTCGAGCATTACACCATATCTCGTATTCCCAGAGAAGAAAATACCAAGGCTGATTTATCGGCCAAATACGCGAGCACAGGGGATGTGCAGCTAATGGGGTTAGTTCCAGTAGAAGTCCTCTCCAATCCAAGCACAAAGCAGACCGAAGTGGGTTGGATCATGGAAACAACCGACCAGTCAAGCTCATGGATGTCGCCAATTAAAGAATAACTCACAACTGGAGCACTCCCGGTCGAAACCAAACTCCGAAGAAAGATCTTGCGAAAGGCTCCTTTATACCTTGATTCAAGGTAGGCGACTGTATAGATGGGGATTTTCCACACCTCTGCTTCGCTTCGTCACAGAGAAGGAATCTAAGGCAATTATGGTGGAGTTGCATGAAGGTGAATGCAGAGGTCATACCGGAGGACAAACTTTAGCCAAAAAGATCCTACGTTATGGTTATTTCTGGCCAGACATCAACAAAGATTCCACGACCTAAACCAAAAAATGTGATAGGTGTCAAAGATTTTCCAAAATCCCAAGGCTGCCATCCACAACCATAACACACATGGTCAGCCCATGGTCGTCTGCTATCTGGGGCATTGACCTCATAGGAGCCCTGCCCACAGCAAAATCTGGTTTCAAATATGCAATTGTTGCTGTTGACTATTTTACAAAATGGGATGAAGCGGAACCATTAGCCTCTATAACTTCAAAGAAGATTATTAACTTTGTCTTGAAAAACATCATATGCAGGTTCGGGGTACCACAAAAGATAATCACGGACAACGGGACCCAGTTTGAAAGTGAAGAGTTCCAAAACTTTTGTGCCAAGTATAAAATCCAAAAAAGCTTTTCAACGGTCGCTCATCCACAAGCAAACGGGCAGGTGGAGGCAGTAAATAAAATCATCAAGATTACAATCAAGAAGCGACTAGAAAAGGCTAAAGGCGCATGGGTAGATGAACTCCCGCCGGCATTGTGGGCGTATCGCACTACGCACAAAACTGCAACAGGGCATACTCCCTTTTCTTTATCCTATGGCTCTGAGGCTATGATACCAGTGGAGTTGGAAGTCCCTACCCACCGAAGACTACATTTTGACTCCAAAGAAAAGAAGAAAAGAAACCATACGCACATTGGGTAAAGGGGTACAAGGCGGGTCTTATCAGCGTCGGTCATACATAACACAACCACACTAAGCAGGATCCAAATATCAGACCCAAGGTAGGACAAGTCTACCAGTGCAACCGGGCCATAAGAAGCGCGACTCAACAAAGGTGAAGGCTGCACATCCAGAGAACCACTCAGGAACTAAAATAAGACAGGTCATCTGTTTGGCACGAGCAAGAACAACCTCATAGTATAGCCATAAAGCCAAGCGGCACCATGAAAAGGCAGCAAGAGGACGAGTGCCCATTTATAATCTCGGCTATGGTAAATATGCTTGGTAATGTACTCAGTTATTTTATTCGTTATGACCTCGATTATGATTTGGGTATTATGCTCAGTTATTGGTTTAATTATGGGCTCAATTATTGGCTTTTTATATAAACATAATCTCAATAATAAAACCAATACTAGAAAGCTAATAAAACTGATACCATGTTAATGTATACCTAATTTCAGAAAGAAAATTGATACCATATTAATGTATACATAATTTCAGAAAGAAAACCGAAGCCATTATGCTTGCAAGAATGATATTCATAAAAATATAATTTACCAATGTGCTTCCAAAAGTAATACCTTGACTATGATATTACAACATATAATAGCCCATGATTGGGAACACAAACGTACCTCATAGGAATTCTTAAACCAAGTACATACCAATCACACGTAAAATATGTCTTATAGAAAAACCTAATTAAGTAACTATGGCTTTCAAATTCTGATACCAACCTATTTTTATACCAAAAGGACGCCATAATCATGTAAATAAAGGCTTAGTCAAAAAATGATACTAGAATGCTTTCAAAACTGATACTAGTTAATTTGCAAAAAAAAAAATATACCATATTTGTGATGACCCGGAAATTTAGCGATCTTGGTTATCCGATATACAACACATATCGAACATCCAAGGATCGAAAATAACGGGTTATTAATGAAAGAAATTAGAGGGTGAGGAAAGATAAGATAGAAACTTAAAATAGAAGAAGAAGAACACAACATCAGAGTAACACGAATCTCACAACGGAACGAATAACATATAATATATGTAACATAACTTTGAAATATACATTTGTGCTTGAATATACATCATTATCAAAGTACAACACTTACAACACAGCAGAAATAACTATAGCTATATGTTCCTGAAGCCTCCTGCTCCAGCACTTCAAGTATCTGTAAATCCCGACTACTTGACTGCTCGTACAAAATTGGGCACCCAAGAGTTTAGGGAAAAACAAAACAAAATAAACTCCGGGTCAGTCATGGGACTGGTGTAAGTAAAACAGTTTAAGCAGGTAAATGATATCTCATAAGACCACGCCGTATAACAGAACGGGTTTTTCCCTTATGAGAATCCAAATTATCTTTATATCAAAAACCTTTTGATATTATAATAATGTCTATCAACCACAATATAATAATCATCTAGCAGAACGCTTTCATCTCACGTTCTACATATATAGTATACAATCAAAACCGCAAGCACATATTGGGTAATGGATTTCCAACTATGATAAGGTATGGAACCACCTTTCGCTAGTGTACCTCTAGAAAGGAATACACTAGGTTCAACAAGAACATCTTGCAACCCGGCCATACATGACCGACCACTCATTTCGCTTGAGTGTATCGAATGTATATCACCAACGGTTGGGATCAGCAACCGTTTCCCGAATGGGACAGCATTAACAATAGATTTTTAGAAGTAAATGAAACTCTAGATCATGTGATTATACACCCTACTTTGGAGCGACTGACTTAGCCATGCTGCCTGCCCGATTTATGTCATTTACCAGACGTGAGGCTAGAAGCTACGCTTTATCATCACACCAGATTCACTTTGAATGCCACATCATCAAATCCATCAAATCACCGATTGACGTCCTCAACCATACAATATGTGTTAGCTAAAAGAAGTTTCCTTCTCCTCTTCCAGTCTTGGTACGGTTGGAGAAATCAATATACGTGATCGTCTGGAAATACTCTGAAATACTCTATCAGACATTCATCCATACAAGTCATCCAGGAAAAGGATGAACCGAAGGCACTATTCAGTACATCCATCTTAGACACTGTTATCTAAGATTTATACAACAGCCCTTGCACTTTACTCCGTCTTCAATTATCTTTGGCATATATGATTCGCAACGCTTATGCCAATACAGAGTGGTTCCTTGGATAATAATCCAACCGGTCTCTCCATATTAACAACGTTAAAATGGTCAAAACTTCGATAGTCTGTGATTTAACTATCGAAGAAAAACAAGTGTGCAAACAATGATATTATTTCCAGATGGAAATTATATCGAACAAACATCATGTAACATTAATCTCTTTAGTTCATTTTACATCTCCTGTTTCCCTATATCCAACATTTGTTATTCTCTATATTTAGGAAATAAAATTTATTAAGACTGGAAAACATTTCCATTCCTTGTTTTCTGTATTAGAAAACATTTCTGATTCTTATTTGGAAAACATTTCCAAAACTCCTTCATTGGACTTAGACAGATGTTTAAACAAACCATCGCGATGCCAACTCAAACCATTTCCTTTAATTACTAAATTCACTTAACCATCCTTTACTGCCGAACCTTAACCATTTCTTAGTTAAATACGAAGCCAATCAAGTTGGGGTAGAACTACCTCTCAGACCTTAACTGAACAACATTTCTAACTTTGAAATAAGTAAAGTTCACTTTATATTTCTTTAACTAACTTCCTTACTTAACCTTTCTTTCAAGTAACTATATTCGATTAACTCTTTTCAATTAATTCTATTCGATTAACTCCTTTGGATTAACTCTATTCACTTAACTCCTGTCGAATAAACTATATTCGATAACTCCTCTAACTCTATCAGAATAAACTATATTCGATTAACTCCTCTAATTCCATTCGAATAAACTATATTCGATTTATTCCTTTAACTCCATTCGAATAAACTATATTCGATTAACTCCTTTTACTTAACTCCTTTCGATTAACTAATTCAATAACTCTTACGTGTTTAACTCTATTCGAATAACTAATTCGAATAACCCTTATTTATTTAACTCTATTCGAATAACTAAGATTCGATTAACTCTATTCAACTAACTCGACTAACCCCTTTCGAATAACATATTCGATTTACAAACTTTCGAATACCATATTCGATTAACTCCCTTCGAATAAACTATTCATTTATAAAGATTTACTTTTAGTAACGGTTCTTCACTTTACAAATGATTTCCTTTTTAGTAACGTTTTCCTTTTTATAACGGTTTCCTTTTTATAACATCCTATTCAGTTATAAACAAATTTCCTTTTTATAACTCTATTTATTTTCTAAATATTTCCTATCAATTCTATTTGTAAATGATTTACAAATCTTTCCTTTTCTATTATTCTATTTGCAAATGGTTTTCAAATATTTCCCTATCAATTCTATTCTTTGATTTTATAATTTCCCTTTTCTAAATATCTCCTATTTATAAATATTCCAATTTATAAATATCTCTTATTTATAAATATTTTTATTTTCAAATTCACTTTGAAACTATTCCCTTATCAAAATTTCGGTATGTTATGGTATTCAACATATCAAATCACGATGACCAGTATCGTCCAAACACATATAATCGACAACAGATTATATATCACATCATATATCACAATATATGAAAAACAGTAAAATAAATGTTGAGGAATCCAGTCGGATTCCTCCAACCTGTCTCCCTGCATCCACAGATGTTATACAATATAAAATCAACATCACTTTCAGTCCCATATGATATATTCTGTTAAACAGAATCAATATAGAAATTTAACTAACCGACTAGCAGTTCAATCAAACAGTCAACACACAGTCAATCAACCAACATTTAACAGTTCTAAAAATACAACATGAAATTATAAACTGTTCAGAGTTAGTGAGATTTACTCACATTTGCAGTTCATTGTTAAAGAACGATAAACTGTTATTTGATTTGAATCAAACAATTTATTTTGCCATAAATTCATACGAGCCCCAATCCACTTTCAGTCAGTTCCATGGTGTAGCCACCGTCTATACGGTGCTAACGGATCTGACCGTTCATGATTCTGACCAAGTATGAGTGAAATATTAAATCAACAAGTTAAAGTACTATTTAATATAAACTGAATTTATTTATAATCTTGGGCCTTACTTTTTGAACCGGCCCATGACCTTACTTCCCAAATCCATGGCCGGTCCTTACTCTTCTTCTACAATGCCTAGTTCGACATTCACCGTGACAATGGCCATTTCCCCTTTTTAAAACTTCCTAACTCCTTCATTACTTCCTTTAAATTCATGGAAAAATTACCAAACCTTATCTCGCTCCACCCTCCTTCATCTTGAGCCAAAAATCCCCAACTCGCATCATTCTGGCGAAGTGCGACTTCGCTCATTCTCTGCTGCAACAGTGCAGCTCGAGTACGGTTTTGACACCGTACTTCCCAAAAATCCACTTGCAACCTCCATTTTCCTTTCTTAATCCGAAAACATACTTAAATCGAGCTATAAATTCTTCCATTGTTCAGAAAAACGAGCCCTAGAAATCACAGTAAAAACCTGGGCTGACAGAAACGCGTAGAACTGGGTAAAACTCATATAGAAGTGAAGCTTCTACCTTGCTGAATCCATTCGTACCTATATATGATTTTATAGATTATTCTTTGATTTTCTATGGATTGTTGAATGGGTCGGTTTGGTTTTGCGGAAGCACAGGTGACGGCGGATTTTTTTTTGACCACCGAGACATTGGATTTAGGTTTGAAGAAGGGTGCCGGTATTTATAAGGGTTTTAGATATTTTCACATTGATGATTCCATTGATTTATAACCACCCATTTACTCCGGTCTTCTTTTAAAAATTTCTATGATCACCCGTGATACCCAAAAATCACGAAACTGGACATGTAGCTAGAGTTCGACATTACGGTCCTGACGAAACTAGTTTCGTCCAATTCCGACTCCGTTTGCTTACACAACGTACTTTTAACCGTCAAAATATCGACTGTTTCTCACTCTAAAAATCCGTACGACCACACAGTGACTCTAAAAATCACGAAACTAGACATCTAACAATAATTTGACATTGCGGATCCAAAAAAATTAGTTTCGTCGAATTCCGACTTCGTTTGCAAAACCGGCTATTTTTAAAGCTCTGAATGACCCATTTAAATATATAAATATATTTAAATATAATTAAATTAAATATTTTAAAAATAAATATTATCGTCTATATTCACAGTGGAATACCATACAGCTTTAGAATATTCCTATATGGATTTCTAACTTGATATTTCACATCCCGATTAAATCGATATTCGATTTATAATGAAATTCCTTTTAAAAATATAAATAATTCCTTTATAAATTATAAAGGAATTCCACAGCGACTTTTCTGAAATTTGATTTGGACGTACATCAAAATCTACACGACGAAATCCCCATTTTTCTCTTCCGCTAGAAAGATATACTTCACCAGCTCCACACGTTTCTTGTTTCACAGAAATCCGGCTCAAAACGAATCTTGTACATTCAGTTGAAGTTCGAATCGCCAATTTACGAACTGCAGCGCCATTTCGAACTCGATTTTAATTATATTATAACTCTACGTTCAAACTGTCGTTTATATAATATATTCGCTATTCAAATTCAATTCCAAGCTGAATTAAATATCACAGATGATCCAGTTCACACCATATCGCCATTTCAGCCAATTCTGATTATTTCAGAATTAAATATATTATTTAATTTATTATTTTAATTTAAATATTCACCATTATTTAATTAAACCACCATTTAATTCACTATATCACTATTTATATAATTAAATAAACTAATTATAATACCTCTGCCAATGTGGGTCATTACAATATTCACATAAACAAAATCTCACTATCAAAACTGGTACCAATTAGCCTGGAAAACTGATATCACATTTGTTTAAACATAATCATAGTACCAAAACTGATACCATTATGCTTCAAAAACTAACACCAGAAACTGTATATTACAACATTGAATATATAAATGATACCAATACAATCAATAATTGATATCGACAAATCAAGCAACATAAAACACACACACACACACACACACACACACACACACACACATATATATATATATATATATATATATATATATGTATGTATGTATGTAAAAAAAGCATCAACTAAAACATGATAGTAAACCAAAAATTCAATGAATACTCACAACTAATCTCAAATTGATTGCATTTCAAATCTGAATGCATAAAGTGAAGGAAAAGCTATAAAATCTGTAATACAATTATAATAAAATATCAATTCTTCGAAGCTTGGCAGTTGCGCTTGTTGTTGCTTACACACACCACACTAATTTTGTTTATTCTATAAAAATGCAAATCCGCCTTTTCACTTGGCAAAAGATCTACCAGCACCACATTTGTCTTTATGAAGCATAATGACATCTTCATTGCAAGGATCAATAATGGGCTTATCATAGTTCGTAATTGGATTCACTGGATTAGCATAAGAAGATCGGTAAGTGTCTATGTTGAAATAGTGTTCAACCAAATCGTATACTCGAAGTTTAGATCTAGTAGTGCACTTGATAGCATAAGCACAAGGAAATTCGGTAACTTTCCATTGATTGCAAGTACAACTCCGATTTTGAAGGTCAACATAATGAGAAGATAAAGACTTGACTTCAAATATGATTTCCGAAGATTTATAAACAACCCAACCAAACCCTTCATCAATCAACCCTTTTAACCTATGCCCCATAGATGGACAAATAATGATAGTCCATAAATGACACTCGTCTCTCCTTTTGGCCATTTTTTCCATAATTTTAATCCTAATTCCATCTAAGCATGAAGTAATTGGCAATGCTCTTTCCTCTATAATCCAACTATTAAAACTTTCAGCTACATTTGAACTATACTGTCCATATCGTTTGCCCTTAAAAAAAATCAGCCCATTTATCAAATGGTTTATCCTTTAAAAAGTTCATAGCTGTAGTACCTCCAACATCCAAAAATTTAGAACGGGCAGCTTCAAATTCATTTAAATCTGAAGCTCTAGAACACAACCTAAACAACTCAACAATCGAAATATTTGTATTCTTTAACTTAACAGCTGAAAGCAATTCTTGTTCCATATGAAGATAACAAAAACTATGAAATGCATTATGGAAAACTTCATGAATACCCAAAACTAAACCTTGATGAAGATCTGATATAAAAACTTAATCACGTGTTTCTTCAAGCATTTTCTTCAAGTGACATAAAAACCATATCCAATTATCCACATTTTCATTGGAGACTACACTTATAGCTAAGGGAAAAAGCCTGCAAATTAAATAACAATATAATAGACAATCAAAATAAAACCCCAATACATGTAAACAATAACTAATACCAGTAGGTACCTAAAACTTATATCAGAAAACTGGAAATAAGTAATGAAAATCAGAAAAGTTGATACTACTAGGCACATAAAATTGATACCTGAAAACTGGAAAATAAATTTTTAACAAGACATCATAAAAACTGATACTACTAGGCTATGAAAGTTGATACTAGGAAACTGGAAAAATAAATATTAACTAAAAAATAAAAATAAAACCTATACTACCAGGCACATAAAACTAATACTTAAAGAACTTGAAAATTAATTTTTAACAAGACATCATAAAAACTGATACTACCAGGCTATGAAAAGTGATACCAAGAAACTGGAAAAAATAAATATTAACTAAAACATAAGGAAACTGTTACTATCAAGCTCCTAAAACTGATATATAAAAACAATAAATAATAAGACATAACATAAGCTGATACTACAAGTCACCAAACACCAATATGTAAGAATAGAAAAACCTTGAACACATACAACAAAACAAAAAATATACCTTGATTACCATTATTTGCAGTAACTCCCATCAATACACCCGCTCGTCCCTTTAAGTGAGTAGCATTTAAAAAAATCATGGCTCGGCAATACTCAAACCACGTATACAAGCAGAAAGGGAAATAAACACTCACTCAAACTGGTTAGTACTGTCATTAACCTCTAAGGCAACACAACTACCCAGATTATGATTTTGTTTGCCTCCAAATATCATCTTAAGTCATCGTGAGACATAACATCATTACGATACAATTAAGTCAAAGAAAGTTTTTTTTTTTTTTTTTTTTTGCAGAATAAGAAAACAGATAAATCAATTCAATGTTATATTCTCTACGAAACTCAGTTATGATCTCCTTAGGCTTCTTGCTTGGACGGTCACGATTTTCATCTATAATCAACAATTTAATAAATGAGCTAGAAATATGCGGGTTGCTCAAATTTTTAAGTCCACCACCACAAGAATGCTCACTAACTAAATTCCGTATAAAAAACATATTAAGCTGTTCGGAATCACAAGTAGCATAAACTTTAAATTGACATCCAGTAGAAGACGAAGAGGATCAAACAGCTGCTATCGTAGAAGAACTATTCTTTAGAAAAAATAGTTCATATCTTGTTTTAATTTGATATGCCATCAATAATTCCCTAAACTCAATAGCACCCCCAAAACAGATCCCTTTAAAATCAGAAATGGAAAGATTAGATCTTCTCTTCATCATGTCTTTTCAGTAACTTTTTCCATGTACAACAATACTTGAACACAAAGTTGTAGTAGATGAAACTTCAGATGCAGTTGAAAGAGAATGGTTATCAATATTTTGCGGCCGACAATCCTCCCGCTTAATAGGGAAAGAAAAGAAAGCACTCTTTTTACGTAGTTGAAACTTTGAAGATCGGAATCAGTACCAACATATATTATTTTGTTCTCAAGCAAATAACTAATCTCAATTGGATAAGGAGTAAGTTAAGACCAATGATGGAATAATTCATTCTTCAAATCATATAATGAACATTTTACAGCAAACTGAGTACTGAAGGTAGTATTGTTGTACAAAAACAAAACCAAAGGAATATTATCACCATTGCAAAAAAAAATCATATAAAAATATGCAATCAATAAATTATAACATAACTCACACACGATAAAACAGGTAGCCATAATAAGTTACTATATTAATTAATTAAAACTGATACCACTTTTGATTCAAAACTGATACTGTATTGATGTACATTTAACAACGGAGAACAAACTGATACCACCAGTAACATAAAATTGATACTGTATTGTTGTATACTTAACAACTGAGAACAAACTGATACCACCAATGACATAAAACTGATATTGTATCGATGTACACTTAACAACAGAGAACGAACTGATACTACCAATGACATAAAACAGATACCCAGATATATACATAATATTTATGAACATACCACCAATACCACATGCCTGAAGAGAATGCAATATAGAGTTACTCCAAATTATACTATTTGATAGAATAAAAATGATACTAAATCCATTAAGCACATAACGTAACACATTACGATAGTGTAATCTAAAGGACCAAACAAAAATGAAAACAACCTAAAAATGAGGACAATTTGATACATCTATGAACACAGTCTAAACGAGAAAAAAAAACTTAATATAAAACATATGACCGGCTGCTGCTGCTGCAAATCGAATCCATTAATCAACCAATTCAAATCAATAGGAGAAAACCTGATGAGAATCGATCACATAAATTTAAAAAAATTGAAGAAGATAGTAAAAAGGAAATTAAGCAAAAAATAATTGCACAAAGGAAAATTGAACCTAAGAAATATTGTTTAATCTAAATTCGATTTCACATAATTTGGATTTTCCGCGCAATCAAAATCCACGATGGAGAAGACAAAGATGAAATCCCCATAGAATTAAATTTATGCACGATGGAAAAGGCGAACTAGCGTGATGACAATCTTTCCGAACGAGATATTTACGCGCGCGAGATGATGTCAGAACTACTTATATATTGTCCTGGAAAAAAAAATTAGCTGGGTTGTCCTTGTGGATAAAAAGCCCAATATTTTTGTCCTTCGCACTATTTTCCTGATGCACAATTGTTAATTTTTGTAATAAAATATAATTTATTAGCATTTTTATTTGTTCATGTAGGAAGCGAGGCCAAACTATTATTATACATGAATAATGGCTTGGAAAGTAGCACATAAAAATAAAAAACAAAGAAGTGTTTTCTGTGTGTTGTCGGAAAATCTGTAAGTAAAAGAATAACCCGTTAAGATTTTATGTTGGGCAGTGATCCATAGAAATCTGCAACATGTTTAAGTTATGCATATGTGGAAATAAGCAGAAATAAGATTAAAAAAATGCAACAAAATAAATTAAATCAACTTGTAGAACATATTGCACTAAAACAAATAATTTTTTAAACGCTAAAAAATGAAAAAATAAATAAATAATAATTGATCAAACTGACTTCGTCGGTTTCTCTTAATTATACTGCACTTTCAAAAACTTACGTCCATCTGAAGCCAGCAATGACCCTAATTTCTTTTGCATGCGCACCCATGTCTTTCGCCTTCAGCAAATGAATTTTTCTTCTCCGCATAATTTTCTTTATATTCCGCCTATTTCTCATGCATCCTATTTATTTCTGCAAAATTAACTTTTTTCTCATCCGATCCACTCAACTTTTTCCCAAATACAAAAGCTTTCAGTCTCCTCCTCTGGTGACGCTGCGACGCCTTTTTCTGACTCGCCTTCCGCTTCTCAGACCCATTACAGGTAAAGTTTGCTCCCAATCCAGATCTCAGCCAAATTTTCAAATCTTCTTTATTCTGTTATTTTTTTATTTATGTTTTGTTAGATTTGATTATGTTTTTCATTCATTTTTTATTCAATTTTACTTTGTGATTCAAATTGACTCAAATCTGATATGAATAATTGCTTGATTCGATTATAACGGTCGTCTATGCTTGGTTTGTTTTCTTTTTTGGGGTAAAAATTTAATGGTGCTTTCACAACAAATTTTTTTTAGTACTTATTGGGATAGTTTAATTTATAGGTGGTTATGGCATAGCTACGTAAAAATTATTCCATGAGAACCCAGCTGGATAGTTTAATTTATAGGTACTAACCGGCATAACAAAGTTGAGTACTTTTTTGGATGGTTAAAGGTAAAAAATACAGAGATATGAGCAAGATACAACTGTACATTTTACTTTACCACAAGGTACTACATAGGCAATAGAGCCTCAAAGTGTAAGGTAAAAAATGTATTATTCCAGGATCTTATGTGTATGAGGTGCATGTTTTTAGCACCTTGCACATCGTACATTTCTAAGGTACCCAAAAATAGAATGAAATCCTAACTCACTTCTAAACAAAAAGAAACACAAAGGACACATCAAGGAAGCAACAAGAAAAATTGTAAATAATTTAAATCACAAAGTAGAATTTTGGTTCCAGAAATGGAACCTACATCACAGATCAATTCCATTTCTGGAATCAATAATCACAATCCATTACAGTCCAGTGATCAACGTTGTTTTTCTAAAGTAAATCAATAAAAAGGAAACAGAGGATGAAAAGAAAAAATATGACCAAAAAAACCTAGCCTGGTCAGTTGGCTTGGCCATACCGCTGCTTCTATTACATTGTATTAACTTGCTATATTATTTGGATTTTTTTGGATCTGGCCACTTTTTAAAAACTAATCACGGTTTTAGTCTAGTTTAAAAATTATTACGTGTATAGCCTAGTTTTGGCCAAAGAAGCGCAGGCAGTTATTTAGAACTGGCACGATTTGAGATAACGCAAACTGGCTTCATCTCAAATAGTGCCCATATCAGAATGGCTAAAATCAAGTGGGCGTTATTTGAGAAAGCACCAGGTTGCGCTATTTCAAACCTCTAAATATTTTAAAAAAATAGTAGGCATTATTTGAGAAAGTGTCTGGTTGCACTATTTCAAATAACGCCTCTAAGTATTTAAAAATAATAATCAGTGGATGCTATTTGAGATAGTGCTAGTGTGCGCTATCTCGAATGTCGCCCCGACGTTATATACAGAGAGCAGCATCCCTCTTCCTCCTCACTTCTTCACTCCTTTAACTCTTTACCAAATGAACCCAATATCTTTCTAACCCTAAATCGATGTCCTAACACCAAAATTTTAGTTTTTTGATCATAGGTCAATACATGGCAAGTTCATCCGCCCAATATGCTCCAAAAGGTATAAAATCACAATTTTTTGACTAATTTTTAGAACTTTAGGGTTTTTTTTACAATTGGGGAAAATTGTGAATAAGCGAGTTTCGTACGATCAATGTAGCTGAAATCTTATAGTATTCAGCATGTATGTAGTTTTATTCAATACTTTTTTGTAGCACTTATGTAGTTGAAAATATGGTTTGTGTAGAGATTGTTGAGATGTCGTCGTGACCTATTGATGGTAGTGTTCTATATTTGCAGATCGTCATAGAACGAGCAATTTTGATTTGACGTCAGTATGTTTTTACGTTATTGTTTTTATGTATTTTTAGTTTTCAATTTTTTGTATGTATTTCTTACATGCTGCTTAATTTTTCATAGAGTAAAAAACTAGTTACCATCATAGATCACACATCTTCCATTGACTTAGTGAGCTTCAATCATCTTGGAGTACTAGATTTACTTGATCGTGCATGATTCTTATTAGTACACAAGTTGGGTTACGTCCAACTGGATCGTTATCCCATCACTGCATTAGTCGACAGATGAAGACCAAAGACATCCACATTCCATCTCAGAGTTGGCGAGATGACCATCACTTCGGGTGATGTTACGGTCTTGTTTGGCTTGCCCATTAATGATGCTCCATTGAGGACTCTGGAGACAGTTGACTATATGGAGATGCGTCAGCGGCTTCTAGGCGTCACTCCTCCCACCGAGCAGTGGTGGGGAAATGAGCAAACTGTCATTAGCTGGTATGTACTGTAGTTTCAGGTAGACATTCTAGAGGACGCCACGAAGGAGCGAATAGAGTAGCGTGCTAGAGCTATCATACTTCATATCATTACTTAACATTTGATTTGCGATCATTCGAAGACTCGCATATGGCTTACATGGTTGCATTTTCTGGAGGATTTTGATCAGTGTCGACAATATTTCTGGGGTAGTGCTACATTAGCATACACATACACGGAACTAACCAGTTTCGCTTTGATGGAGAATGCTTCACTTAGAGGTAGTCCTTCTTTACTATAGGTAATTTATTTTCATACTAATTTTTGTGTCGTATATTTTATATCTATATGATGTAGCGTTTCTTGATGTATTTTGTTTGTAGCTATGGTCTTGGTCGTATCATCCTGTTGGGAGACTCGAAGTGAAGGAACCAAATATTGATGTTTCTTTGTCGTACGTGTCTAGGTATTTTTATTCCGTCACTTATTTACCTTTTGTGTGTTTAGCTAGTACCTATATCTCTTATTACATCGCAACTGCGGTGGGTTGGAAGGAAGGGCACTTTGTCAACTCCGAGGCGTAATCTACTATTCTACCGCAATGAGTTTGATGTGCTCAGTCCAGATGTTGTTACATGGACGCCATAAGCACATGATCTTGGGGAGCTTCCGGCCTAATGTATCGCTTATGTTCATCTTTGGACCGCCCATGTGTCCGTTATATGTTTCAACGATGTGGCATCACTATTTCAGATGTCGAAAATATTGCTCGAGATCTCCTCCGAGATCTCGTTTTGGGCTCCTTCCGAAATAAAATAGCAAATATCACCGTAAATCTCCTTTCAAATATATCGTCCGATAAATTGCAATATCAAACGATATATCGACCGATACGAAATACTAGAATATCGTCCGAGATATTAGTTTTTTGGGTCAAGAATTAAATCTTTGCATGAACTAGAGAAATAATTAAAAAAACTCAAATATTGCCATGATAATATCTTGTTATTTTACATTTTACAAGTTAAATGACCATATTTTATGTTCATATATGTTCTACAATGCTTATGGTTTTAAAATTCGTCCTTTGACATACATGTTACCTACGAAATTGTGTATTAGTGGTCTACTTATGATGTATTTTTTTAATTTTTTGGTGTTATATTTAACGATAATTCATTTTCATGGATTATATGTTTTAAGCACTAATATATTTGCATTGTATTATATTTTTGTGTTGAGAAAATTACAATTTAAAGTATGAATGATCTCTCGTAAATTAAGAATAATAAAGTGATTTTGAAATTCAAGTTTAAGCTACTATGTTTTAATAGCATTCATAAAAATCATTTTGTAAGAATATTTTTTTTAACATATCACGTACCACGAGATTGTTCCGATATGAACTTTTAGACCCGAGATGGAAATCCGAGGCAAACCCTTGAGTTAAACTCATCTCGCCCGAGATCTCCCCCAATACGAGATCAAGTCTCTAAAATCACCAAGACGAAACGTGACCGATATCCGAGATTTAAAACCTTGTGTGGCATACCATGTTCCTGACCGAGTGATGTGTCATATCAGATTTAGACAGCACCTTCCTGAGGTAGTCCCACATTACATGATTGATTTAGCAGTACCCGTGGAGTATGAGATGGCCATAAAGACATGGAATCATCGGCATATGTGTATGTAGCAGAAGCGAGCTCACTTTATAGGACTAGGAGTATTATACATGGTATTAGAAGATTACATGACAGTATATTCTTTAGAGCGTACCACTCTTGGTGTTGTAATGGAACCGTACATGCTTAGAGCTCCTTTCAAGAGAAATGTGGTATGAACTACTTGGTACTAAGTGTACTTGTCTTAAATTTTTGTTCGATTTGATTTTTATGTAAGTTAACTTCGAAACCAAACCGCGCCAGTATGCCCAATCTCAAATAGCGCCAACATTTTTATTTACATCGAAGCTTTATTTGAGAAAGCGCCAATGTGCACATTCTCGAATAATGCCTCGTATAATTGCTTTGAAAACATATTATTATATGCGTTATTTGAAATAGCGCAACTTGGCGCTTTCTCAAATAACGGCCACCTGATTTTAGCTATTCTGATATGGGCGCTATTTGAGATGGCACCAGTTTGCGCTATCTCAAATCACACCAGTTCTAAATAACTTCTTGCGCTTACATGGCCAAAACCAGACTATACACGCAATAAGTTTTAAAACTAGGCTAAAACCATGGTTAGTTTTTAAAAAGTGGCCAAATCGAAAAAAAATCCATATTATTAAGGGATTAATAAATACATTACCTAATTCACATATTCTAAACTTGGTTCCTAAAGAAAAATAAGTAACGTTAGCATGTTAACTTGCTAAGTTATCAAGTTAAGTTAATCCAAAGCCCTCTTCAGTAAATGTTTAAACATTCAACATTTAGTATTACTTGTGTCTAGTTTGTTGATATGTCATGAATCTAATTTTTACCCAAAAAGTTTGTGCTTCCACCACTACAAGAAAACACTGATTTAGCGTCAAAAATTTAGAAGCGGAAATTTATGTCGCTAATTTGCGACGGATTTCTATGTGATCTTGTAACAACCCACAAATTCTGAACCAATTTAAAATTTTTATTTTAGAAATTTTAATGGAATTTTAATAGTTAAAATAATTTATTTTAAATAATAATAACGAAAAATTTATTTAAATTGAAGTTAGAACGAATATATTTATTTTAATTATAAGAGGAGTAAGAAATAGCGCGGTAGTTTGAAAATTTGAATTTGAACTTTGACGGACTATACAGGATGCAAAATAAATCGGATTTTAGTGAAACAAGAAATATTTAAATCTATTTAACGATATCTTTCTGACGAATGTAAGAAATTGAAATTTCACTTTAAAAATCATAAGTTATGCCCAGTTTAAATTTCAGAATAGTCGATATAGAATTTATATATATATATATTTTTTAATATTAAAAATAACCATTTTTCAAATGATCTCCGTTTTCGACGAGCCCACTTTTGTTGGAACGGAAATGTCAAATTATTGCTAGGTTTCAATTTTCATAGTTTTTAGAATTAATATGTGAGCGTGGCAAAAGAAAAAGTGTTTTGTCAATTACAGTCAATTTCGACCAGAAAATCACTATTTTTCAAACGGTCTCGGAATTCGACAAAATTAGTCTTGTTAGAACCGTATCATCAAAACATAGCTAGAAATAGTTTTTCTGGAATTTTTAGAGTCCGTATGTGTCCCCGATGAATTTAAATGTAAGATTGAATTAATTAAATAAATGATTTAAATATTAATTTAAATAAAACAGACTGAACACATTCGTTTGGTCTGACGGGACCTAGCCCATTGCGTCCGGAACGGGGGTATTTGCCTAGGGACAACTTTCGTTAGGTTAAATTTGGTGTTAGTTAGAATTAACGGACTTATTTGTAAAATTAGAACATATATTAATATTATATTATAAATATCCTAAGGTTTTCAAAACCCTAATTCTTTCAAAAGCTTCAGCCGCCACTATCATGTTCGTTGGCCATTTTCGCTCAATCCTTCTCCTTCCATTTTCGTTCTAATCACTCAATGGAATTCGAAATTCCCAATTAGAAATTGAAGAACTTCTTGAGCTCTCCAAGATGAACGGTCAAGATCGGGAACAGGGGCTCGGCTGGGCCAAAATTTAAGCATGAAGTCACGCCGCTTGGAGGCATTTTTCAACCTCCCTGGTGCACTGGGTTCGACGTGGTGCCTGGTGGTAGAAGGCAGCGCTACGACCTTCGTCGTGGTGGCGTCGGATTGGTGTCTGGTGCCTTGGTTTGGGTGTGATGTTAAGGAGATCATGTCGAAGGATGTGTACAGGGGTAAGCAATAGTGGAGAAGAATGGGTTATCCCCCCTTAACCTATGTAATTAAACTAATTGTTCAGTTAATTATTTAATAACTTATTTAAATTATCAAACGATTAAACTATCATAACTTGTTGGAATCAAAACAGAATTCAACAAAACGACTTGCGTTGGGATCGTCTTTCCAAGATATACGATTCTTAACTAAGTAGGAATGATTCTGAGAAGATCTAATTTTGGCCACATTTCTAATCTGAATAAAAGCACTGTGAGATTTCTATATTTATAAATAGTTAAAATTATCTATCTCCCGTTATTTAAAATGCATGCTTGTATGATATTTAATTCAGATCTGCGTTGTCTAGTATTGTATTTGTTGATTGTGGATCATGTTGATTGTGATGTATGTGTTGTTTAGATCTAGGTCTGAAATAACAATAGTATTTTTATTTTAGATCTATATTGATTTAATTCATAATAGAGTCCACCTTCTATTCTAATCCATGAACATGAAATCGTTCTTCTTTATTTAGATCTATGAAATGTTTGATTAGAAAAGAAAATAACACTTTTGTATGAAATGTTTAAGTAGAATAAAACAACATTTTTATATAAAATGTTTGTTTGGAATAAAATAACATATTTGTTTAAAATGTTTGAATAGAATAAAATGTCATTTTTGGTACATAATGTCATTAAGGTCATTTTATTTAAAAATGTTATCTTCGTAACATCATTACATTGAAATAAATATTTCATTTTGTTAAGATTATTACATTAAAAAGGATTACATGAAAATGATAATTTTTGTCAAAACATGTAAATTGAAATAAAAATAACATTTTGGGCAAACATATCAGTGAAATAAAAATAGTCATTTTTATCAAAACATATAAACGATGGAATTGGAAGTTAAATTTTTTATTTGCATTCTTTGTTGCAAATAAAACATCGTATTTAAAAGCCAAATTTTTATTTGCATTCTTTGATGCAAATAAACCATCGTATTAAAGTTGAATTTTTATTTGCATTCCTTGATGCAAATAAAATATTGAATTAGAAGTTGCATATTTATTTGCATTCCTTGATACAAATAAAATATTGAATTAGAAGTTGCATTTTTATTTGCAAATGTAGATGCAAATAAAACCATGAATTAGAAGTATTTTTATTTGCATCCTTTGATGCAAATAAATCATAAATTAAAATATTACATTTTTATTTGCATTTTAGATGCAAATAAAAAGCATAGTTTATGAAGTTACACTTTTATTATATTTTAGATATAAATAAAAGAATAGGATTAAAATATCATTTTTACTTTTAAACTAGAGAAAATAAAATGATTATGATAAAATGAATTTATCTTTGTTGTAATTTTGTTAAATTAAATAAAATGTTTTTATTTTCATCATAGATTATAATAAAAAGATTAGAATTAAAATGATATATTTTTAGTGTCATCTTAGCTTCAATAAAAAGAGTAAATAGAAAGACAAGTTTTATTTTGTCATTTTGTTGCAATACGAAAAGATGCATTTTTGGTTAAACAAGAATGAGGCATTTTTAGTTCATTAAAATTGATTAAACAAAAAGACATATTTTTATCATTTAAATAGAATGAGACAAAATTATTCAATTTTGTAATTTTAAAAGATTAAGAAAATATATTCACTTTTGTCATTTAAAAGGAATGAGACAAAATATTCATTTTTGTCACTTAAAAAGAATGAAACAAAAACATTCACTTTTATCAAATTAAAACAGTTAAACTCAATTTGTCACTATTATCAATTTATAATAGTTGAAATCTATTTTATCGCTTTTGTCAAATTATCAAAGTTAAAACCGTTTTATCGCTTTTGTCAAATTACCAAAGTTAAAACTATTTTGTCGCTTTTGTCAAAATTATCATAGTTAAAACAAATTGGTCACTTTTGTTAAACTATAATGGTTTAAACAAAACATTATCATTTTTGTCGCATTAGATCTGACAAAACAAATATGCTACTTTCATTTGTTTTGTTGAATTAGAATTGTCGACAAACAGATATGCCACTTTCATTTGTTTTGTTGAATTAGAATTGTTGACAAAACAAATATGCTACTTCCATTTGTTTTGTTGAATTGGAATCGTCGACGAAACAAATATGCCACTTTCATTTGTTTTGTTGAATTAGAATCGTCAAAAAAACAAACACATCACTTATAATTGTTTTGTTGAATTAGATTTGTCAACAAAACAAAGTTATTATCTTTGTTGTTTTGTTGAAACAGAATAGTTAAATCAAAATATACATTTTGTTAAAATATTCATTTTGTCAAAATAGATTAGTTAAAGCAAACCATATATTTTTGGTCAAATTATATATTTGGTCAAAATAAGACTAGTTGAATAAAAATAAACATTTTTATTGAAAACAAAAATTACATTTTTGTTGATTAGATTTGAAATAACACAAAAATCACATTTTTGGGTTAAATAAAAGAGGTAAACACAAATAGTATTTTTTGTGAAATAGGTTTGTGTTACCATAGAAATATCCATTTTGAAAAATAGAATTATCAGCAAAATAGAACTTCTTATACATTTTGTTGAGATAGAATTTATATGCAAATAAAATAATCATTTTTATTTGCATAACATATAATAGAATTTATATGAAAATATAAAAATCATTTTTATTTGCAAACTTACATTGGAATTTATATTCAAATATGAGAATCATATTCTTGGTCAAAACATACATTAGAATGTATAGGTGAGTTAAAGTGACATTTTCATATGTTAATGCATACATTAGAATTTGTATGCAATTTAAAATAAACATTTTTAGGTGTTAGGTTATACATTGAAAAACATGTACAAATGAGATTATTTCTTTTATGTGTTAAAATTAAGAATAACTACATACAAATAAAGTATAATGAAAATTATCTTTTATTTGTCATCCACAATAGTGTCATATAAATAAATTACCTTTTATTAGATATTAGAAATGTATAAAGAAATTATGCGAGTCAAATATATTTTATTTCGCATTAGGAATAAAATATCATGTTTGGTTCATCATCATCAACATGTCGGTAGTATTAAAATTGGTTAAATTCATTAATCAGTTATTTATTTATATGTACTGTTGTTGGCTGAAAACCCCACACGGGTATTGGGATGATAATTGATATACATTAGTCCCAATATTTATTTTTATGTCAATCGATAGATTGACAGGCTGCGATGAGCGTTATTATTTCATTTTAATGCTTATACAGTTGTGAACTTCACTCTGGATGTTGAATGGATGGTTTGATGATTATTTATCAATTGTTGTCATTTACATACGATGTAAAAAATCCGTATAACCAAAGTTATATGGTAAATAATTGAGTCGCTTTCCAATTCAGAATATCTTTTATATAAAGAATATTTTGAACAAAGAATTTCTTTCAAATAAAGAATATTTTTTTAAAAAACATATTGAAATAAAGAAATTGGATTTTAAGCTGTCGTGGATGTTGTCTTAAATGAAACTGTTCTTAAACCCCATATGAAAGAATAAATCTTTTAACTAATATTATTGGTGTTTCAAATTATACTTATTAATTGGAATTATTGATATATGAATTGGGTTTACCGTGAACTATGTTTTTAAACGACATTTGTTCTTTAACCCAATTAACAATGAAAGTATGATTTAAGATTTATAAATCTTTTTATTAAGATTTAAAAAGAAATTTTTCCAAAGCCAAGTTTTCCAATTTAATACATTAAATTGGAATTGAGTGGAAATTCGATTTGATAAATAATCGAGATAGGCTTCTGTAAAAGAAAACTGTTATTGTATATGGAATTTAAAAGGCTTTGTCGTTATTTCATTTATATTATTAGTCTGATACGGAAATTTATATCGATTATATATCAATTGATTTCTGTGAAAATTCCATATTTTGGAATATGATTTTGGGTTTATCGTGAACAATGTTTTTAAATGACATTGATTCTTTAACCCAGTTAAAGATAAGATTTATTTCTTAAATTGGAATAATCGTAAAGTAATGATTTTGGATTTTAAATTTGAATGGGAGTTTTAATAAATCTTTGGAAATAAGATTTAAGAATAAATGTATAAGAATTTATCTTTGATAAAATTAATAGGAACCTTTCCCTAATAATATGAATATTTTATTTAAAGAATATTCTGAATTGGAATGAGGCATTGGATGTGTTTTTACAACACTTGATTTTTAAATTATAAAAATACGCGAGTTATTCGGAAAGACCGAGTTTAACCCGTTCTGAATAATTACTACGACGATTAAATGTCGAAGATATTGAAGACGGTGATTGAAGACCGGCGATCCTCACATTGAATGGATGACTACTGATGCTTGGCATTGAGTCGCTCCCAGTAAAGGGTTAATAGTGGTAGTTTGTCCGGACGTACTTGTTGATCGTCCGGATACGCGAGCACCTAGGTGACTCTGGATTCGTTCAGACCTAGAACGGACTTGTAAATGGATGTGTGTCCAACATTGAATTTCATTCTGTGTAATTAAATTGATACCTATTAATATATATATGTGGTGGCGGAGAATTTATTCTCTTGCTTAACACCCTTTTTTGAGACGCACGAGCTCGAAGGTTATATATTGGTAGTTATCGATAACATGGTGTGATCTATCAATGTGACATGCCAAGATGCAATTGATCGAGGCTTTTGTTGAAAAGCAGAGCCTTATAGATGATGATAAAGCACATCCTATTTAGGCATAGCTTTGTGTATTACGTTACCTCACGAGCCTCACACCCCGGTGGAGTCAAAAACGGGACAAGGGAACGTTGGGAGTGCACACGTTTCTTTCTAGCAAGAAGTGGTGTTTGGATTTTTACACGGTCCGACATTTTTACTTATGTGGTTGATGGAATGAGGCACCTTGGATTTTTATTGGTTGCCAATGGCCAATTTGTAGGTCCAATAGGATCGGGAAGCGTGTGTTCAGGCATAACTAATCCACTAAAGTATTTGTGGACCGACCCTGCTGTATCCAAGGGTTCGCCAGCGTCTGAATCTTAAGACATTGATAAAGTGTCTCGAATCGGTTAGGAGATCGTCCCCGGCCTTGACTCATGATGGAAACCAACCTCCAATACGACGTTACGGTCTTGATTGTAAACCTATATATGGCAACAAAGTTGGATGGGGTACTATGCCGTCTATGATTGATACATTTACTTTGAAAGGTTTTTAAAATATGTATACACGAATAATAATATCAAATCCGTTTTTACCGTATCAAGCATTTTTGACCATTATAAGGTAAAACTCTATCCTCCGGCTTGCGTTGCATTGTGTGATGTGACCTGAGTCTTATAATGGTTTCATTTTTCTAGAAAGTATTGCGTTGTTTTAACGATTTACTTTATTTATGCACTGGCAATCCAATGGAGTAAACCCGTTCCGCGTTAGCGGCGTGGTCCTGTGATTAGCCTTATTACTAATTAAGTTAATTAAAGATTTCTCATACCAGTCCTATGACTGACCCGTAGTTTGTTTCAGTTTGCAAACTCGGGTGCCCTCTTTTCCACACGGGCAATCGGGTAGCTTATTTTGCAGATATATTGAGCAGGAATCTGGATCGAAGCTTAGAGCTGTGTCTAGAGCATTGGTAGACTTCTGCTGTATCAGTTTATTTGTTCCGCTACATTGTATTACATTTATTGTAATTTATTTTCCGTTGTATTATATTCGATGTACTCTGATATTCTGTACTCTGATGTTGCATCATTATGATGTAATAAAAGTCTTCTGTTATTTGTACTAATGTGTTTTATTCCCAAAGTTAAAGTATTCGAAGATTTCCAACTTTTTTGTTCAGACCTGTATGGTTTATGGTCGATTCCAAGGGTGGGGATTTTCGGGTCTTTACAGATCTGCAAGGGATAATTTTTTGTTTTTTCAACTTTTTTTCTTTTATTTATCACCGTCATTGTAATGACCCGCATTTGCAGAGGTATTATAATTAATTTATTTAATTAAATAAATAGTGATATTGTGAATTAAATGGTGGTTTAATTAAATAATGGTAAGTATTTAATTAAAATAATAAATTTAATAATATATTTAATTCTGAAATAATCAGAATTGGCTGAAATGGCGATATGGTGTGAACTGGATCATTTGTGATATTTAATTCAGCTTGGAATTTTATTTGAATAACGAATATATTATATAAACGACAGGTTGAACGTAGAGTTGTAATATAATTAGAATCGAGCACGAAATGTTGCTGCAGTTTGTAAATTGGCAATTCGAACTTCAACTGAATGTACAGGATTCGTTTTAAGCCGGATTTCTGTGAAACAAGAAACGTGTGGAGCTGGTGGAGTATATCTTTCTAGTGGAAGAGAAAAATCAGGATTTCGTCGTGTAGATTTTGATATATGTCCAAATCAAATTTTAGAAAAGTCGTTGTGGAATTCCTTTATAATTTATAAAGGAATTATTTATATTTTATAAAGGAATTTCAATATAAATCGATTATCGGGTTGACCCAGATTTGAAATATCAAGTTAGAATTTCATATAGGAATATTCTACAGCTGCATGGTATTCCACTGTGAATATAGACGATAATGTTTATTTTTAAATATTTAATTCAATTTTATTTAAATATATTTATATATTTATATGGGTCATCCAGAGCTTAAAAAATAGCCACTTTTGCAAATGAAGTCGGAATTCGACGAAACCAGTTTTGTTGGATCCGCAATGTCAAATAGTTGTTAGATTTCCAGTTTTGTGATTTTTAGAGTCATTGTGTTGCCGTACAGATTTTCAGAGTGAAAAACAGTAAGTATTTCGATGGTTAAAAATACGTTGTGTGAGCATACGAAGTCGGAATTCGACGAAACCAGTTTCGTTGGGACCATAATATCGAACTGTAGCTGCACGTCCATTTTCGTGATTTTTGGGTATCATATGTGGTCACAGGTGTTGTATATAACGGTGTTGTATACACAATTATATGATTTTTTGTTTGATGATAACAAACAAGTATTTATTATTCTGAATGTGTTTGTTATTGTACTGTTATATCACATTACAGACAGGAATATAATATTTATTTTTAAATAAAATACTACTGTACAGAAGTTCAAATATTAACACAGTATTTTATTTAAAAATAAATATTTTATTTCAACATTCAAACAGTACAAATTTTTATAACTCCACTATTTATACATCTCTGTATTACATATCAAATACAATTTCATATACAGTGTTCTCCACTACAACACTCTATCTTTCAGTTACAGTTTCACTCATTCATTCATTTACACAGACTCGTATACATATACACTTTTTCACACAGTCCTTGTCTTCAATCTTCTGTCTTCACTGCTTCTCTGTCAAACCTGTCTTCAGTCAGTCCAGTTTTCGTACCTGTCATTTACAGAAACACACACACAGTATATGGAACAGAAATAATATTCAAAATTCATGCAAATATAAATTTTATTTTAAAAATTTTATTTGCCTCAATTTTCTGGTGTGTTTCTCATCATTTTTCTGACCTGATCTGATTTGTTAATCTGACTGTGTCTAGACAGTAGTACAGGGATAGAAAAATTTATCTGATGGCTGCATATACACACGTGTATAAATTTACACGTGTGCAATGCCTCGCC
The DNA here is from genome assembly GCA_030737875.1 of Allium sativum. Classification (NCBI taxonomy): domain Eukaryota; kingdom Viridiplantae; phylum Streptophyta; class Magnoliopsida; order Asparagales; family Amaryllidaceae; genus Allium; species Allium sativum. The sequence goes on along the minus strand of CM060918.1, from coordinate 973,989,604 downwards.
AATCAGTGTGCAACTGAGGAGTAGTCACGTGGACCTTCTCGACCCAGTGCACATGAAAACAACTCAATGAAAAGTCAACTACAAATTCATGTGTCGAGAAACAAAGTTCAGCAAAGCTCAAGTATAAGTTCAATTGCACAAGCTTTTCATGATTCAGCAATATACAATTTCAAGGGTGGATGCAACAAAAAATGATGTCAACATGGTCAATTAACATGGCAGTTCAATTAGCATGAATTTCAATTGCCACAACTTGTGCAGCAAGGGTTAAAGCATGTTCATTTCAGCATGAGTGCATTTTCAGTTTGCGTGTATATGCATGGTCAAGCCCAAAACTGTTTCAGGTGCAAACATGATCAAGTCCAGAAATGCTCAAGTCAAAGCAACAAATGTGGTGCAACATAACAATGTGTATAGTGTTCTGGAGCCGCAACATGGATCATAACAGTAGCTAAATGGTCAAGATATGGAGTTGCTGCATATACACAAAGTCAGGTAACTTCATGGTAAACAGGTCAACATGTGAGAAAGTGGAGAACATGGCAGCATCTATATCTGCATGGTCGAATGGCAAATGCATGTAAAAGTGGTGTACACAAAGCTTCAGAAATTCATGGTTCAAGCCAACATAAAAGTGGTGCAACACATCAGGTTAATGTGAACAGAAGGACTGTGTCATATGCACTGGCAAGTTAGGCACACACATATATGTATACAAGTTTGTATACATATATGCATGGCTCTCATCAAAAGTCAAGGCCAGTGTACATATTTAAGCATAAATGTGGATCAACAAGGCAGAATTACTCAAATTCAAGTACAAGTGCAACAGGATCAAAACAGACCAATTGGTTTTCAAAAGTAATGCAATTCAGGTGACTACAGCATGGCATTTACAGTTTAGCAAGGTTTGAGCAAATGCACAAAGAAGTTTGCATGCAAAAAGGCAAGAAATAAATTTCAAAATGGCAACTTTTTTTTCTGTTTTATTTCTGCATGATTTTTTTTAGATTTAAAACAAATCCATAAGCATCTGTTTGGCAATATTTTAAAGGGGACAACGAATATATGTTTCCAGAATTAAACCAATTGGTCAAAACATCAATTTGGTACAAAAGTGATTTCCAGTTTTACATACATGGAGTATGTTCAGCAAATCAATACAAGGAATAATATTTGGCAATTCTTTTTTTTTTGGCAAAGAACATTTCGACTTAAATGTTTCCAGAATTCATGCAAATCATAGTGCATAGCAATGGAAAGAAATGTTTTGAATTACTGAGATTGGCAAAAATCCATGGCAAATTCACAGAACAAAATAAGGGAATAAATCAAGTCTGTTTTCAATACTTATATGGCAAGAAATCAAACTCGAGCAAGTTTTGGGCAAAAGAATTCAAAGCAATTTCTATTTCCAGAAGTCCAGATTCATCTCAGCATTCACGGTTTTAAACAAGGCAACAAATCCAAATTCATTTCAATGCCGAGATGATTAAATCAAAAAGAGGAAACAACAAATTATCGGGTCAAGCCACTTTCACGAAATCAGAGTGTTGATTTAGGGATTCCTAAATCCTATAATAATCACACCATTTCATCACAGGCGAGAGCATCGAAACCAACAATAATAAATTCAAGCAATAAAAGATCAAGTTTTCAGAATAACTTACAAATTGCTAGGGTTTCGATTTTGAGACATCAGAATTGCAAATCGATCGAGAATTTCTCAAATCCGACGTCAAGAACACCAGCGAGATTACGATCATTCAAGAACCAATCTTTTCCAGCATATGCGATCGATTTGGGAAGGAGTTTAAAACTCTAATTGATCGACTGAGCCGCCATTTATTTTTCCAGAGTAAAAGAGAATCGGGCAAATAAAAATGACAAGGGACTAAAGTATTTTGGGCCGGCCAAGTTTTGCTTAAGGGCTAAAAAGGGAATAGCCCTCTTTATTTAACTCCTTGGGTTTCAATTTCTTTTTAGTTTGTTTTTATATTTGTTTTTATTTCGAATTGTAAATCCAAACAATTAGTTCTAGAGTCTGCAAAATCTAGGGAGGTTTCAGTCAGGGTGTTGACTGACAGTTGATAGAGCCTGTAAAATCTGAGTTACATGTTACGGGTTTGTAATACGGGAAAATCTGGTCGAGGGGATATCGATCAGTTTACGGTTTTGAGCTTAGCGTTAGGATAGGAGCAGGCACTGCGAGTGTACATGGTCTTGTATGCGGAATCTGTTTATAACACCTAGTAGAAACCTTAGGAATGCAGCAGTAGGCAGGGTTTTGCCGAAGCTGGGTATATCTGTGTGTGATTTATTTTCTGCACTTCTATTTCTGCTGCATTCTGTGATCTGTTTATTATTTTAATATCCTGCTAGTTTTTCAATTCAGTTTAAAAACTGTGATAAACCCTATTCACCCCCCTTCTAGGGTTAATCTAGATCCAACAAGTGGTATCAGAGTGGGTATTCGGTTAACTCTAGAGTAATGGTGATTCCTAGTTATCAGTCCATAGAGAGTCAGTCCAGTCACATTCCAAATATTTTTGATGGTACAGATTTTTTAAACTGGAAATCCAAAATGGAATTTTATTTAAAATCTGTTAATATTAAATGTTGGAATGTTGTTATCCGTGGATTTGATAGTGTAGATATTACTTTCAATACCCGTGCTATGAAAATTATATTTGATTATCTTTGTACTGAACAGTTTAATCTTATCTGCCATTGTTTATCTGCATAGGAAATCTGGGATACTCTCAATACGAAGTATGGAAAATCCGACAACAGCTCAAAACCCCAGATTGTCAACTCAGATTCAGAATTCTGTTTAACAGGATTTACAAATGAGAATTCAGAAGGATCAGATGATGGAGAATCAATGGATGCTGAAGTTGAAAATTTCTCATACGAAGATTTGGTTTATATGTGTGTTGATTTAACTAAATCTGTTGATAAACTCAAATCTAAAAACAAAACTCTAAAATCTAGGAATTCTGAGTTGACCAGCAAAATTAATGATTTGGAATCACAACTTGAATATTTTAAAAACCTTTCAGATTCAGACTGTAAAAATTGTTTGAAATTGAAAACCAATCTTGTTCATCTCAATAAAAATATTCAAAGGTTTGAAGATGAAATTTTGATCTTAAAAGCAAACAAGATTGAGTTATCAAATTTGAACAATCTTCTACAAAAGGAATTTGAAATTTTTAAAACTGATATAAATTCCAAATTTGAAATTGCTGAAAAAGAAAATTTGTTGAAAAGTGATTCGATTTTAAAAGAGCTTGAAATTGAGATTGAAAAATTCAAAACCTTTAACGAACTTGAATCTGAAAAGTAAAATCATTTTGAACTTGAAATTTCTAAATCCCAAGTCAAAATTAAATCGCTTGAAAATGAGAATTTGGTTTTGAAACAGTCCAATGCTGAACAGAAGATCTCTATAAATAATTGCTCAAATTTACTAAAAGAAAATAGCGATCTAAAATAAAAAATTCAACGATTAGAATCAACTTTGGATAAATTTTCTAATGGGGAAAAATCGTTGAATATGCTGTTACAATACCAAGTTTCTATTGGAAATAAATCTGGTTTTGGCTTTGGGAAAAATGATGTTTTTGGAAAACAAAATTCAAATGTTTTGAAAAATTTCTCAAACTGCTTTAAAAAGAACTCCTTTGAAAATTTGAACTCTGAGGATTTCAAAGGATTTTTGAATCAAAATAGTAATGAGAAATCGTTTTATAATAAACCATTTAAACATTCTTGGATCCCATAAAATAAAACAGGCTTTGTCAAGTTCAAACAGATTTGGGTTCCTAAGGGTACGAAAGTTAATTCTAATGGTTTGTTATATAAACAAATCTGGGTACCAAAACATATGAATACAACTATAAGTGGTTTTACAAACTTTGTTAGACCACTCGATCCTATAAACGGTTAGGTACCGAAGGAGGCTGAGGAACTGCTGTGCAGAAAGAGAAACTGGCTTCAAACTGCTTCATATCATTGAATCACTTTTAGTTCCTTAGCCAAACTAGTTGAGTTAGAGATTCTGGTTTACACTGATCTCAGGTATGATCTCTGAACTCATCTTTGTAAATATCTTTTTAATTTTCTTGTTTATTTCTTCTTCTATCTCCTTCTGTCTCTTTTGTTTATTTTTTTTATTTTTGGTTTAACTTGTCACTGCCATATTTCCTTTCTCTTGGGATTCCTTAACGTCCAGTTGCAGAACTCTTGACTGTCTGGAAATTTGCTTTTCTGAAAGTATGATATTGTTAATCTTTTCTAGATCTTGAATTTAAACTTGTATATATCTGCAATTGTTTTTTTGAAGCTCACCTTCCGTTTTCTGAATTCCTATCAATGTTAACGTATTCTTCTTATATCTTGAACACTGTTAATATGAATTATTTTTAAGATCTGAAATATTATTGAAATATCACACATCACTGCTATTCTGAGTTTCTTCTAATTCAGTTTAGAACGGACTTGAAAATTTATACTCATTATAGCACTCTATTATTTGTCAGTTGTGATAATTTCAGAATTGTTCAGATTGGTTTGAATATTTTTGATTCATCTTGAATCAATGATACATCAAGAAATCCATCTTTTATTCATGATCATTTTTTTGTTGAAAATTATTTATTTGAAATCATTTGAAATCCCTGATATTTTGAATATCACACACCTCCTAAAATTGAAATTATCAATCTTGTGTGAATAATTCATTATATCTCAAACTTGACATTGATTCAAGTGATTTCAGATAAATTATTTATTTATAGATCATGAATATCTCTTAATTATTTAATGTAAATGATCTGAAATTATCCTTAGAAATTTTTGTGAAAAATTCCTTTGAAAATCTAGTCTTGAAATTCACTCTTATTTCATGATTATTTGATTTAAATATTTGTTTGTTTAAAATCATTTGAAATTATTGATTTATTGAATCTCACACATATCTCGAATCAAAAATTTATAATCCGGTGTGATTGATTCATTAAATTCTGATATTTTCATATTCCTCAAATGATTTTAAGTAAACAATATTTTAATCATTAGATCATAAATCATCATATATGGCCATCATCTTGACAAGTATGATTTGAAACTATGTTCTGTGTTGCTCTGATACTATTTTGAAAAATGGTTGTTCTGGAATCACATGCTTGATGCTCTGATACATGTGCATAATCTATTATCTCGTCTGTTTGAGCTTGGTACTTAATAACTCTTTTGTCTGTGACATTGTTGTTCAGTATCATGTTAAAATTCCTCGTAAATAGAGACACCAAGTGGTATCAGAAGCGCCTTATATTTGTCTCACCCATCTGTACTTAGATTCAAATCTTCACCATGTATAAATCCACACACTCCTTTTGTCTTGTTCACATTTTTTCCCTCTTGTCGTGTATAAATCAACATATTCCTCTTGTATTTGATTTTCAATTTTAAAATTATTTATTGATTATTCTTTCAGAAATTGAAATCAACATCCAAATTGAACTGTATTTATAATTCATCAAAATTATTATCAGATTTTGAAATTGTGATGAATTGTGACTGCAGTATATTCCACAACAAGAGGAGAATTTATTTGGATTTTCATGATGGTTGAATATTTATTATAATATCTTTGAACTGGCAATTATTTCACGACCATCTCCTTTATCTATCACCCGTCTGCCATCCATCATGATTTTATATTAATGTGGAGAGTTATTTTTTTAAAAAAAAAAAGAGGAGGAAAAATCATCTTGTGTTTAAAAAAAGTGAAAATATTTGTGATAGAATTTGGACTATGTTATTTTTCAGAATCAGTGACGATTGAAAATTTTCAATGATCTCGGTACAGTCGATCATATTTCATAATATAATTAATTTAGAAATTTATGTCACAGTCCATTTCTGTACCTACCACATTTCTATCACTCATATTGGTTTTATATACCGAGGAGTTTTTTCCCTTTAAAGCTGAAATAATAAATATATAAGTGTGTCTCTAACCTCATTTAAAAATCCAAGCTCTGGTCATGTACGGTTAAGAGACAACTTAAAATTTAAGCTGCGACTAACCTCATTTAAAAATACAAGATCTGGTTATGCGTGATTAGTGTGCTCTTAAATTAAAAGAAAAAGAAAATAATCTGAATATATAAAAATTATTTTGAAATTCTCCTTGGTGTTTATAAAAACCAGCCTATCAATCCATCCTTCTAATATGTGAAATGTGTTAATATCTTATGAAGTATTATGATCTGTTGATTGATAGCTACTGGGATTTGAGACTATTCGAGTTTGTCACTTAAATTGAATTATTTATTATAGTCCAAATCCATCACTATTTTTGTGCTTTATTTTTAAAAAAAAATCCTTTGAAAATAATTGGAAATAATTTTTTAACTCTCTCCATTTTATATAAAATTCATCGTATATCCGTCATTCTCTACAATGTGAAATATGCCGCCTGTTCTTAGAATATTATGATTTTTTGTTTGACTGATTGAAATTTATGATGACCGTTCTTACTCTTAAGCTGAAATTATATTATTAGTCAATATTCATCTGTATTTTAAACTCTGTATCCTTTTGATGATAACAAAAGGGGGAGAATGGATTAGATTTTGATTTATGAGTGAATATTTTATAAATATTTTTAATTTTGAAAATTTATTATTATTCATACATTTCACTCATGCACAGTTATAGGGGGAGTTTCTGTTGAAGGGGAGCATTTAAATACGGGGAGTTCAAATATTCATGAACAAACACATTTATTATATTCAAAATCTTTTATTTGTTTGTCATCATCAAAAGGGGGAGATTGTTGTATATAACGGTGTTGTATACACAATTATATGATTTTTTGTTTGATGATAACAAACAAGTATATATTATTCTGAATGTGTTTGTTATTGTACTGTTATATCACATTACAGACAGGAATATAATATTTATTTTTAAATAAAATACTACTGTACAGAAGTTCAAATATTAACACAGTATTTTATTTAAAAATAAATATTTTATTTCAACATTCAAACAGTACAAATTTTTATAACTCCACTATTTATACATCTCTGTATTACATATCAAATACAATTTCATATACAGTGTTCTCCACTACAACACTCTATCTTTCAGTTACAGTTTCAATCATTCATTCATTTACACAGACTCGTATACATATACACTTTTTCACACAGTCCTTGTCTTCAATCTTCTGTCTTCACTGCTTCTCTGTCAAACATGTCTTCAGTCAGTCCAGTTTTCGTACCTGTCATTTACAGAAACACACACACAATATATGGAACAGAAATAATATTCAAAATTCATGCAAATATAAATTTTATTTTAAAAATTTTATTTGCCTCAGTTTTCTGGTGTGTTTCTCATCATTTTTCTGACCTGATCGGATTTGTTAATCTGACTGTGTCTAGACAGTATATATATAGTACAGGGACAGAAAAATTTATCTGATGGCTGCATATACACACGTGTATAAATTTACACGTTTGCAATGCCTCGCCAATCAGTGTGCAACTGAGGAGTAGCCACGTGGACCTTCTCGACCCAGTGCACATGAAAACAACTCAATTAAAAGTCAACTACAAATTCATGTGTCGAGAAACAAAGTTCAGCAAAGCCCAAGTATAAGTTCAAATGCACAAGCTTTTCATGATTCAGCAACATACAATTTCAAGGGTGGATGCAACAAAAAATGATGTCAACATGGTCAATTAACATGGCAGTTCAATTAGCATGAATTTCAATTGCCACAACTTGTGCAACAATGGTTAAAGCATGTTCATTTCAGCATGAATGCATTTTCAGTTTGCGTGTATATGCATGGTCAAGCCCAAAACTGTTTCAGGTGCAAACATGATCAAGTCCAGAAATGCTCAAGTCAAAGCAACAAATGTGGTGCAACATAACAATGTGTATAGTGTTATGGAGCCGCAACATGGATCATAACAGCAGCTAAATGGTCAAGATATGGAGTTGCTGCATATACACAAAGTCAGGTAACTTCATGGTGAAGCAGGTCAACATGTGACCAAGTGGAGAACATGGCAGCATCTATATCTGCATGGTCGAATGGTAAATGCATGTAAAAGTGGTGTACACAAAGCTTCAGAAATTCATGGTTCAAGCCAACATAAAAGTGGTGCAACACATCAGGTTAATGTGAACAGGAGGACTGTGTCATATGCACTGGCAAGTTAGGCACACACATATATGTATACAAGTTTGTATACATATATGCATGGCTCTCATCAAAAGTCAAGGCCAGTGTACATATTTAAGCATAAATGTGGATCAACAAGGTAGAATTACTCAAATTCAAGTACAAGTGCAACAGGATCAAAACAGACCAACTGGTTTTCAAAAGTAATGCAATTCAGGTGACTACAGCATGGCATTTACAGTTTAGCAAGGTTTGAGCAAATGCACAAAGAAGTTTGCATGCAAAAAGGCAAGAAATAAATTTCAAAATGGCAACTTTTTTCTGTTTTATTTCTGCATGATTTTATTTAGATTTAAAACAAATCCATAAGCATCTGTTTGGCAATATTTTAAAGGGGACAACGAATATATGTTTCCAGAATTAAACCAATTGATCAAAACATCAATTTGGTACAAAAGTGATTTCCAGTTTTACATACATGGAGTATGTTCAGCCAATCAATACAAGGAATAATATTTGGCAATTCTTTTTTTTGGGCAAAGAACATTTCGACTTAAATGTTTCCAGAATTCATGCAAATCATAGTGCATAGCAATGGAAAGAAATGTTTCGAATTACTGAGATTGGAAAAAATCCATGGCAAATTCACAGAACAAAATAAGGGAATAAATCAAGTCTGTTTTCAATACTTATATGGCAAGAAATCAAACTCGAGCAAGTTTTGGGCAAAAGAGTTCAAAGCAATTTCTATTTCCAGAAGTTCAGATTCATCACAGCATTCACGGTTTTAAACAAGGCAACAAATCCAAATTCATTTCAATGCCGAGATGATTAAATCAAAAAAAGGAAACAGCAAATTATCGGGTCAAGCCACTTTCACGAAATCAGAGTGTTGATTTAGGGATTCCTAAATCCTATAATAATCACACCATTTCATCACAGGCGAGAGCATCGAAACCAACAATAATAAATTCAAGCAATAAAAGATCAAGTTTTCAGAATAACTTACAAATTGCTAGGGCTTCGTTTTTGAGACATCAGAATTGCAAATCGATCGAGAATTTCTCAAATCCGACGTCAAGAACACCAGCGAGATTACGATCATTCAAGAACCAATCTTTTCTAGCATATGCGATCGATTTGGGAAGGAGTTCAAACCCCTAATTGATCGACTGAGCCGCCATTTATTTTTCCAGAGTAAAAGAGAATCGGGCAAATAAAAATGACAAGGGACTAAAGTATTTTGGGCCGGCCAAGTTTTGCTTAAGGGCTAATTAGGGAATAACCCTCTTTATTTAACTCCTTGGGTTTCAATTTCTTTTTAGTTTGTTTTTATATATTTTTTTATTTCGAATTTTAAATCCAAACAATCAGTTCTAGAGTCTGCAAAATCTAGGGAGGTTTCAGTCAGGGTGTTGACTGACAGTTGATAGAGTCTGTAAAATCTGGGTTACGTGTTACGGGTTTGTAATATGGGAAAATCTGGTCGAGGGGATATCGATCAGTTTACGGTTTTGAGCGTAGGGTTAGGACAGGAGCAGGCACTGCGAGTGTACATGGTCTTGTATGCGGGATCTGTTTATAACACCTAGTAGAAACCTTAGGAATGCAGCAGTAGGCAGGGTTTTGCCGAAGCTGGGTATATCTGTGTGTGATTTATTTTCTGCACTTTTATTTTTGCTGCATTCTGTGATCTGTTTATTATTTTAATATCCTGCTAGCTTTTCAATTCAGTTTAAAAACTGTGATAAACCCTATTCACCCCCCCTCTAGGGTTAATCTAGATCCAACAACAGGAATTTTTGAGGACGATTGTAGATAGCTTTTGATTAAAAACGAATATAATAATAAATATAAAAATATTAAATCCCCTATAAATACCCTCTCTAAGTTTTCCTAAACCCTAATACAATTTTCTGGTCAACCATATTATAGCCGCCGCGTTTCTTGGTTCTCAGAAAAACAATTCATGATCTTCAATAAATAAAAAACAATCCATATAGAATCTAATAAATCTTTTAGTATACATATATGGATTTGTGAAGAGGTCTTCATCATTCCTATACCATTTTCAAGTAGTGCGACGTTGTTCCTGGACCATCGAAATTCTACAGAGGATTCTAGGGTTGCGATTTTCATTTTATTGAAGCGGTAATTGATGAAAGCAAGTCCATATTCGGATTTAGAGTGGAAAATAGCAGCTACTTCGATTTTTAGAGATTTAATCGAAATTAAAAACTGTCGATCCTGTGCTGTGTTGGTTGTTTGAAGCCGTGGGACGCATTGATGTTTGAGGAGCCGAGTTCTACGTTTGTGCTTTGATGTTGAAGAGAGTTGGATGAGAAGGATTTTGGTAATTTTTGTTTGTTGATTTGAGGAGTGTGGGTGGAAAAATAAGAGTGGGAAGGTCTGGTAATGGCATGATGAAACAGGAGGATGTCGCGGAGCTTATTACTGGGGAAGAAAGTAAAAAGGGGCGGTGGGCTTTTATATGTGAAGATGGGCCGGGAAGTTAAGTTAAAGCCCATTTCTTTTTATAAATCATGTTTTATTTCAATAACATGGGTATTAACTTCAACAATGAATAACTCAGTCATATATAATCGGAATTCTACGAAACAAGATCCTTAGGATCGTATGGACGGGAGAAACACAATGAGACTGACTGGAAGTGGATTGGGGCTCGTATGAATTTATAGTGAAATAAACTGTTTGATTCAAATCAAACAACAGTTTATCGTTTTTAACGATGAGCTGCCAATGTGAGTAAATATCACTAACTCTGAACAGTTTATAATTTCATGTTGTATTTTTAGAACTGTTAAATATTGGCTGATTGACTGTGTGTTGACTGTTTGATTGAACTGCAAACAATTAGTTGAATTTCTATATTGATTTTGTTTAACTGAATATATCATATGGAATTGAAAGTGATGTTATCTATATTGTTTAACATCTGTGATGCAGGGAAACAGGTTGGAGGAATCCAACTGGATTCCTCAACATTTATTTTACTGTGATTCATATATTGTGATATATGATGTGATATATAATCTGTGTTGATTATGTGTGCTTGGACGATATTTATCGTTGTTATATGGTATGTTAAATACCATAATAAATACTGGATGTGGGAAAGGGGATTTTCAAAGTGTATTTTGAAAATGAATTATTTATATAAAATCGATGGATTTTATATAGAAAAGGAGAAGGGTTTTTATAAAAGAAAATAATTATAAAATCGAAGGATAAGTTATAATAAAAGGAAATATTTATTTGTAGAATAAATAGAACTGAAAGGAAATATTTATTTGTAGGATCAATAGAATTGAAAAGGGAATAGTTATTTGTTAAGTAAACAAATAGAAAAGGAATAAATTAAAGGAGTTAAATCAATTAGAGTTAATCGAATTAGAATAAATCGATTAGAGTTAGTCGAATAAGGAGTTATCGAATATTAGTTATTCGAATCGAGTAAAAAGGAGTTATCGAATATTAGTTATTCGAATCGAGTTAAAAGGAGTTATCGAATATTAGTTATTCGAATCGAGTTAAAAGGAGTTATCGAATATTAGTTATTCGAATCGAGTTAAAAGGAGTTATCAAATATTAGTTATTCGAATCGAGTAAAAAGGAGTTAATCGATGTTAGTTAAATCGAAAAGGAGTTAATCGATGTTAGTTTAATCAAAAAGGAGTTGATCGATGTTAGTTTAATCGAATGGAGTTAATCGAATTTAGTTTATTCGAATAAAGTTGTAATGAGTTAATCGAATTTAGTTATTCGAAGAAGTGAATCGGATCAGAGATATTCGAAGTGAGATAATCGAATATGAAATATTTGAAGTGAGTTGATCGAATCTAGTTATTCGACAGGAGTTAAATCGAATAAGATTTATTCGAAGAAAGAGATTCTCGAATATAAGTATTAGGAAGTAAGCAAATCGAATATAAGTTATTCCAATAAGATATTCGAATAAGAGTTAATCCAGTAAGAGTTATTAGGTTGGAGTTATTCAAATAAGAGTTATAGATTAGAGTTAACTGAATAGGAGTAAATATATTAGTTGTCGTTATATTATTCGAGTAAGGAACTAAAAGTCATATTAAAGATAATATATTTCGGATGTAGGAGATTATAACACCATTGTTATAATCACATAAACTTGTAAAAGAAGGGGGTTCGTAAATAGAATTAGAGGGTTCATAAGGAAGTGTTAAAAAGTTAAAGGATGAACTTACCCTATTTCGAGATTTGAAATGTTGTTCAGTTAAGGTCTGAGAGTTAGTTATACCCTAACTTGATTGACTTCGTTTTAATTTATAAATGGTTAAGGTTCGAGAGTGAAAGTGGTTAAGTAAATTTAGTAAATAAGTATAGTGGTTCGAGTTGTCGTCGCGATGTTGATTTAAACATCTGTTTTAAATCCAAGTAAAGAAGATTTGGAAATGTTTTCCAAATAGAATCGGAACCGTAATCAAATATTGAAATTGGAAATAAGGAATAAGTTATGGAAATATTTTCCAGTGTTAATAACATAGAAAATAAGGAAATATGAATAAATATATATATATAATTGATGATTGATTGATAAAATTTCCATCTGGAAATAATATCGTTGTTTGCACATGTGTTTTCTTCGATAGTTAACTCACTGACTATCGAAGTTTTTGACCATTTTAACGTTGTTAATATGGAGATGCCGGTTGGATCATTATCCAAAGAACCACTCCGTATTGGCATAACGTTGCGAATCATATATGCCAAAGATAATTGAAGACGGAGTAAAATGCAAGGGCTATTGTAGAAGTCTTAGATAACAGTACCTAAGATGGATGTACTGAATAGTGCCTTCGGTTCATCCTGTTCCTGGATGACTTGTATGGATGAATGTCTGACAGAGTATTTCCAGAAAGGTCACGTACATTGATTTCTTCAACCGTACCAAGAGTGGAAGCGGAGAAGGAAACTTCTTTTAGCTGACACGTAATGTATGGTTGTAGACGTCAAATTAGTGATTTTCGATGGATCCGACAATGTGGCATTAGAAGTGAATCTGATGTGATGATGAAGCGTAACCTCAAGCCTCATCAAACCGGTAAATGATAGAAATCGGGCAGGCAGCATGGCTAAGTCGGTCGCTCCAAAGTAGGGTGTATAATCACCTGATCTAGAGTTTCATTTATTTCTAAAAATCTATTGTCGATACTGTCCCATTCGGGAAATGGTTGCTGATATACATTCGATACACTAAAGCGAAATGAGTGGTCGGTCATGTGTGGTCGGGTTGCAAGATGTTCTTGTTGAACCCAGTGTATTCCTCTCTAGAGGTACACTAGCGAAATGTGGTTCCATACCTTGTCATAGTTGGAAATCCATTACCCAATATGTGCTTGCGGTTTTGATTGTATACTATATATGTAGAACGTGAGATGAAAGCGTTTCTACTAGATGATTATTATACTGTGGTTGATAGACATTATTATAATATCAAAAGGTTTTTGATATAAAGATATTTTGGATTCTCATAAGGGAAAAACTCATTCCGTTATACGGCGTGGTCTTATGAGATATCGTTTAATGGCTCAAACTGTTTTAAAATGTTTTACTCATACCAATCTTGTAATGGCGCGTTTTGTTAGCTGTCGAATAATTAATTTATTTAATTATTTATATATCGATTTGGCGATATCGATAACTTAAAGTAAAACGTTCGAACTTATAATTTATAATAATAATTATAATCGAGCCCGTAACGACGCGGCAGTTCGTTATTTGGCGAGTTGAACTTCAACTGAATGTACAGGATTCGTTTTAAAACGGATTTCTGTGAAACAAGAAATGTGTGGAGCTAGTGGAGTATATATTTCTAGTGGAAGAGAAAAATCGGGATTTCGTCGTGTAGATTTTGAGATATGTCCAAATCAAATTTTAAAATAGTCGCTATAAAATCGGTTAACGACCGTAATGGTTTATTCGTTATAACTAGAGATCGGGCTTGAATTTAGACAAGGTTCTTTTGGGAAATAGTGATAATTTAATTTTTAGAATTTTACTGTAATTTTTAATTAATTAAATGAGCAACTTTTTATTTGGAGTATTTTGCACCCTGTTGTCAACATTTCGGGGTTTCACAATATGAGTTGAACTACCGATATTATTATATTTTTGGGACCGAGGCACATCGCTCGATACGACCGTATACTTATTTCTGTATGTAGTAGTCAGACATGAATGAAATCTTACGTTACTAAAAGTTAAAACAAGGTATGTGGTTAATTAATGCTCCACATTGAAGTTAAAACAAAGTATGTGGTTCATTTATGCTCCACGGTGAAGTTAAAACAAAGCATATGGAGCACATGGCGCGACGATCCTTCAATACACGTTCCTTTCCTTTACACCACACAACACATGGACAAACTAACTCCACGTCCTATCAATAATCCCTATATAATAACTTCTAAGCCATCCTAACCTAAAACTTCTTTCTTCGTTCATCAAAAGATCTGCGCCGCCACCGAAAAGAAACGAACAGAAAACGTGAACAAACCAATTTAAGTCCAACCCAATATATTCTCGATCCTCAAACCAAATCCATCAAAAATGCCGAAGCTTTTTATGGCATCAGAAAAATGAAAAAAAAACAAATGCTTCACAGCTAAGAAGATTTTAGGCACCGGAGGAGTTTTTGAAGTGACCATCAACGCAACGATCATTAGGGGGTGGCGGTTGCTGTCTGAATCATGATCGTTGGGGGAAGAGTGCGGACTACCTGGAAAGCCGCTGGAGGAGCATACCTGCGGGTTGAAACTGGTGGTGCAGGGTGTATGTATTCATGGTGCGTAAATCATTGAAGTGAGGAGCAGCTGATATCCGAATTGGATGAAGAGGATAGGCTCAGAAATGGTTAAATTATGTGGAGTGGTGGTGTTAACTGGGAAACAGGTTGGTGTTAGTGTTGTCACGGGTTTAGTGAACCCATCGCATGGGGCAAGCATGGATGAATGGTGGAAAAATATGAAGTTGCCAAGAGGGAGATGCTGTCGGGTAAATCACAACAATGAACTTGGGTATTGATTGAGCGGAGAAACCAAGGTGATTGGGTGTAAGGGTGCATGAGTTCAGAAATGTAAAGTTTGTAAGGTGCATGCATGCTGAGAGTAACGTGTTGGCAAGGGGTTAGCAAAATCTGGGTTCGGAGTTTTGAACTGCAGTGGAGGTTTCAAAGGGGGATGCACGCCAACGTTTTGTACAGGTCAACAAGGCTTGTATTGAGAAGGAGATGTCGAGCCTTCGAAGTACAGCAGGGAGTAGCGAAATGATGGGAATAAAGAACATATGTTTTGTTGAATACAAAAAGGTATGACGTGCATTAAGAGTGAGCCATACCGTATATGCATGAATTACTGGGGGTCACGTGAGGCTTAAACGAATGGGAACATAGAGTTCGTAAGGGGATGCTGGGCGGAAAAATCAAATGGGAAGAGAAGTATGCAAAGGAAGGCGGTGGGTTCAAATTTAATAGCAGGATGGTGGAAGAAGTACATATGGGGAGCGGGCCGTGTTTCCGATCAAGCTACTGTGAAGACAGTTAATGTTTGAGAATATACCAAAGTAAGCTAAATTAAAAGGAAGAAAACAAATACTGGTGATAGAAGTGGTTGAAAACAAGGAAACGGTCTTCTGTTTCTTGCGTAAAGTATTACTGTTGGAGCTTGCACTGGGATAAAAGGATTACAGTACCGGTATGGATGTTACAGGGTTATTGGGCCGAGATTTTGAGATGAGCCCAGTTCGTAAAATAAATAAAGAAAAAAAAAAGAAGAGAAGGAATTGGGAAGTTTAAAACAACAACGAAAAGTGTGGTTTGATCCATGTTTTGGTTAATCCATAAGTGGACTGGGGAGTCTAGAACCCTGGACGTGAACTAGCTAGAATGGACTGGGAAAGTGGTCGGTTATGAAAGAGAGGATCGCAGGCTATGTACTGGAACCAGTTCGGGAAGATTTGAAGCACGTTTAAATTTTTGTCAGATTAAAACATCTGGTGAAATCAACTGACGCAAATCGTTATTTAACGGTTAACGCGCCAAGGTGAGTAAATCTCACAAACTCTAAACAGTTTTATTTTCACGTTGTATTCTTAGAACTGTTAAAATATTATCTGTTTGACTGGTTGACTGTGTGTTGACTGTTTGATTGAACTGCTAGTCAGTTAGTAGAGATTTTATATATATATATTTACGTATATATATAAACCGTTAAATAGTCATATGTTGATTCTGCTATCAGAATATGTCACAGTGAAGTGAAATCGATGTTGTTGTATTGTCTAACATCTGTGGTGCAGGAAAACAGGTTGGAGGAATCCAACAGGATTCCTCAACAGTTATTTTACTGTGATTTTTATATTGTGATATATAATGTGATGTATATAATCTGTGTGATTTTGTGTGGTGGGACGATATTTATCGTTGTTATATGGTGTGTTAAAAACCATCAGAAATACCAGAATGTAGGAGAGGGGTTTTCAAAGTATATTTTGAAAATAGTTTATTTATATAAAATCAAGGGATTCTATATATATATATAAGAAAAAGGATTTTTGAATATTAAGGAATATAGTTGGTAAAACAAATATGAAAGAGTTTTATTTGTAAATCAATATAAGGGAATATATATGTTAATCGAATATAAGAGGATATATTTGTTAGTCAAAATATAAAGGAATTATATTCGTTAGAACAAATATAAAGGATATTCATTTAGCGATTAAATAAATAGAATATTATAAAGGGTATTTATTTAGAGATTAAATAAATAGAATTAAACTAAAGAAGATATTTATTTGTTAAATAAATAGGAGTTAACCAAGTGAATTGGTCGAGTTAACCAAGTGAATTGGTCGAGTTAACCAAGTGAATTGGTTGAGTTAAACGAAGTGAATTAGTTAAGTTAAGCTAAGTGGTTAATCAAAGTGAATTAGTTAAGTCAAACTAAGTGGTTAACCAAAGTAAATTAGTTAAGTTAAACTAAGCGGTGAATCAAAGTGAATTTATTAAGTTAAACTAAATGATTAATCGATGTGAATTAGTTAAGTTAAACTAAAGGATTAATCGATGTGAATTAGTTAAGTTAAACTAAAGGATTAATCGATGTGAATTAGTTAAGTTAACTAAGTGGTTAATCGAAGTAAATTAGTTGAGTTAAACTAAGTGAACCGGCTAGAGTTAATCAACGTGAATTAACTAAGTTAAACTAAGTGGATTAGTTCAGTTAATCGAGACAAGTAAATCAAGTTAGGGTAAACCATTTGAGTTAACCAGTTAGAGTTAACCATTTGAGTTAACCAGTTAGGGTTGATCAGTTAGAGTTGACCAGTTAGAGTTGACCAGTTAAAGTTGACCAGTCAGAGTGGATCAGTTAGAGTTATCCAAGTAGAGTTAATCGAGTAGAGTTGTCGAATATCACATATCCGAAGTAGAGTTATCGAATATAGGGTATTCGAGAGAAGAGTAATCGAATATAGTTTATTCGAGTGGAGAAATCAAATGTTATTCATTTGGGAAGAGTTACCGAATATTATTTATTCGAAGAGTAGTTATCGAATATTGGTTATTCGAAGTTAGTTAATCCAAAGGAGTTATTCGAAGTTAGTTAATCCAAAGGAGTTATTCGAAGTTAGTAATCCAAAGGAGTTATTCGAAGTTAGTAATCCAAAGGATTTATTCGAAGTTAGTTAATCCAAAGGAGTTATTCGAAGTTAGTTAATCCAAAGGAGTTATTCGAAGTTAGTAATCCAAAGGAGTTATTCGAAGTTAGTAATCCAAAGGAGTTATTCGAAGTTAGTTAATCCAAAGGAGTTATTCGAAGTTAGTTAATCCAAAGGAGTTATTCGAAGTTAGTAATCCAAAGGAGTTATTCGAAGTTAGTAATCCAAAGGAGTTATTCGAAGTTAGTTAATCCAAAGGAGTTAGTTGAAGAGTTAATCGAATATAGTTATTCGAAAGAAGGTGTAAATCGAATATAGTTATTCGAGTAAAGTTAAAAGAGTTAATCGAATTTAGTTATTCGAAATGAGTTATTCGAATTTGATATTTGAATAGAGTTAAACACATTAGAGTGATTCGAATTACTTATTCAAATAGAGTTAAACACGTAAGAGTTAATTGAATATTAGTTATTCAATTAGAGTTAAATCGAATTTAGTTATTCGAAAGGAGTAAATCAATTTGAGTTAAGTTAATCGATTTGAATTAAGTTGAATCGAAATGGAGTAAATCGATTAGAATTAAGTTAATCGAGTTAGAGTAAATCGAATATTGGTTATTCGAAGGTAAGTTATTCGAATTAGTTATTCGAAGGAGTTAATCAAATGAGTTGATCCAAAGGAGTTAGTCGAATATTAGTTATTCGAATAGAGTTAAAGGAGTTATCGATTTTATTTTGATCGAAAGGAGTTATCGATTAGTAAATCGAAAGGGGATTTTCGAATATAGCATATTCGAAAGAAAGAGATCGAATATTGTTTATTCGAAAGAGAGAGATTTCGAATATGAGTTATTCGAAGAGAGATAATCGAATATAGGTTATTCGAAGAAGAGTTAATCAAATAGAGATTCCTCGAAAGAGAGTTATACGTCGAATTTGATTATAGCGAATTCGGGAAAGTACTATTTACTTTCCAGGGTTTAAATCAAGTTTAGTTATTGATTTAGAAATTAGGTGTCTGTTAAATTATTCGAGTTAGGAGATAAGGTTATAATTTAGGTTAGATATTGCAGAAGTAGGAATTATAACGTTATAGTTATAATCAACGCTGTCATATAAGAAGTGGATTCGTAACCTGAATCCGAGAATTTGCGTAAACAGATGATTGTAAAAAAGTGAGTGATGAGCTTCATCTATTTCACAGTAAAGGACGTTGTTCAATTAAGGTCTGAGAGGTAATTATACCCCAACTTGATTGACTTCAGAATTGACAAAGGAATAGTTGTGGTTCGATCTAAAAGGTTGATTAGGAATAAAGTTAAGGAATAAGCGATAAATGGATTAAGCGAAACGATGTTTTATACAACGTTCATTGGAAATCCGTAAATGAGTTTTGGAAACGTTTTCCAAATATAGTCAGATATGTTTTCTAAACATAGAAAATGAAATGTTTTCATGATAAGAATTTAAGAAATGGAGTTAAGCAAATTCAGAAACTGACTAGAGAGGGTAAGTTGAAGGGTTTTCTAAGTGACGATCTGATGTTGGTTTCGACCTTCCGGATTGATACTTAGAGAATTGTTCTCATACTAGTTACAGTTAGGGACTGATAGTTGCAAAATAATAGTGATGTGAAAATAAGCTATGGAAATGTTTTCCAATGATTAATAACATATATTTTCTAAATATATGAAATAAGGAAATATGAACATGTGATGATTGATCGATCGAATTTCCATTTGGAAATAAGACCGTTGTTTGTACACCGACATGTTTTCATTTGATAGTTGAATCACAGACTATCAAAGTTTTTACCATTTTAACGTTGTTAATATGGAGAGACCGGTTGGATTATTATCCAAAGAACCACTCTGTATTGGCATAAGCGTTGCGAGCAATATCTGCCAAAGATAAATTGAAGACGGAGTAAAGTGCAAGGGCTGTTGTATAAGTCTTAGATAACAGTGACTAAGATGGATATACTGAATAGTGCCTTCGGTTTGTCCAGTCCCAGGACAACGTATATGGAAGAAGGTCTGACAGAGTATATCCAATGGATCGCGTAAGTTGATCTGTTCAAACGTATTCACGTTTGGTGGTGGAGGAATTCGTTTCTCTTAGCTGTATACCCGTGTTATTTTTGAATAAGTCAATTTGTGATTTGGCGGGTATGACGATGTGGCATTCAAAGTGAATGGTGATCAGATGTTCTGAAGATAGACGTAGCTTCTAGCCTCACACCAGGAAGTAACAAAAGTTGGGCTAGGCAGCATGGCTAGTTGGGTCATTCCCAAGCAGGGTGTATTGTCACCGATCTAGGGAATATCCATATTTATACTTCTTTTTGATTATGTATCTTCGGATGACGGTTTGATGGCCTATAACCATGGTGGCAATATATTCGCGACACTCAAGCTAAATGAGTGAGCGGTCATGTGTGGCCGGGTTGCAAGACGTTCTTGTTGAACCCTGAGTGTATCACCTCTAGAGTACACTATTCAGAAGGTGCTCCCATACCTTGTCTGTTGGAATCCATTTTCCGATAAGCGCTCTGCGGTTTATGATTTTATACTATGTATGTAGAACGTGAGATGCAAGCGTTTCTGCTAGTTGATATCTATTTGTACATAGACATTATTATAATATCAAAAGGTTTTTGATATAAAGATATTTTGGATTCTCATAAGGGAAAAACCCGTTCCGTTATGCGGCGTGGTCTTATGAGATATCGTTGACTTGTTCATATACATGTTTAAATTGTTTTACTCATACCAGTCCCATGACTGACCCGGAGTTTACTTTGTTGTTTTCCCTAAACTCTTGGGTGCCTAAATTTGTACGGGCAGCCAAGTAGTCGGGATTTACAGATATGCTTAGAGAGCTTGGAGCAGGAGGCTACAAGATTCTATAGCTATAGTTATTTCCGCTGTGTTGTAAGTGTTGTACTCTGATAAGTGCTATTGTATATATATAACTGTTTACTTCAAAGTTATGTTATATATTATATGTTATTCGTTCCGCTGTGAGATTCGTGTTACTCTGATGATTCTGATGTTCTTCTTCTTCTATTCTATTAGTTCTATCTTTTCTTTCTCACCTTCTAAATTCTTTCACTAACGTCTCGGAATTTCCGACTCTCGAGGAGTCGGAAATTTCCAGCCGTTACAAATCTCATGACTGACCTGGAGTTTATTTTGTTTTTGTTTTCTCTAAACTCTTGGGTGCCCAATTTTGTATGGGCAGTCAAGTAGTCGGGATTTACAGATACTTGAAGAGCTAGTGCAGGAGGCTTCAGGATCATATAGTTATAGTTTATTTCCGCTGTGTTGTAAGTGCTGTACTTTGAAAATGATGTATATTCAAGTACAAAGTTATATTTCAAAGTTATGTTATATATTATATGTTATTCGTTCCGCTGTGAGATTCGTGTTACTCTGATGTTGTGTTGTTCTTCTTCTTCTATTTTAAATTTCTATCTTACCTTTCCTCACCCTCTGTTTTCTTTCTATTAATTTCCTGATTTTCAGTTTAATTTGGGGTTGGACTTGTGTTTTTGGTCAGCTCAAATTGGACCGGAATTTTGAGTCATTACAGTCGTCTTCTGTCATCCCTCACTAAGCCGTTGCAAATTGCGTCAAATCACTGACGGAAAATTTTTGCAGCTATTTTCCGTTGTAAATCCAGGCAGAATACCGACGAATATTTATAAAAGCTAATTTATAGCAGGATTTCGATAGATTTGCAAGTGATGTTTATATTTTTTAAGATATATATAGGGCAATCAACATCCCCACACCACTGTTAATTTGAGCCATTAAGATCGAACTATCTAACGGTTGTAATTGGTCATCTGCGTGCATTGAAGACCTTTAAATTGGAAAAACAACTAAGTCTATTACTTAAACATAATTCTGAAACGTGTCGCTCCTTTCTCTCTCCTTACCCTTCTTCCTCACGTACCACACTCTCTTTCCCTTTTGGAAAACCAACCGATACCAAATCCCTAATCTACGTCCTTTAAGATCTTTCCTTCTATCAACGTTGCATCAATAACCGAGCTTCTCAAATCTGGAGCCGAAATGATCCAAACTAATCCCTCTACGTTTTCTTATACTCTGGTTTATCTCTTCAATACTTTTGCCTCCCCAAATAACTTCTATTATTTTATTTGCCTTGCCTCCCCAAATAGTTCCTCTCTAATTTCAAGAAGGCATCTAATTTCGCTGATGACCCACCGCAGGCGATGGTTGGCCAGCGAAGCGAAGTTTATCTCTTCAACCTACCGTTAATCATGGTGACGAGGTATTGATTTTTCTTAATTTTGTAGTACCACTCATTACTATTTATATCTTTGTTCGTACGATTGCAAGTATGACCACCGTTTGTTGATTTTGCATTAAATGATTACCCTAAGTTCCGTCCAAATCTCAGTTGATAATTCTGTGTTGGACTACCCTAAGTTCTGTACAAGTCTTATACAAATATAGTTTTTGTTGTTTTTTTTATCAACTTTTTCTAATCGATAAATGATTAAATTGCAGTGAAGTTTGGGGTCTGAGGAAAACAGTTTATAACACATGTTACAGATGGACATATTCAAAATGGTTAAATTTACGTTGTGAACCACTTTCATTTACCTAAAGGTTGTGATTGACTCTATTGACTGTGGATTCAATTGGAATCTGCACATGAGTTTACTAGAAATTTAGTATTATACCAAATAAAATGATTATCGAGCAGGCCCAACCAAGGCCCAAAGCAGCTAAAGCAGCCGCCTGGGGTCTTCACGTCAAGAAATACAAGAAACTAAAAGGATATGTTTAATTATAAACATATTTAGGTTCAATAATATAAGATGATGAAGAAATACAAGAAACTAAAAGGAAATTTTTATCGAACTTCGATCTGATTTGCGGTACTGTAAGGAGAATGAGTAATGTTGACACTTGAAAAAGAAACATGAAACGAGATTTGAATGTCAAAAGTAAGGTTGTGTAAAGTATATTAATCACTGGGAAGAAGCTAGATAGCAGACATGAAACAAGGATTGGTCATTTAACCCAGGATTAACCGGAATTTAGTTGAAGCTAGACGTTTTTATAAACTCATGCATTTCTACATAAAATTTTAATATTTGGGATCCAATTCTAAAATTGGAGGTTTGGATGTGTTTGGGAGCAGGCAAGGAGCCAGGATTGTCAAAAACTATTATGTAAATGCTTACATGATTTGAACAACGGTTAAAGATTCTCCAAATATATGTTTTGATGCTTAGATGAGATGGCAATCCTCACCTAAGTGGCCTTAGGCTGATGGCTAATAACAAGCCTCGCCTAGCACAAATGCAATACCTAGGCGGAGGCCTAGAAGATGTTTTTTTTCTTTTTACAACAGGGACTAGGAGAAATGATTGGAATAGCAAGAAAATATAGAGTCAAGATAAAAGGGTGAGAGAGGAACTAGAAGTGGTATTAATAAATGAGAAAGTAAGGAAAATGGACTTGGATAGCATGGACATGCATAAAGAAGAAAAAAAGTGCATCAGAAAGAGGATAATATTTACCTTAAAGGTAAAAAAATGAATACTTAGATGGATATGGGAAGAGAACATTAGAAATTAACTTATGAGTTAAATTCAACTAATAACATGATTCAAGATAGAAAACCATGAAAAACCTAGAATTCATGTGATCGATCCTAATCACTGGGAATAAGGCAAGGATGATAATGATGGAAACTTTAGCATTATGAAAATGAAAGCTTGAATGAAAATACTCAAATCTGTCATTAAATTTCTTTCAAGACATTATGAATCTAGCAAGCCGACATTTGATGTTAAAGTCAATGAAGAAACTTTTAGATCTTTGGGAAAATACATAACTTACTAAAACTATATAAAGCTTTTTATCCTTGTAATTGTTAGCTCAAAATTCAATAGCTTCCGGTGAGCTATCTCGGTATTCTTCCTTTAACAGCATCTCCATGTATAGTTGAATCACTAACATCAACTTTTTCACCTTCAAAAAAGTCTTTTGACATATCTTTTGTTGCATCACGCCTTTCTTTCTCACGTTTAAGTCGGCGTTTGGACAACCTTTGTACCTCTTCACCTTCAATCTGCAACATTTAATAACATTTATATTTTACATTAGATTTGACTGCTGAATGCGTTGTCTTAATTGGTTGTGTATGTAGAGCATTAGCTTTGCTGAAATAAGAGATTCCTTCAATTCTAGAGAAACCACTATGCTATTACTTGAAGTGGTACAGAGTAGAGTTTCATATTACATAACTGCACATAACCAAGTGGGTGTTAGTTACAGTGAAGCTTATACTCTTATTGCTGTCTATTTAGCAATATATGGATGCATAAGCAAATGTGTAATAGCCGCTTTTTTGTTTTCGTTGTGCATGGATTGATATATGCTTCTAGGGATGAAAATTACTAAAAGTTTTCACGAAGCACTGAAGTCCTACCGCTACTGAAATTTACACTTTACGACGCAAATGATTATGCCAATTTTCCATGGACACGTGGTCTATCCTGGAAATAAGTTTTTTCCGAATATGTAAGAAAATGGGTTTTTTTTTTACCACCATGGGTTAATTTGAGAATTCAACATAATTGTGTAAATTTCAGTTTTTTTGTTAAAATAAATGAAAGTTAGGTGCTGTTGTGTGTAGGGTTACGGTAATCCATTTTTGGGTTGCATAATGGCTTTACTTGATGGGTTTATGTATATATCGGATTATTTGTTCTGTTAAATATCTGTTGGAATCTATACTATATTATAATTACTGAGTTTGGCTATCTTGGCTCTCAGGCCTCCAAAAATTATCTAAAGGTGAAAGGTTGTGGATTGTTTACTTCAGGTTTCTTCCATAAATAAGTGTTCATTTCCTTTCCCCATACTGTTTTTTAAAGATGAAATCGTGTTTCATTTTACTAGATCTCATGTCATTTTCACTCCAATCCAAATCCATTCAGATCTACAAATCTTACCTTCACTCCATTTTCCCTCTCTACCGAGTAAGCCTTTGTCGCCCCGTCTCCTATTTTTTGAAATCAACCATTTAATTCTTCGGCCGAATCAGTAACTCTTCGAACAGGCGACGATTGGAGCTCAGCTAATCCGCATCCCTTATGCGGTAGTGGTCCCCTTCTCCTTCCCCCATATTAGTGGTTGACGGTCCATCACCGATGGTGTGTCTTACAAGTTTTCGGCTCTTCCCAATGTAAGCATGTCTTCTTCCTACAGATTTCTTTGTTCACTTTGAATCAATTTTGGGTTTAGGTAATTTCTAGGTCATTATTATTGCACTGACTCAATTTAAGATCTAAATCTGACTTTCTGGGCTTCACTGCATAAATTCGATTTTGGTTAGGGTATGGTACATTTATTACCTCAAATTTGTTGTTCTGTGCTTGAATGTGGTAATAACCTAATTTAATGTTTGGTTGGTTTATATCTTTGTTTCGTGGTAAGAGACATAGTTATGTTCAAACATGAATACAACACTTTTCATTGCCACAACTGACTTTTGTTTTATATTTCTGAAATGGACCAAGTTATTACATTCATGTTCAACAACTGTTGTGTAGGCACACACTTCAGTGTATTTCCTTAACCACCCGACTATAACAAAAAATACAGCAAGTTGTTGCTATTATTTTTTGTGAATAAATAAATATAGTTTATCTGAACATTAGGTACCTTATGAGTGGGTTTTTTATAACCTACAATGAAAAACATACTCACCTACGAATGGAAATAATAACATTCCCTTAAATTTAAACTTTCAAACTATGTGATGATATTGCTACATTGTCACATATATGTAGTGTTATAGCCAACTGATAAATCAATTGCAGACAATTTGAAGTATTACAACCGGAAATGTGTTGTTATAACTGCATGTACTTTCAGTGTAGAATGAAAATATTTCATTTTTAACTAGAACTATGTGTAGTTTAACACACGTTTTAGATGAAAGCTTTGAGAGGGGATTTTGGCCATACATGTATGACATGGGATGTTTTTGACAGGAGATGAGATTAAAATTTGCAACTTTCAGAGGATGCTTGAAAAAACACACATAACATGCATTTGTCGTTTTATATATAATTTGGTCCTTTATATTCATATGCTTTGTTAACTCCACATATATTATTTTTCAATATTTTTTCTCATATTGGTTAATCATTCATTATTTTCTTATTATGCATAGACTTCCCGACAGCCATATCTGAACTCATTTTCCTAATTTAATTTGACAGTATACCCTTTTTCAACTCTAATCAGGCCAATAGGTACTTAAATGAGTTGGCATGAAAATTCGGCACCTTCTGTAACTATTCAGCAATATTACTACTAAACAAGACAATTATTGTGCATGGAACTATAGTGGTTGTGCATTGTTGTCATATATTTGTACATTATGGATAAGTTATAATATTTATACCATATAACTTCCTATGTGGATGAGCCAGGTAAGCAAGTTGCATGAGTCAGTTTACAACATTCTTCACCCCTTTACTCTCCTTACTTATATGAGAAGATGAAAAAAAAACATTCTTAGCAGCTGATTACAAGCCATGAGTGCTTCCAGTTTGATTCGTGCTTTTGTTACGTTGATTGCTTCTTAGTACTGGTTTGAGCCATATTTCCTATGAAAAAACAAAATAAAGTGTGCTTACATTTGCGGCTCTGTGTTTGATTTCTCGAATAGTTCTGATTATATTTGTTTAAATTTCCACCTCTCCACATGTATCATGGGCCCATGGTTATTCTGGTGCCCTCCCTAATCAATGTTCATTGGCTTCTCCTTTAGTATATATGCTTTTTTTCAAAGAACGATATAAAGGTTGCAAATTGGTATTATTTCAATTTTTGCTGAAATTTAGGAAAGTGACAATAAGGTTATTAATTCAAGTAAATATTTTAAATTTTGCAGTTCGTTGAAGACCATATGTTGATTTATTTTTGGTGGTCTTATCGATATTGGTCAATAACCGTGGATCATATGAAGGAGCACAAGATGGAAAAGCTTAAGAGCAACAATCATTGACATAGGGTTTCAAAGAAGAAAGGTATTACACTGTTCATATTTACTTTATGAAAAACACCTTTCAAAAATTAATATAATTTTATGTTTCATTTTTGTACAAAAATAGAAGATGAAATATGTTGATTTGAATACATTCCACTACCATGCTTTCAAATGTAAACTTTAAGATTTAAAATTAATAATAAGTGTTGTACATAATGTATCTATCAATATGATTTTTCCTACTGGAATTCATGGTCTAAAATCAGGCTATTATTGCAAGCTGCTAGCCCTTAAAGCAAACTAGTTCACTTCATTAATTGATTGAGTTTTGATATCTCCGAAGATTAATCAGTTATTTCACTAATAGATGATATTTAAGAATATGTGATATTGTACCTGTTACCGTTTTCCTTTAGTATCTAACATTTTTTTTAATTACTCCAGTAATATTTTTAACAATTAAAATGAACAATAAATTACAACCAGCTACACCAGTGAAGATAAAACATATTCAGTAGCTTTTTTAGAATATATGTTAATTGTTGTAATACAATTTTTTGTGTCATTGCTACTGTGTTGTAATCAGTTATTTCCGAAGATTAATCAGTTATTTCACTAATAGATGATATTTAAGAATATGTGATATTGTGTCTGTTACCGTTTTCCTTTAGTATCTAATATTTTTTTTAATTACTTCAGTAATATTTTTAACAATTAAAATGGACAATAAATTACAACCAACTACACCGGTGAAGATAAAACATATTCAATAGCTTTTTTAGAATATATGTTAATTGTTGTAATACAATTTTTTGTGTCATTTCTACTGCGTTGTAATTCTCAGATTTTGTTACTGGAACTTTACCCAACTGTTATATCATTCAAAATTTTCACATACTTATTATGTTCGTATTCTATAATTTCTCATTTTCATTACATTGAATGGAGATGAAGTTGCCATGATAGTTGGCAGTATGTTTTTTAATACAATAAATTCCATCCAATTTTGATCATGTTGGCTGCAAGTTTATAAACTAAGGTCAAATGCTGAAATGAGACAAGGTTAAAAATTGAACTAATCGGTTTGTAGATAAACTTTGATCCTGTAGCCTAAATAACATATTTCAACCTTTTGTATTTCTACATTTTATCGTCCTCGAAATTTCTTCCATGTATGATGTCAAAACCTTGCAACCCTTGCCATGAGGTGCAGAAGACTCTAATACATTGGAGTTTAAATCTTATTTGAAAGGTGCATTGATTATACTGGTTACACATTTTTGGGGCATTCAATTAATGAGAAATATTAATGTCAAATTACTCCTCTCGATTTCATGGTTTAGTTAAACAAAAAACAACTGTATTACGTTTTCTTTTTGCTGTCTACCTATTCCCAAGTTATTATAGCTTTTACAAAAACATTATGAACTAGAAATAAACAATTAAGTTATGCTCTTTATAAGCATGTCTAATAGTTTAAACCTTTATTATTCATACTATATATAGTAAAGTTGAATGCGGAACTTTTCAATAGCCAGGTACGTATTAAATTGGTGTTTAAATCTCAGGAACCATGAAATAGTTGTTTGATAATGTGTTTCAAATTTAATAAGAGACTATTGAATGCCTAGGAACCTCATATTAAACTCCCAAATAGACGTGAGAACTTTAGATGCATGTTTAAGGGGCTCCTGAAAAAAGTCTATTAAATAAGAGTTTGAGGCCAATGTAGGAGTTTTCTGGAGCTCTGCCATTTCAAACCTGAATATCTATCTTCAGTTATCCTTTACTGGAGTTTCAAATGTTCTAACTATAATTGGCATGCACTTCCCTTTATTGTTACCATCACATTTATCCGTAATAAGTTGCCTTTTTTAACAATTAATCAGTTGTTTATTGTTTCAAATTTTAATAACATACCCAGTTTTCGATTTTTATGCTATTTATGCATGCATTATAAATGACTGCATATTAATACAACTTTTCAGTTTACTACTATTATCAATGTTATTTTTCTTGAACTTTTATATGATATAAGCTATAATAAATGTATAAATAGGCACATTGATGCATGTTCACGAATTCATATGGACATTCGGTTGAGAACTTTATGGCATTATTTTGGCATCCCTTACTTTTTGGCATTATTTGTGGCATTGGTTGTTTGTAGATTCACCATATCCATTTATGTTTGATTTAATTTTCTTTTCTTCTTAGTTTAAATAAGAGCTATCCATTTACATCTTGGTAAATAAAATGACTACAAGTAGGATACTATTACATTCAGCTATAACAATTTTGTGTCTTCCTATGTGATACTATTTTTTCCTCTGACATGATTATATTTGCTTTTATTTCATTTTTTTGGGTAGGGAAACACAACGGATATTGTCATCATCGTTAACATACGGAGTAATCGTGTGAATAAATTATGGTTCATAATCCTTAAATTGCTTATATATCTTAATATAACTTTCAATTTTTTATTGCTTTTCCTTGGACTGAAGAAAAAATTATGATGTCATAGATTTGGTTCCAAAAACCCATTTTCTTTCAGGCATGATTTTGAAACCTACATGCAGTAGTTATTTTTTATACAGGTTTATTATTACTATTATATTTATAATTGAGAATATGTTCATGTAAGTTAATGTTTGTTATTGCGACTTTAGGAGATAAAAACAAGAATCCCGTTATTACAGCCATCTTGCATCCGTGTTTTGTATATATAAAAACTAGAATTAACTTGCCACCTTATCTTTTGTATATGTATAAACCAAGGTATCTTCGTACTACTACCTAGAGAAACTACATTAAGATTGTTCTCTTCTCTCCTACCACCAATTGTTGCTTAATTTGATGCTAACGTGTCTAGAATAGAAATCTAGCTTTTACTGCCTACCATGTGCTAAATATATTACTGTTGTTGCCATCTTTGTTTTGCTTGATAAAATAATAGTGAGATGAGCTTCATTGTGATAGTTGCATGTTTATGTTTTGGTGTGTACAATTATGATATGTGTAACTTTTTATTGAAATCAACGAAATTATTTGTAATTATGACCCTCTTAATTTCATTCCAGTTATGATATACTTAACAGTAAAGCATGCCATTTATAACTTTGTGTTGTTTTTGGATTATGAAGGCTGTTTATATTTACATAGAGCTT
This sequence comes from Allium sativum, assembly GCA_030737875.1. Taxonomy (NCBI): domain Eukaryota; kingdom Viridiplantae; phylum Streptophyta; class Magnoliopsida; order Asparagales; family Amaryllidaceae; genus Allium; species Allium sativum. Next base: position 973,959,461 of record CM060918.1, on the reverse strand, counting down.
TAGAAATCAATATTAATTTGTAACAATTATCTTAATTTATGTTTTGGTCATTGATAGTCTCATGCCTCTGAACGACAATATATATTTTGGTGTTCATGGTGGGTAGTACCTATTGGTAAAACATGGGGTACAATTATTGAGTCTAAGGTTTTATAAAATTGACATGTTTATCCGTTGCGCTAATTTGAATATGTATTTTTTACCCACTTCAACTAAAAAGTAATTATCAGTCAAAAAATAAAGGTCCTTCATGACTACCATTTATCATATCTTTAGAGAATTTTGCAATAATGTATTATTAAATTCTATTATGGAAATTGTGCAAAACAATGCTAGGGAAATCTTTGGCAAGTAATATACATTATTATCTGTTGTACTAGCTTTATCTTAATATGCATTTCACCAACCTATGTTTGTAGGGATTTCAATATTACAACACGTTATCAGTGGCATGGATGATTTTGAATCAAGCTGTAAGAATCTGAGAGCGCAGCTAAATTGGGAATACAATGAATGTATAAATGCTTTGTTTATGCATTTTAGTGCACAGACAAAAATTGTCAGATACTCCATCCGATTACAACATAGAAGTGGGAGTGGAATCTACAATACATAGTAATTACACCATTGGAGGCCTAATGGAATTTAAGCTAAACGAGGACAAAACAACATTGAGATCGTTATGGGGCTACTTTGCAAGTAATATAAGGTAAAAAAAGATCATTCTTAATAAGTTAAGTGTTTTGTTTTGGCTATATATGGTAAGTGTTTTGTTTTCGCTATACTGGTAAGTCTTACGGTTGACCCAAAAAAAAAAACCTAAGCTGACGCTTTCGTTGTATGCTTTATTTCCATTTTATATGAAGCTGGTTTGTAACTTAGATGGACAAAAACTTTTAAAACATGAAATTGACTTCCTTTTCATTATTTCCAATGTACTTCATTTAGCGCCATTGAATCCACAATATATATATATATATATATATATATATATATATATGTAATCGTTCTAATTTGTAATTTTTTAGTTTGTTAGTCATGGTGAGAACATCTAATGTGATCTTCCTATATTAATTCAATATTATTGCTTATAGCTTCCATAAGATTAGTGGCATCAAAAAATTTCAACTCCACCGTAAGATTTTTTTGCGAGTATTACATCCATTTCTATATTCATAATTGCAAGCACCAACCGCAAGTGCATTGATACGACTTTGAAATTGTTCTTAATCGCTTAACGTTCCACGGGATGGATGGTGATGTAATAACATAAATTAAAGTTGCATGATACTTTGCGATCTGACTTGAGAAAGAAATAATGGCCAAAGTATTTTTTTATATTTTCTCTTTAGCATGAATTTATGAACATATATTACATTTAAGGCCCCTTTCATTGAATTTTATTTAACATTGTTTTTATTTTTTATTTTGGGGGGGGGGGGGGAGGTATTTTTAAGAAGTCTTCTGAGTAGTTATATTACGTTGTGCAATACATTTCTACAGAAAAAACTTAGTTTTCTTAAAAAGAGAGAGAACTACTTCTTAATATAAAATATTTACTAATTATTTTCTAAATTATATATTTTTTTCTTCGGCTTTGTAGATCGAGTTTGACACTTTTTTTTTACTCATCGTGTAGGAGCTGCTCAAGTCAGGACTTTTTCGTTCAAACCTATATCAAACAAGTATAAATAGTTGATAGGGGAAGCATTGATGGCACACAAGGGTTTAAGCTGTTATGTTATGTTACTATGCTTTTTTTGGGCTTCCTTTTAGCAAATGTAACATATTCTTGATGGCGTATGCAAAAAATAAAATAAAATATACTGGACTTCTAAGAAAAAACAATCACACCTAGGACTTTTAAAATCATGGTACTCCTATCCACCATATTTCATCTATTTGTAGCAAATTAATTAAATGTAATACTGATTTTCTAAAGTGGGAATCATGTTCGATGACCTAAATGTGAAAATGAAGCTGGTTACAAGGGAGAAAGCATTAGCATCTTTCACTGCATTGCCTACTCGACTTCTTTTGTGCACTGACGTGGCAGCTAGAGGACTTGATATACAAGGCATCGGTTGGATCATACAGTATGACCCTCCTCAAGATCTTGATGTATTCATTCATCGAGCTGATCGAACAACACAGATGGGAAGACATTGAAATGCTTTATTATTTCTCTTACCTAGGGAAGATGCTTATATTAATTTCCTAGGACTAAGAAAGATTCGCCATCTTAAAGAAAGAAAATGTTGTACTGCTGAGGAGAAATGTTGCGCTGGTATGTTGGGGTCTTCCCCTTGATAAGATCAATTGCAAAGGTAGATCGTGATATTATGGAGAAAGGAATCAGGACTTTTGGCTCCTATGTCCGTGCATACAAGGAGCACCGCTGTTCTTACATACTTAGGTGGAAGGAACTTGGGACTGGAAAACTATGGGTTACGGCTTGCTTTAGATTCCTGGCATGCCAGAAGTAAAGCACCACTCTCTATCCACTGTTGGTTTTGAACCTATAAGGATATCGATTTGAATGATATCAAGTACAATTTTGCTGCCTCTTGAAAAATGAATTATACTATGCACCAATTCAAGTACGCAGTGGATTATGAAAATAGGCATGATTGTCATCATATGTAATGTGTAAAATATTAGGATAGCAAAGTATTACTTGATATACTGTCATCTTAACTAATATGAAATATGTCGTTGAATCATCACTTTGTAAAAAAAACCTATGCTGAGCTATACTTGAGTCTGAGAACCGTTTTAATAAAATATTATTTTTGTTAATATTTAGGGCTATAAATTGGGTCGCTGTTTAAATATGATGTATGCAACTGAGTAAATTGTTTTTTATTGATGAGTGCAGTGTTGCTATTTTAATGAAATACGTGGACAAATAAAGATTTAGGAATCGACACTAAATAATATTTAATATGTCGTTGAATGCTTTAAAAAACTGGTGTTGGATTAAGTTAGTGTGCCTGGATAAAAAGTTGCTTTAAAGATCTTCAAATATAATGTTTAAATTCTGTCTAAATGATACAATTTATGAAGCTTAGATGTGGCTTGGATGAGAGTTGAATTAATTCTTTTGAACATTTAAAATTCTTGCTGCATATTCGAAGGCTTGGACGAGGTCTTCTATTTTTCCAAACAAAACATACAGATGGTATATTTTGTCCGTGTAACTTAGAATACCTATGATATTTTGTACTGCTTTATCTGAATATAGTTTGTTTGTTAGGCATATGTTGTATGATGTTCCTTACTTTCACTTTGTAATCTTAAAGACTTGATACATTGGTTAGCATTATTTATAATAGAATTCAACTTTTATAGCTGCCTTATGTGAAGAAAAGGTAGTAGATTTGAGATATGTAACAATTTTTTATGAAGAAAACGAACTTAACAACGACTGAAAATAATCGTATAGCAACAATCCGTATGCGAAGCACGGGTTCGCACTTGTTTACAAGAGATTCATGTGGTTTTATATCGATTTATCATGCAAATAAACCAAATACAATTCATAGATCTCAATATATGAAGAAGAAGAAAAATATTGTTAAATAGAACTGACCAATGCCATCAAATTTTAAAACAAACTAGGGAAGTTTTAGACCTCAAAGTAAATTTTCATTGGCTCGCTCATCTGTCTAGTGTATGTAATATGAAACTAGGGAGATGAGAGGGATTGATTTTGCTGTGAGAAATGCCATAATTTGAGGTATGCTATAGTGTATCTATATTTAAGGATGATTGTGTAAAATTGTTTTCTAATGGAAAGTGATCTAATTGAATGCTCTTCTTTTCTATGCAAAGGTACAGTTAATTTTCAATAGAACATGAGTCTCTAAGAAAGGACTTGCATTCAACTCTTATTTAAAGTGATCCCTTTTATTTGCATTCGGTTAGAGCAGAAAAGTTAAACAAAACTAGTTGAATTGCACTTTAAAATCTGACCACTTGTATACACACGGTCAACAAAAATTATATTCGACTGAAGGTCTGGTAGTCAAAAATAATAGTGGAAGCCTGAATCTTTTGATCCTTTTACTTGTACTACCTCTTCTTTTCTTTTTTAGCTTTTTTATAGCTTTGTTTCTCTATCATGTTAACATCAAGTTTTTCCAAAATACATGTATGAGATTGTTTAGACTAAAAAGTCTCCTTAAACTTTTATTAGTAACAATTTTTATTCGTGTTCTTGTTATTTTGATGTTTGATTTAGAAGAGAGTCCGATGAAAGGAAGAATGGTAAAAGTCCTTGCAAAGGGAAAGATAAGAAGGCACAACACCTGTAACGACCCGCATTCTACGCATCACAGGATCGTAGAATATTTATTTCTTTCGCATACGAAGTCGTATGATCATGTAACTTTGGGAGACGACTATTGGGGTCATCTCCCATGTTCATGATTTTTCCCGATTTTTAAATGACCATTTTACCCCTAGTTGGCACTGTTTTGGCCATAACTTTTGACTGGAAAGGAATTTTGATCTGAAACCACTTCCATTGGCTCCGGATGATGGTTTACAATTCTGTAGAGTGGTCACATTAGCCAAACGGAATCATCGTTTGGGAGATATGGCTGAAACAAGTTTCAGATGGTGAAAAACAGCTTAACTGGGCTTAACAGGGTGATTAGCAGCTAGGCCCAGAGGGGGATTTCGGGTTTAGAGGTATAGGAGGACTGATTAGGGTTAGGAAATCAATTCCATTTCAGTTTTGAGCCGCCACAAACCTTCTTGAGACCCTAGTAATGGCTTCCATCCTCTAAAACCACTCCTAAACACATTTTTAGTGAAGATTAAGCCTAGACTACATCTAAACAAGGCCAAATAGCAAAAAAGCAAGGTTGGAGCTGCTGCTATACATAGGAATTCGACCCAAACAGAGAGTATTTCAGATTTTGTGTTTTATTTTGTGGCCAAGGTGAGTGATAGCATCATTTTGACACTAATTACAGTTAACTAAGGGTAATTAGTGAAGATTAGCGAATTTATACACTAATAAATTCTGGAAAAATGTTTAGAAATTCTAAAATAATGTTTTATGCCTCCGGTTGAAATTTGGTTTGATTTGATTAAGTTTTGTTAACCCTATGATTAGATTTGCTTAAACAAGCTTAAGGGAAAATAAGGGGTTTTGGGCACATTTGATCCATTTTGACATATGAATTCATTGTTTTGGTGTTTGTGGTTAGTTTGCTATGTTGTTATGACTATTTGACATGAATTGTGATTGATTAGAATAGTTAGATTTGTCAAAAACGTCGTCGAACGGCGTAAACAAGTTGCTGGAAAAAGTTGCAGAAAGTTGTGCAGGGCTTCGGATCGGATCGGATGAGGGCTCGGATCGGATATGTGAACTGGGCAAGAAAACCCGACCCGAACTGGAGTTTGGCACACAAAAGACTTGGCAAAAAGGAAGGCCGTTTACTTAGAGTTGGAGTGGACAAGGGAATCGGATCGGAAGAACAATGGAGGCCAGATCGGATCGGAAGAACATTGGGAGCGGATCGGATCGGAGTAAGCTAGGGAGCGGAGCGGATCGGAGTAGGCCAGGGAACGAGATCGGATCGGAGCAGGCAAGCTGGAGCCGGAGGGACGAACCGAACCGACTGGAGCGTGACACCCGAACCGAACCGACGTCTAAAGGGGAAGGATTACCGAACCGAACCGCACGCAGGAATACACCATGGAGCATTGCACCGAACCGAACCGTGTTATACGCATATATCCGAACCGAATCGAATTCAGGACCACTTCTATGCGATGACTTTTTTGAAGACCAACTCCAATTCGATCAAAACCCGAGACGTAAAGGAAGTCCAAATGAGGAGCTTTGACTCAGGATCCAGCTGGGAACCAATGAGTGGGCTTCATGATTGGGCTTTGCTGCGGGACGCGTGCCAAGGGGTTATCGACATCTATAGCTTTGGACCACTATGGTAGGAGGTACGAAGGCGGATTCAGGGCCATTATGGCATCGGTAGAACCAAGGGCTACGACCAATGAAGTGGTTCATTGAAATGTTTGGTCATGACTCCAAGTGTTTGGCTTGGTCACAGCAGGGTTTCTACAAGTCGGGATTCGTCGTTACCTCAATTTGTCTAGTGCTTCAAAGTGGTAGATATCGTATGCTTTACGCACTGAGTGAGAGATGTGAGGATTGTTGCTATGGATGATTTGTTTGCTATCATTATGACATGCACACCCCACCCCCGTATTCTTTACACTATTCATTATGGCACCTTAGAGAACTGTACGGTATGTGGTACTAACTCTTTGGTTGCAGGTCCAGGTTCAGGTATGGTTTAGTATACCTGTTATTATTCTATTTAGATGCTTATCGCTCATACCAGGCTTTATGTCTGACCCAGAGTTTTATGTTTCCTCTTATTACTCTGGGTGCTCACACGAGCAGACTAGAGACAGGTTAGCTGGTGATGTACGGGTAGATGATCCGGAGACGAGCAGGAGGCTTCCACGTAACATATATATAGTATTCTCCCTGTGTTGTTGAAGATCACTGCTTGGGCATTGGTGGTGTATCTTCCATTTTAGCTTTCTTTTGCTTTGAGACAGTTTGAAAGTTGTAATAAGCTGCATTCTGAATTTTCCGCTGCTATGATGTTTAGTTCTGATTTTCAGCTTATGCACTGTCTCTCCTGTTTTATGTCAAGTATGTTATTATTATATTTTGTTCGATGCGCTGTGAGACATTCTACAGGTTCCTTGATTAGTTCATTCTCTTCTTTCCTTTCTCCTGACGACCGTCCCATGCTAGTCGGGCATGTGTACAGCGCACTTTTGGAGGAAATGCAGGCTGGTGCGGGGCGGGCCGTCACACTTGGTATCAGAGCTCTAGGTTGCGTAGTTAACCTAGGGAAGTTATCAGGGAGAGATAATATACGTATACGAGAGAGCGTATTTGTGATTATTTTGGTTTTTCAAAAGCTATATATATACTACTAGTAGTATAAGAATGAAGTCGTACTGCACTAGCACCACTATGGAATCGTTAATCGTTTCCTTTTTCAGATTGACGATGAGCCGATATGTTAGAGGTACCGGTAGGGGAGCCAATAATGGGAATGCTGCTGACATGAGGACGATGTTTACTGACCTCATGAGAGAGATGCTTAGGGATGTACAGAGGGCAGCTCCCAATGATGGAAAAGGTGGTGGTCCAATAGTGCAGGCGCCGAGGGTCAACTTCGCCAAGCTAAACAAGGATTATACTAGCCTTGGTGGGAAGCCGTTCCACGGAACGGAGTCGGCCACGGATGTTCAAGATTGGTTGGATAGTTGCGAACGTATCTTCGAGGATTTGGGTATCGAGGATGCAATGAAGAGAAGGTTAGCGTCCCATCTGCTGCAAGGGCGGGCAATGAATTGGTGGAGTGCTATAAAGGCAGCTACCCCCGAAGATCAGATTACCTGGGAGCAGTTTAAGGCTCGCTTTAGTGAGAAGTTCATTCCAACTGCTCAGAAGTCAGTGCTGTTTAAGAAATTCTTGGAGCTCAAGCAGAATGGCAGAGCTGTCTCGGAGTACATTGCTGAATTTGACACTCTGTCGAAGTACGGGTTATCTCTTATTGATACTGCCGAGAAGAAGAATGAGAGATTCATAACTGGGTTAGATCAGTACTTAGGGGAAAGGCTTATTAACCACATCGATGAGACGTTTGAGTCGATTGTGGGGAAAGCATTAAGATCAGAGAGTCTCTACCCTAAGCCGAAGACTGAGGTTGCATCCGCAGATGAGCCAAAGCCACAAGCAAGTGGTGGAGGCAAAGGTGGTTCCTAGAATAAAAGGAAGCAAAGCCAGACTAAGGATGGCCAGAAGAAAAAGAATAAGCAAGATGTTGAGTGCTTCAGCTGTGGTAAGAAGGGCCATTATGCTAGTAATTGTCGGGCCAAGCCAGCCGATAGGAAGTGCTTCAATTGTGGCCAAATGGGATATCACAAGGACAAGTGTCCGCAACCCCCTAAAGAAAAGCAAATGGTGAAAGCATACGCCCTTAATGCTATTCCTTCTTCGTCGAATGCCCCAACTGCGACGGAGAAAGGAAAGAATGTCGTCATCCAAGGTATGCTTTCTGTTTACGATGTTCCTGTTAGAGTTTTGTTTGATACCGGAGCTTCCAGTTCTTTCATATCTAGTGACCTGGTAGATAGGTTGGGATTGGAGCCCGAGATTGTCGATAGGCCTTTAGTAGTGACGAACCCGATTGGTGGTTCAACTAGCCTTAGCATGATTTGTCGTAATGTGGTCTTATCGAGTCATGGATGCATGTTTGTTTGTGATTGCTTTGTTTTGGGCTTTACTGGGTTTGGCATTATTTTGGGAGTAGATTGGCTCCAAAGATACGGGGTGGTGGTAGACTGTGAGGACTTTTTGGTGACAGCTAGAGCGGATGATGGGCGGAGGATAGTGTTTGGTGGTCTACCCAGTGAGGGGGTATTGGCTAGTTTTCTAAACTCCCTTGACATTCCGCATAGTGAGTTGTCAGGTTTGCCCGTGGTTGGCCAGTATCCGGATGTTTTCGAAGAAGTGACCGGACTTCCACCACACCGAGAGATTGAGTTCCGTATTGATTTGGTAAAAGACGCCAGACCTATAGTGATGCCACTTCGTCGTATGGCACCAAGAGAGCAGCGAGAGCTCGAGGTGCAAGTCAGCGATCTTTTGAAGAAGGGATTTATCAGAAGGAGTGTTTCTGAATGGGGAGCACCAGTTGTGTTTGCTACCAAGGCGGATGGTTCCCTTCGTTTGTGTGTAGACTACCGCGAGTTGAATAAAGTGACGAGGAAGAACAAGTATCCTCTACCGCGGATAAATGATTTGTTTGATCAGTTGAGTGGCGCGAGAGTACTTTCTCAGTTGGATCTCGCGACAGGTTTTCATCAGCTTAGAGTGGAAGCTGAGAGTATAGCTAAAATGGCATTTCGGACGCCGTCTGGATTTTATGAGTGGTTGGTCATGCCATTCGGGCTGACCAACGCCCCAGCATATTTTGTGGATCTTATGAATAGGATATTCAAGGATCAGTTGAATAAGTTTGTCCTTGTGTTCGTTGATGATATTTTGGTCTATTCGAGGACAGAGGAAGAACACAAGGAACATTTAAGAGTAGTGATGGAGGTGTTGAGACAACACCAATTGAAAGCAAAGTTTTCTAAGTGTCACTTTTGGAAGAGGGAAGTGAGGTTCTTGGGCCATGTTGTATCAGAAAATGGGATTGCCGTGGACCCAACAAAGGTGGCTACGGTACAGGATTGGCCTACGCCCAAGAATGCAACAGATGTAAGAAGTTTCTTGGGATTATCTGGATATTATCGTAAGTTTATCCAAGGTTTCTCCAAGATAGCAGCACCATTGACCCAGTTGACCAAGAAAAATCAAGCTTTTGTCTAGGATGAAAGGTGCGAGAATGCATTCAAGAGTCTAAAGGACAAGTTGATAAGCGCATCAGTGTTAGTCATTCCTAAGGGAAACGAAGAGATGACGGTATACACGGATGCCTGTGGTACCGGACTGGGTGTTGTATTGATGCAAGGAGGAAGGGTTGTTGCTTATGCAAGTCGGCAATTGAAACCGCACGAGAAAAGATACCCTACCCATGATTTGGAATTGGCAGCGATCGTGTTCGCATTGAAGATGTGGAGACACTACCTCTTGGGAGAAAGATTTGAGCTGTTTACAGACCATAAGTCGTTAAAGTATCTCTTCTCTCAGAAAGATCTGAATCTCCGTCAGCAGAGATGGTTAGAGTTCTTAGCTTCCTATGATTTTGACATCACATATACACCGAGAAAGGGCAATGCGGTGGCTGATGCATTGAGTAGAAGACATGCCAGTTTAGGGGCTATGTTTCTAGAATGGAAGCAACTGGAGTATATCGCGGGGTTTGATTTCAGACCAAAGTGCGAATTGGATCCAGAAATGTTAGCAAGTTTGACGATCAGACCCACTTTGATTGAGCGGATCGGCTCTAGTCAGAGGGACGATCCTAACCTATTGGAAATCATCTCCAAATTAGAGATGGGTATCAATGAGGAGATGAACAAGTATGGGCTTGATCGAGAAGGATGGCTTAGAAAGAATGGAAAGCTTGTTGTACCCAATGTCAATGGATTGAGAGATGAAGTACTTAGAGAATGTCATCACTCAAAGCTGACTATACACCCCGGTGGTAACAAGATGTATCGAGATATGAAGCAGACCTACTACTGGGAAGGGATGAAAAGAGACATTGGGAAGTTTATATCCAAATGCATGAATTGCCAGCTAGTTAAAGCCGAGCAAAAGAAGCCTAGTGGGTTATTACAACCATTAGAAATTCCCGAATGGAAATGGGAGCAAGTCTCGATGGATTTCATCGATGGTTTACCAAGGACTAGATCGGGACATGATAGCATTTGGGTGATTGTGGACCGACTGACTAAAAGTGCAAGATTTATACCAGTCAAATCAACCAGAACGGCAGCTAAGTTAGCAGAATTGTATATGAAGTGGGTAGTGAGATTCCATGGAGTACCTAAAAGCATTGTGAGCGACCGAGACCCGTTGTTTACTAGTGGGTTTTGGAAGAGCTTACAAGAGGCTCTAGGGTCAGAGTTACATTTCAGTACCGCATATCATCCTCAGACCGACGGTCAGACGGAGAGGGTGAGTCGTATTTTGGAAGATCTCTTGAGAGCATGTATATTGGATTTTGGTGGATCGTGGGATGATCATTTGCATCTAGTAGAGTTTGCATATAATAATAGCTACCAATCCAATATCGGTATGGCTCCGTTTGAAGCATTGTACGGAAGACCATGCAACTCACCATCATGTTGGATAGAGACTGGCGAGAAGTTTATGCTTGGACCAGATGTGGTGAGGAAAACTTCAGATAAAATCAAGACCATTCAATAACGAATGAAGGCTGCCCAAGATAGGCAGAAGAGTTATGCCGATAAGAGGAGAAGAGACTTAAAATTCTCCGTTGGCGACTTGGTGTTTGTCAAGATTTCTCCGTTGAAGAGCGTAATACGATTTGGCAGGAGAGGCAAGTTGGCACCAAGATTCATTGGCCCATTCCCTGTTCTCGAACTAGTCGGGAACTTGGCATATAGAATTGACTTACCAGAGAAAATGGAGGGAGTTCACAATGTATTTCATGTTTCCCAACTAAGGAAGTTCGTCCACGACTCAGATATGACTATTTCACCTGATCAGTTAGAGGACTTCGAAGTAGAACCCGAGGCGGTTGGGAACCGCAAGCCGGCCCGTATTGTCGAGTACGACATGTAGCAACTTCGAAGGAAGGCGGTGAGACTAGTCAAGGTTCAGTGGGGCGAGGACGAGGATGATTGTACTTGGGAGACAGAGGAGAACATTAGGAAGACACACCCAGAACTCTTTGCCTGGTAAGATTTTGGCTTCGATTTAGTTTTCTGCATGCTAGGATAGGCTTGGTTGCTTGTTTTGCATGTTTAATTGTTGTATGTGGTTGTTAGGCATGCGGGATCCTTTTTATGTTTTAGGTTAAGGAATTTCGGGGACGAAATTTCTTAAGGGGGGAGAGTGTAACGACCCGCATTCTACGCATCATAGGATCGTAAAATATTTATTTCTTTCACATACGAAGTCGTATGGTCATGTAACTTTGGGAGACGACTATTGGGGTCATCTCCCATGTTCATGATTTTTCCCGATTTTTAAATGACCATTTTACCCCTAGTTGGCACTGTTTTGGCCATAACTTTTGACTGGAAAGGAATTTTGATCTGAAACCACTTCCATTGGCTCCGGATGATGGTTTACAATTCTGTAGAGTGGTCACATTAGCCAAACGGAATCACCGTTTGGGAGATATGGCTGAAACAAGTTTCAGATGGTGAAAAACAGCTTAATTGGGCTTAACCGGGTGATTAGCAGCTAGGCCCAGAGGGGGATTTCGGGTTTAGAGGTATAGGAGGACTGATTAGGGTTAGGAAATCAATTCCATTTCAGTTTTGAGCCGCCACAAACCTTCTTGAGACCCTAGTAATGGCTTCCATCCTCTAAAACCACTCCTAAACACATTTTTAGTGAAGATTAAGCCTAGACTACATCAAAACAAGGCCAAATAGCAACAAAGCAAGGTTGGAGCTGCTGCTATACATAGGAATTCGACCCAAACAGAGAGTATTTCAGATTTTGTGTTCTATTTTGTGGCCAAGGTGAGTGATAGCATCATTTTGACACTAATTACAGTTAATTAAGGGTAATTAGTGAAGATTAGCGAATTTATACACTAATAAATTCTGGAAAAATGTTTAGAAATTCTTAAATAATGTTTTATGCCTCTGGTTGAAATTTGGTTCGATTTGATTAAGTTTTGTTAACCCTATGATTAGATTTGCTTAAACATGCTTAAGGGAAAATAAGGGGTTTTGGGCACATTTGATCCATTTTGACATATGAATTCATTGTTTTGGTGTTTGTGGTTAGTTTGCTATGTTGTTATGACTATTTGACATGAATTGTGATTGATTAGAATAGTTAGATTTGTCAAAAACATCGTCGAACGGCGTAAACAAGTTGCTGGAAAAAGTTGCAGAAAGTTGTGCAGGGCTTCGGATCGGATCGGATGAGGGCTCGGATCGGATATGTGAACTGGGCAAGAAAACCCGACCCGAACTGGAGTTTGGCACACAAAAGACTTGGCAAAAAGGAAGGCCGTTTACTTAGAGTTGGAGTGGACAAGGGAATCGGATCGGAAGAACAATGGAGGCCAGATCGGATCGGAAGAACATTGGGAGCGGATCGGAAGAACATGGGAGCGGATCGGATCGGAGTAAGCTAGGGAGCGGAGCGGATCGGATCGGAGTAGGCCAGGGAACGAGATCGGATCGGAGCAGGCAAGCTGGAGCAGGAGGGACGAACCGAACCGACTGGAGCGTGACACCCGAACCGAACCGACATCTAAAGGGGAAGGATTACCGAACCGAACCGCACGCAGGAATACACCATGGAGCATTGCACCGAACCGAACCGTGTTATACGCATATATCCGAACCGAATCGAATTCAGGACCACTTCTATGCGACGACTCTTTTGAAGATCAACTCCAATTCGATCAAAACCCGAGATGTAAAGGAAGTCCAAATGAGGAGCTTTGACTCAAGATCCAGCTGGGAACCAATGAGTGGGCTTCATGATTGGGCTTTGCTGCGGGACGCGTGCCAAGGGGTTATCGACGTCTATAGCTTTGGACCACTATGGTAGGAGGTACGAAGGCGGATTCAGGGCCATTATGGCATCGGTAGAACCAAGGGCTACGACCAATGAAGTGGGTCATTAAAATGTTTGGTCATGACTCCAAGTGTTTGGCTTGGTCACAGCAGGGTTTCTACAAGTCGGGATTCGTCGTTACCTCAATTTGTCTAGTGCTTCAAAGTGGTAGATATCGTATGCTTTACGCACTGAGTGAGAGATGTGAGGATTGTTGCTATGGATGATTTGTTTGCTATCATTATGACATGCACACCCCACCCCCGTATTCTTTACACTATTCATTATGGCACCTTAGAGAACTGTACGGTATGTGGTACTAACTCTTTGGTTGCAGGTCCAGGTTCAGGTATGGTTTAGTATACCTGTTATTATTCTATTTAGACGCTTATCGCTCATACCAGGCTTTATGTCTGACCCAGAGTTTTATGTTTCCTCTTATTACTCTGCGTGCTCACACGAGCAGACTAGAGACAGGTTAGCTGGTGATGCACGGGTAGATGATCCGGAGACGAGCAGGAGGCTTCCACGTAACATATATATAGTATTCTCCCTGTGTTGTTGAAGATCACTGCTTGGGCATTGGTGGTGTATCTTCCATTTTAGCTTTCTTTTGCTTTGAGACAGTTTGAAAGTTGTAATAAGCTGCATTCTGAATTTTCCGCTGCTATGATGTTTAGTTCTGATTTTTAGCTTATGCACTGTCTCTCCTGTTTTATGTCAAGTATGTTATTATTATATTTTGTTCGATGCGCTGTGAGACATTCTACAGGTTCCTTGATTAGTTCATTCTCTTCTTTCCTTTCTCATGACGACCGTCCCATGCTAGTCGGGCATGTGTACAGCGCACTTTTGGAGGAAATGCAGGCTGGTGCGGGGCGGGCCGTCACAACACCATATTCCAACAAAATCAAGTCGGTAAGCCACCGATCTTAGTTTCATTTTCCATCTGAAATACTACATTTTATTCATATCACAATAAAATATAAGGAGAATCTGCTATGCATATAACGTATGACATAATGGGTTATTATGAAAATGTAGCTCCTGATGCTTTTTCTTCCTTCTTGTTCATACTGGGGTACTTATTTGTTTTGTACATGAATGGAGACCAAATGGCTATGGCAAGAAACATTAAGACAAAGGAAAGTTCCATTATTTCTTTTAAGGAAGATGAATCCACTGTAGACAAGTGAAAAATAATTTTAAAACACAGGCTATATGTTTGCAGCTTTAACTTAGGAAGCATGAACGTAATTTAACTTTCACTTAGGTAGTGTAAACATAATTTTTTCTCTTAATATTGTCAATTATATAGTAACTAAAAGCACCTATAGAGTAAATAGATGAAAATTTATTCATTGCTATCCATTTCGTCTTCAATTGTACTTTTTCAGATAATATTATAAACCTTAAATTTTGGCTCAAAATATTATTTTTTTACACGAATTTTTTTTCAAAAATGATCTAGTCTAGGTCAACTAGAAATTGAAGAATGACTAACAAATTTTTTTTTTTTTTTTTGATAATTAGTATTATCTTTATTTATGTTTTGTTGGCTGCAATGTGAACACCGTCATGGTAGTTGTATGTGAAAAGTTTGAACGACTTTTGTATTCCACTCTGTATTTGTCTGGACTGCCATGTTAGGGGATTATTTGATCAATTAGCTCGCATCTGACTTCTGAACACTATAGACATTAAGTTTTGTACGTTCTGTTCAACTTTCCTAGCAAATGTAAGCTGAAATAAACAACATGTATAATACTATCAGAACTAAACAAAGAATAAACTAGTTGTCATTGAATTTTTAAACCAAGGTGTTCTCAACTACTGTACTAAATACGGAAAAAGCAAGCAATACGACAACAATAATTACTGGTTCTATATCTATACATTGTCACTCATATCTACCAAATTTTTGTTTGGGAAAAATAACCTTTATCCCTATTATAATTTTTGATTATGTTTCTTTGACACTATAATTAAATTAATTGAACGTGTTTACTGTCTTTATTACCTTTCTATCAATGTGATAATCTTATTTTGGTGATTTGGACATATTGGTAATATCTTGGATTATAGATTGTATTTTGGAATTATTTGAGGAATGCTAGCTAGCAGTTATAATGATAAATGTGCTTGTTATGTATAGTTGACTACTTTTTATTTCTAAAACTTATTTTCGTGTTATGTTACAGACTTACAGTTCAATGCTCAAGGAGCAAATTGGAGGACAAACATTCGAGGTCAGGATAGATCCATGTAGAAAATGAGAAGCTTTTTTATGTATATGTGCAGGTTCTTCTTCTTCTTCCTTTTTTTTTGAACTTTAGACATTATGATGCATAAATCCATCAACTATGTAAACATAATTTTTGTTTATGTGACATTAGTTTTTAGTTGAATCGAATAATGTCATGAATGTTGGGTGTTATATGAATATTTTATCACTTATTATACCATTTTTTATTGTTATATAATGTTTTGTGACATTAATTTTTCTAGATGATATATATGTATATATATGTTTCATTGCACGATAAGTATTGAATGTTGAGTATTGTTGAAATGAATGTATTTGATGTCTAGACTGATGGTTAGAAATGCTGCAAAATGTTTGCTATATATTTTCGTCGGTAATCCGTCGCTATATAACTAGGATTTACTGACGGATAACTGAAATGTAAAATGTTTGTTGTATATTTCCGTCGGTAGTCCCTCGCTAAATAGTGTGCATTTGGCGATGGAAAAATATTTATTGATTTTATTATGTTATATATATCCGTAGGTAAATCATCGGTGAAATATTTTAAAATGAAATGATAATACATCAGAAAACGACGGTGAAGTGAAGGAGAATCGACGTTAATTTCCATCGCAAAATTGTACCTAAAATACCGACGTGTTTTTAATTAGCGACTGCCGTATTCTGCTGCAAATCTGTCGCTAACAGGCCTTTAGCGACAGATTATTCCGCTGCAAAATCAGTGTTTTCTTGTAGTGCACGCCCAATCGCTTACACCTCACCTCACAACCTCGTTTACACTTTTGCCATTTGAAGCTTTGTTTCCGGCAGAATAAATGTGTATTAATATCAATTGTTACAAGGTCCTTATTTGTATTATCCAAAACCTGTAAATACTGGGTACCATCCCTGTAGAGTTTATTTGGTGTGCAGAAATTTGGAAAGTTTGAACAGTTACTTATACCGATTCACTACAATAAACTCATTAACGTTTGTTAATTGAGTTTTTTTACTATGATTCTTTTATTTTTAAGTAACATGGTTCATTGAGACATTACCTTGGGGTTTGACAATGCCTAACATGTAAAGATGGTTTTATTTGCATTTTCTTGTAAGGGCTAGCAAATTTTGTTCTTTGTAGTGTCATTCATAATGTCATTCACTCAAATCTTGGATGCTTTCATGGTTTAAATCTCTGTGAATTAAATTACCCTAACATTTCACTGTGGATAAATTTTGGAAAGATTATAATTCGTTGCATTCATTGTATGTGATGTTCTTTGTAATGATATTCACCTGTAAGTTTTGCCCAATTGCAATACATATGTTTTACAGGTATTGAGGCACCAAAGCAAACATAATACCTGGTTTTATGTATTTGGTTTAGTAGATATTTCACTTATTATAATTGTTTCTATATTCTAAACAAATTCTAAACTCTATACAGGGACTCTTTCTTTATCAGCATCTGGTGGATAATTATTTAAATGCGATAGTTTTGTGAAGCAGGTATGTTACTTTGTATTAATTTGGTAATATATGTCTGCTGCAATCTACTTAATTTGTATGTTACTTAAATGGGATAGCATTTGAGAAAACGGTTTTCACTTCTATTTAATTTATACGCTAGAATCCAATTTTATCAACATTTGGACTCCCTTCATGCTTATAGCTTCATCCAAAAAATATAATAGAATGGACATATACTATAATTGAAGGTACATGTATGTACCCCTCTGGTTACTTTAAAAAGGAAAGCAATGCAAGCTTTTGATGCTGAGCACGTGAAGCATCTAAGAAATTCTTGCTCCAAATATAAATTTATTTCTTACTCAACTTTTTTTTGCAGCTACTTTTTTTCGAGCAAGACGGTTGTGTAGAGCAGATCTACATAGTCGGTTCATATTAGGTAGGCACAATAAACGATCAACAAGCTTGACCGTTGGCTAAATAAGTCTAAGTGCCAGATAATGCAACATACACGCTATGCCATAATGTACAAGCATAAACACAAACTGTCATAAACAACCACCAACATATAATACATCCAAAGAGCTAACGAAATAGGCTCCAAAACAGAACTATGAACAACAAGTCAAAAGACTGGTTTCAAAGCACAGGTCAAATAGCAAAGCGAAATGTATGAAGAAGTCACCATTGAAGTGGGAAAGATCTTCGTTGGCGCAACCCCTCTGCTTTTGAGCTACCTCCTGATTCATCCTATAGAATTACTGTATCCATCAACGTCAGAATGAGGGGAAGTTAAGTACCTGTCCATAGGTAATAAAGATGAGTTATTTTATGGTAGAACTGTAACCTAATAACCGAACGTCCATTGAAACAACGGTTGTTTCGTTTAGGCCAAACAGTACAGGAGAAGGCAGCGATAAAAGAGTCAAGTTCGGTGGACAAGGGAGAGTACTGCCTGTGATCAAAATGATGGAAAGGAGGTGGTATATGGCCAAAGACATGTGCTGCCACTGAGGTCCAACGGAAGAAGCTAAGGTCACAATCGGAGAAAAGGTGTGGGATTGATTCATCGGCCATGATATTTCATCCACTGATTTTTCTGTCTGCATAAATGTAACGACCTGCATTCTACGCATCGGAAGATCGTAGAATATTTATTTCTTTTTCTTAGTAAGTCGTATGGTCGTGTACTTTTGGGAAACGACTAGTAGGGTCATTTCCCATGTTCATGATTTTTGTCGATTTTTAAATGACCGTTTTGCCCCTAGTTGAACTTGTTTTGACCATAACTTTTGACTGGAAAGGAATTTTGATATGAAATCACTTCCATTGGATCCGGATGATGGTTTACAATTCCGTAGTGTGGTCATATTAGCCAAACGGACTCACCGTTTGGGAGATATGGCTGAAACAAGTTTCAAATGGTGAAAAACAGCTTAATTGGGCTTAACCGGGTGATTAGCAGCTAGGCCCAAAGGGGAATTTCGGGATTAGGAGCTTAAAAGGGCTGTTAGGGTTTGGAAGATACCTTTTTCTCATTTTTCAGCCGTCACTATTCATTCCTCTTAACCTAGCAATGGCCTCCACCCTCTAAATCTCTTCAAAACACCTCTTAATCACTTTCTAATTGAAGATTAGGCTTAGCAAACATCAAATCAAGAAGTATTAGCACGAGAACCGAGGTAGAGCTGCTGTGTAAGATTGGAAACAGCGCCAAATCAGAGAATATTTTAGTTTTGGGGTTTTAGTTGTGGCAAAGGTGAGTGATAGCATCATTTTGACACTAATTACAGTTAATTAAGGGTAATTAGTGAAGATTAGCGAATTTATACACTAATAAATTCTGGAAAAATGTTTAGAAATTCTTAAATAATGTTTTATGCCTCTGGTTGAAATTTGGTTCGATTTGATTAAGTTTTGTTAACCCTATGATTAGATTTGCTTAAACATGCTTAAGGGAAAATAAGGGGTTTTGGGCACATTTGATCCATTTTGACATATAAATTCATTGTTTTGGTGTTTGTGGTTAGTTTGCTATGTTGATATGACTATTTGACATGAATTGTGATTGATTAGAATAGTTAGATTTGTCAAAAACGTCGTCAAATGGCGTAAACAAGTTGCTGGAAAAAGTCGCAGAAAGCTGTGCAGAGCTTCGGATCGGATCGAATGAGGGCTCGGATCGGATATGTGAACTGGGCAAGGAAATCCGACCCGAACTGGAGTTTGGCACATAAAAGACTTGGCAAAAAGGAAGGCCGTTTACTTAGAGTTGGAGTGGACAAGGGGATCGGATCGGAAGGATAATGGAGGCCAGATCGGATCGGCTCAAGAATGAAAGGCTACGACTAGAGTAAGGCGAAGTGATCGGATCGGAGTAGATGGGAACGTGAGAGCTGATTGGAGAAGGAGCATGAGCTGGAGGAGGACAGCAACCCGACCCGACCCGGAGGAGGACACCGACCCGACCCGGAGTGAAGTACCCGACCCGAACCGAATGGAAGATGACAAGGATGGAGGACTGAACCGAACCGACGAGGGCAATGACTACCGAACCGAACCGAGTTCTAGGACTGTTACTGTGCGACAACTCTTCTGAAAACCCACTCCAATTCGACCAAACCCGAGATGCAAAGGAAGTCCAAATGAGAAGCTAGAGCTCAAGATCCAGATGGGAATCAACGAGTTCGCTTGATTGGGCTTTGCTGCGGGACGAGTGTTAAGGGGTTATCGATGTCTATAGCTTTAGACCACTATGGTAGGAGGTACAAAGGCAGATTCAGGGCCATTATGGCATTGGTATAACCAAGGGCTACGATCAATGAAGTGGGTCATTGAAATGTTTGGTCATGACTCCATATGTTTAGCTTGGTCACAGCAGGGTTTCTACAAGTCGGGATTCGTCGTTACCTCAATTTGTCTAGTGTTCCAAGGCAGTAGATATCGTATGCTTTACGCACCGAGTGAGGGATGTGAGGATGGTTGCGATGGATGGTTTGTTTGCTATCATTATGACATACACACCCCACCCCCGTATTCTTTACACTATTCATTATGGCACCTTAGAGAACTGTACGGTATGTGGTACTAACTCTTTGGTTGCAGGTCCAGGTTCAGGTATGGTTTAGTGTACCTGTTCTTATTCTGTTTGTATGCTTATCGCGCATACCAGGCTTTATGTCTGACCCAGAGTTTTATGTCTCCTCTTATTACTCTGGGTGCTCACACGAGCAGACTAGAGACAGGTTAGCTGGTGATGCGCGGGTGGATGATCCGAAGACGAGAAGGAGGCTTCCACGTAATATATATTGTATTCTCCCTGTGTTGTTGAAGATCACTACTTGGGCATTGGTGGTGCATCTTCTACTTTAGCTTTCTTTTGTTTAGAGACAGTAAATTTGGAAAGTTGTAATAAGCTGTATTTGGATTTCCGCTACTCTGATGTTGATGTTGGTTTTAGTTATCAGCTTATGCACTGTCTCACCTGTTTTATGTCAAGTATATTATTATTATATTTTATCCCACGCGCTGTGAGACATTCTACAGGTTCCTTGATTAGTTCATTCTCTTCTTTCCTTTCCCCTGACGACTGTCCCGTGCTAGTCAGGCATGTGTACAGCGCACTTTTGGAGGAAATGCAGGCTGGTGCGGGGCGGGCCGTCACAATAAACATAAGAAGTAAAAATAAATTAGATAACAATCTACTAATATCCATTTGAATATATCTCATTCATGTGCTACAAGGATGGGAGAATGCATCAGGAGTAGCTGTTAGAGTAATATCCAAGTATGAGCGCAAATTGTTAGCTTTGAAGGTTCCTTGATAAGCAAAAACCAAGTTAATGAAATTGATACGAAGCATGAAAGTCACAAAGCTCGGTTTTGCAGGTTGTGGTAGTGAGTTGAGTGACAGGAGCATAAAATGTAAAGGTGGACAACAAGTAAGCATTAGCTAATATATGTGTATGGTTGGTTATTTTTGTTCTGGATGATGTAAGTATAAACTAAAAACGCTGGTTTATGTTTTCCCATAGATATAAAACTGTATGGTCCATGAGTGTGCTTATTAATACTGTACATATTTTCATCTGTACATAATGCACTTTGCACAGCTCTACATTTTTGGGGTTTCGTTCCGCTCTTCCACAAATCATAGGTTGAAATTGCTGGGTAGAGTTAATGGATTCTATTATTGTTAATTTAGAGGTTTAGTCTCTTAAGCCTATTTTCATAAGGTCATGCATGTGTTTATCAGTTTATAGTTCTCTGAAATGTCTTCTACAGATGTCACCAAGTGCGTACTCTAATATTTGGATCATTAAACCAATCTTTTTAGACCTTTTTCATGGATATTTATTTGTGTGTTCAATCTCTGCTCTTGATTGGTTGAAATAGTTATTTTTGGTTTTTAATAATATATGTAAATTTTCTTTCGTATATTATATAGTTCCAAATAATTAAAAAAACAACAAAATAAACCTTTTTATCAGTTGTATAAAGTATTACAAAGTTAGTTTTCCCGCCGTTATGCAGTTATACAAGTATGTTGTAAACGGTACAGAGAAAGTGATACCTCTATGTTGCCCTGTGCTTATAATTGCATATCTTGCTAGCTCTGAAAGAACAATAAAATTTGAGAACTACCATGCACATGTGTGTTGGAGGGATTGGTTGTTTAGTTCCTTTTATAATCTAGACTTGCTGATATAGTGTTGAAGAAAACAATATAGTCGATTTTAGGGGTGAACAAACGGTTGATTTGGTTTCACTACACCAAAACAGGTGATTGCCAACGAGTATAACTATAGCAAACAATTTCCGCAACACTTATTAGTGTTGCTATGGGGGGTGACAATGTATTACCAACGCATATAAGCGTTGGAAAATATTCATTCCCAACGCTTATATGCATTGGCAAATATTCATTCGCAACGCTTATATGCGTTGGCAAATATTCACTAGTACAAAGCAGTCCTGTTGCTTCGCCTTATTAGCATCGGTTGTTGTAACAACAGATGCAAACAGTGTTATTTGCACCGGTTTTAGTTAAACAGGCGATGCAATTATGATAAAAAAAGCAATAGCCCAGACAAATTGCTGCTTTCTTCGGGTTTTTTTAAAAATCGATGCAATTTATGACAGCAAATGACTGCATCTATTATATTAGCATCGGTTTTTTCTTAACCAGTTTATAACCGATGCATTTTATATAACGCTGGTTAAATAAAATTTTGGTGAATCGGGTCAAATTTTAATTGACCCATTATTTCGCACCTTAGGTCTAAATTTTTCCTGATTCGCGCCGTGCTTTTACTTTACCGCGTCCTTTCAGCAAATAGCCAAAAAAAAGAGAGAAAAAACATAAATCAACGAAGAGTAGGAGAAGAAAAGAAATTCAAAACGCAGATAATTTCGGCCTTGATTTCAACCTGTTTTGGGGGATTTGGATTTCTCCTCATCTTCTTCCATCAAAGGTACTCCATTTGTATGATCTTTAACCCTAGTTTTGCATAAATTTTGATTTGGGTTTTTTTCTGCTGTTATTTTAAATCGTTCGATTTATTTGTATATATTCATCCATTTTAAACAACTATTAAAATCTCTTTACTTGATTGATTTGTTCATTTTATTTGTAAATATGTTGTTGATTGATTTGGGTATTAAATTTTGATTCCAATGATAAGCAATGTTGATTTATTTGATAATTGTGAAATTAGTTGGTTGAATGATAGTGAAATAAAAAATGGAAAGAGCATATGAATGATAATGTTACTAGAAAACTGTGATGATGCAAATTTTAACATTTAGACTGTGGCTACTGAAAGTGATTTAAATGAAAAAATAATAACGGGCGTTAATATAGAGGAAAAGATTGTAAGTTTCCTAAATGAAAAAGAAACAAAACTTACTGAAGTTGGTATTAGTGAGAATCAGGAAAACTTACTGTATGTGAACTATGACCACTACAAATTACCTTGATCATCCTTTATCTGCCCCCTTTTCTGGTTATAATGACCTCAAAAACTGGTCATCGAATGTATGACCTCAAAAACCTGGTTATAATGACCTCAATATCTTACATGTTTAAATATCACGTTAAAAAATCTCGTTAACACTTACTATAAACACAGCTTTTGTGACACTGTTAACCAACATCATTGCCAAAAGCGTGATAAACCATGAATGTTAGAGTGTGAGCAGACAATATGGTAGTTTTGAAAATGTGCTTTGTGCTATTATACATCCTTAACTGAAGGAAATTGAATAATGATTGCTTCTACCGGGTTGGTGCTTTGCTTTAGCTAATAATTAATGGCAGGAAACAATCCAATGATACTTAGGGTTAACATGTGCTTCTACGACGTGCTTCAAAACTTCGACCCCTGTAGGAATTTCAAAATTTTAAAATATTTGATGCTTGATTAAAAGTTGATTGCTACTAACAATGAAAGGTGAGCTACATAATACGCATTAAGCATCTAACTTAAAGTAATTAGAAAATTACAAGTTGTTTCTTTGCTGCAGTTTCGATTAAAAAAACCTACAGGACTTGCACCGAAAACCAAGTTTATAATACGATCTGGTTTAAAAGCATTATGTTATGAACTTCCAGTAATGAATATGAATATGAGTTATAAATTTCGCTACATTTCTGGTTCGTTTTCTTGTATTATATATCAACAAGAAACTTGCAGAGATTTTAGCTTATTTATTAGTATTCGAATAAGAATATAAGATGACAATTTGCTCGATTTTATTCAAATATCACGTTTATTGGTTTTCCTGGCTGTAACGTCAAGAATACCAAGGATTAAGAGAAGGCGACAAGCTTATGTAGGTTTTCCTGGCCATCATATTCATCTTCACTGTAAATGAAAGGAAAAGTTATTATTTATTAATTTACGATGAGAGTACAAAACCAAATACAGCACGTCTCGTGCCAAGCTTATGTAGGTTTTGTTCTAAACCTTTATCGTCTACCTAATACTGATCAAACAGGTTTGTGCTGCTATGATTTTCCATTTATCGCTATTTAACTCTATTTATTGACTTGTATGTGTTCAATAGGATAAGTTTATGTTTCATGTTTTTTCCATTGCCAAAAAATAGTGAATAAGCACATAAATTCTGCACTTACTAAAAAAATTGTAGACACAAAAGAAAATATGCACTTAATAATTACAAATATATCTATAAATATTCACTCGATAGGTCGATTTTTGAGGACATAAGAAAATTGCTAGAATGTATGCAATTATTTTATAAATTTGCAAATTTTTCTACAATTTTTCATAGCAGGTAGTTTGTATTGTATTGTTGTAGAAATATATGCAATTATGTGCTATAATTGTGTACAATTCTATAAGTTTCTTGAAGCTTGCTTTTTTTTTCATTTCTGATCCATTTCTTATTTATTTTTTCTGAGAAGAACTTGAAGATGAATATAAACTAAAATAAATTATAAATATAAGCTTTAGTGCGCTACTATTTTACATCATCTACAATCCTGCTTCATCATATCTTAATCATGGCGTTTATCATAGCTCAATTTTGAAAACTGAGTTACTTAAGCCACTCAGCAAGCAACTCAGTTTTAAAACCGAGTTGCAAGCAGATCAATTGATTGCTATAGATTTCGATTAGTATCTGAAGTGATTTTATGAGAGAGAATATGGATGAGAAGAAAATATATTAAAATAATAGGATTTGTGAGATCTTTTAAAATAATAATTAAATATGAAGTGAAAAATGTGGAATCCAAAAAACCTTTGGCATGCAAGTTTAGTTTGGCCTGATTTCCACCATGGTGAAAAGGTATTTTAGTTGATTTGATGAAGTATATAACCGAGATGATGCAGTGTACAAATTTCCATTGTTAATCGTTAATAGAGTTTTTTATTTGGTCTTCTTACAACAAATGCTTTTATGTTTGTACTATAACCTTAATGCTGTGTTTTTCTGTGCTTATATTATCTAGTTATCCCCTTTATCGATTGCTTATTCTACAGAAATGAAGTATGACCTCTGCGATCGTTTAATAAAAACAAAGCATAAATTTTTGCTATAGCTAATACCAAGTCAACGCCGAAATCCACTAACCTGAACAATTCTAAAAGACAGAGATCTCCTCCTCCATGGTCTGCCAAAATGGAATCCATATAATCTTCTAATCATCTTAAGTCTGAAAGGTGTTCTGCACTCAACTTTTGTCCCTAATATCGTCACCCAAAATTATCATTGTTTGGTACTTGATTACTGATATTGTTTACTAAATTTGCATGTTAAGAAAGGAAAATATATATGCAGGGAAATGCAAGCTAAGGTGAAGAGGTTGGCTCGTTTTAATGTTGAATTAAGACAATCTATGCAAACACCTGAAGAACTTGCACAGAAGAAATTTTCAGGGAATCAGCTTGACCAGATTATATTTGTCAAACAAAAATTTGCGGACAACGCTTCTGAAGAGCCTTCAAATAATATGAGTAGAGAAGTGATATCTGATAATGAAGTCATAGAGTCATCCAAAGTTATAGTTGGGCAATGCAGTGATACGTGTCCAGGTATACACATAATCTGTAAATTATTTCACTATACTTGATGCTTCAGAAAACTTTTGTATTTTTTTTCCTCATCAGTTAAACTGATATTTATTATGTTTGCTACTCAATATTAAACGAAATTTGAACGTGATGAGCGCGAGAGAAAAGGAGGCCGCAATAAGTTTGAACGACTAAATGGGGAAAGGAATCAAACATCAAAATTTATTGCTGCAAAAAAGGTTAATAAACAAGTTTTCCTTGTATATTCATTGATTGACTTATTTTTTCACTGAATTGATAACTTCTACTGGTTGATACAATACACTAGGACTGCTGAAAGAGATGCATACTTGATAAGGCCTCTGCCAATTTTACGGATGACCATAGACTATCTTCTTAGTTTTCTTGATCAACCTTATAACGAGAACTTTCTGGGTATCTACAACTTCTAATGGGACAGAATGAGAGTAGGGAGAATGGATCTCAGGATGCAACACATTTTCAATCAAGATGCAATAATCATGCATGAACAAACAGTATCATACCATTATATTTTTTTCTGAATAATTGGAGCTTAGTTATATGGATAATTTGCAAGGAATCCTCAAATTTTTGTAAACTAAACAAAACGTTAAATTCGGGAGTTATCTGCTTATTTGTTTTCCACCTATCCTACTTGCTTTTTTTGGCATGGAAGATGACATGGATATAGAAACGTATTAGTAGACGAAACTATGCAAAAATGCATGGTTATAGGTAGGGGATGTTTATTGTAATGACAACATAAACATGACACTGCTACTTTGTAAACATGTTTTCGTTTTCCACATCCAAGTACCAAAAATAGGGATGTTTATTTCAATTGCAATAGTTATGTCTATCATGAGTACTAAAATGTATATTTTTTCTATTTAGATAAGACTACACATTCTTGCTATGCATGAATTGTTTGAATATAAAAAAGGGGAAGGGTTTAGAGTGCTTTTTTCAACAATGAACAAATGAATAAGATATCTATTGAGTTGTTTCAATTATGTAATGATTATAAAAAAAGGAAAGAGTATTCCAACTGAAAGAGAGTTCCGAGGTTACTATGCACTTCTCAAGCTGGATAAGCATCCTGGATATAAAGTCAGTTTTGTCTACTCATTTTTGTGTGTATGTGTACGTTCTACACTATTTGCAATTCAAAATTTGATTCCTATATCGAGAGGGCTACGATTCCTTCCAAATCGCAGTTTAGAACATAACATCTCGCGGTTGTTATAATCATTGTTCTCAAACATACCATTTCGTATTTTGTAAATACTTCATAGATGTTGTTTCGGTCGAGTACACTGACTCTAGCACATTGAGTACCTGCCATACTATGCCTAATAGTAGTATTTTGAAACTTCAAATATGACATGGTTATAACAAATATTGTGTTGCATTTGAGCTTCCTTGCTTCTTGTAGATTATGGTACTGAAAAATAATTCAACCATTTAAAAGTTCACTGAGATTGTTCCGTTTAATATCCTGAATTTATCATTTATTTTCTAGTTTCAGTTAAGGGTAATACCTATAAATGTTTCTTGCTATCATAAATATATAATTTTTATTGTGATCGATCTGGCGATGTAAATCAGTAATATTAGTATTAGCATTAACATATGACTATAGAATTAGTTAACATAAGGGGAGTTAGATGCAATTGTTTTTTGGGTATGGCCATAACTTTGATTTCTAAAGGGCAAATTATAGGGACATTGGGTAGATTATGCATTTAATTTTAAGTTATGGCTGTTTCTTAGTGATTTTGATTGTATTAGATTTTCTAATGAGAAGAAACGGGTAGGTCTACACAAAATTGCATTTTAACTGAAATTGGTTCTCGGATGTACGAAGTAAGTGTGTTAGAACCCAATATTCACAGTTATCGATTTTCTTGGTGGTCGAGGCCCTTATAGCCCCATTAGATTTAAAAATGCACTACGAAAGGTGCTTTTCAAGCAAGAAATCCATTTCAAAAAGTTTGCTTTGGTTCAATTATTGAACACTTTGACAGTTGAATTATAATTATCAATTGTCTCAAATTAATGGTGGCTGAGAAAAAGAAATTGGAAGATCCCGATGAGTCAAGGGGCATTTCAAAACAAAAATGGATGGAAGAGAGGAAAAAGAAAATTGGAAAGCTTCTTGATTCCAGCGACCTAGATATGACTTAGGCATACACGCTCGATACTCAAGAAACAGCTGAAACCAAGTACAAAAGGTGGGAAAAAGATCCTGCTCCATCTGGTTGGGATGGTAAGCTGCCAAAGATAATTTTGTATTAGTTGGAAATTATCCTTATAATCTGCTTTTAGTTGATACTATAATCATCCGCTTTCAAGTTTTGTTCACATTAATAACTATTATAAAAATGTTTTTTGAAATAATGTACAATGGTAGTTGATTTGGTGAATTTTTGAATTTCAATATGATGAGGATGATAATGAGCAACTAACAAGAAACACACAAAGAACATCGAGTGTGATATGGAAGCCTATCAGAGAGCAAAAGAAGCAGATCCAGAATTCTATCGTGAAGCTTGCAGTCTTCAGTATGGAAAGGTTTATACATCGACTAATAATATGCTTATTTTGTGAGAAATTAAATTTGTTTCTGCACTCTCAGCAGTGCAATTCTCCTTGTGTTTCTGTTATCTTAGTTGATACATTCATGGCACCATTTTTCCAAAGTATACTGCAGCTTGTGTAAATACATCATCTTTGTCTTCATCATTTCTTAGAAGTAACTTTAAAGTGCTATTTGATGGTAGGACTGCACAATGCTTATTCATTGTTCATTTGTCTTTTTAGCCTAATGAATAAACTGATAATACAGCACAATGAATCTAATTATGAATTTTATTTTTACTTTCCTTGGCCTGTATTTTATTCTCAGATTGCCAGAACCCCAGAAGAAAATATTGATGGAATGGTAAAGGAGCTTCAAGACAGAGAGGCAAAGCGCAAGACGTTCAGTAAAAGGCATAAGTTCCATGAAGAGAAAGACATTGGTTTGATCAATGATAGAAATGAACCTTTTAACAAGAAGATAGAGCAAGCTTTCGGAAAGTACACTCTCAAGACAAGGGAATAAGGGAACATATTATTTCCTTCATGAACAAGAAGATAGCTCATTCAATATTTGTGTTCCTAATAGGTTGTTTCTTGTATTCCAATTTTTTGCATGTAGAGATAAGGGAACATTTAATACACCACTTCTGATTTAGTATCTGATATATTAAAAGCCTGGTAAATTACATTTCTGAGAAACAAACATGATGGATTGGATCATAGCATTCTTGTATCAACTCTTAATAATATTCTTATTAACATTTTGATATATTTTGACTATTAGATCATGACTTCATTTTTTGTTATTATCTGAAAAGCGTTCTGATTATTTAGTTAAATGACATTTTTCAGTGAATTGCTAGAGTTTCTTGGTGGCACCTGTAAATGTGAGTGCCCAGGAGGATGTCTTCGATCGGATAAAGGACCGTGGAAGGACCCTGAGATTTTGAAGGTGCACTTTTCATTGTTCTTAATTTTTACCTGTGTTTTATCCATTTATCAAAAATGGGAATGAAATATATGACTTTTAAGA
The DNA here is from genome assembly GCA_030737875.1 of Allium sativum. Taxonomy (NCBI): domain Eukaryota; kingdom Viridiplantae; phylum Streptophyta; class Magnoliopsida; order Asparagales; family Amaryllidaceae; genus Allium; species Allium sativum. The sequence continues at coordinate 973,930,278 of CM060918.1, read as the reverse complement.
CACATCAGTGCATGATTTATCTACTTTTTCATACCTTTTTTGGCAATCCAATATGGTTTTCCCACCTGACCTGAAATAAAAATTATTATGACACAATACAACTATTAATTAACAACTGCAATCTAATTTATTTCTTACTACACCTATGTTGCATGTATAGTGCGATTGAGGTTATAATTCCACATGCACTTGCTGACTGAAAGACAACATATTTTTTTAGAGATTATTAACGTATATGAAGGGAAACACTACACGTATATCATTGAATACAAGAGTTTAATTGATAGAGGAGTTTAATTGATTTTTTCTGTCAAACATGTGTCTAAAAACCGAAATCATAATCATTATTGATTCTAGATATAATCTCGAAGACGTTGTCTTCTATCTGCATTATTACTTACTAGCGTATATAACTGTACAAATCAATTCAAGACCTAATGCCTATCCTAGATAACAAGTGATGAGTCATTCACACTTTCATATTACAGAACTGTGCCATTTTAGCAGGTCCTACATAATTAGAATTCTGAAAATAGACAGAACTGTGGCATTTTTATCATGCTTAGTTAGTTTATCATGCTGAAAATATTTATGTCACATATTTTTATCATTTTATGTCAAATATTTGTTTAGTTAGTTTATCATGCCGAAAATGCTTGTGTCACATATTTTTATCTTTTTATGTCAATTATTTGTGCAATAATTCAATTTTATCATGTTGAAAATAGACATCACTGATTATCTCTGTACTTCATTTCAGATTCTTGTTTTGGATTGAAGTTATCGCTTAGAATGATGACATCTATGATTACATTGGTTACTACGTAATTATATTGGTGTAGCTAACAATGTGAACTATATTATATCTTAGTGATTGTACTTAAAAACATTATATTTCAAGTTCTTGTTCTGAATCATATTACTACTGTGTATGGATTGTGAAAACATTAATTACTTGAAATTAATATATATGTTTTTCCGTTATATATGTTCAATTTGTATGTCATTTAGTCGTATTTTGAATGATTATGCAATTACCAACTTGTCTACTATTATATACACATAGACACACACATTTGTATATGTGTGTGTATGTGTATATAGCTGTATTATTTGAAGAATTTTGGTGATTTAGATAGGGATGTAGGTTTCTGCAGAAGATGAACATTTTGCATCGGTTGTCAAATTAGACGATGCAAAAGTAAAAAAAATGGAAAATGATATCTTTTTTTGCATCAGCTATAAATCAAGTTCGATGCAGAATTGTAATTCTTTTGCATCGGCTTCTTTTGAACGGTCGATGCAAATAAATGGTTTTGCATCGGTTTTACAACCGATGCAATAGATAAAAGTTTTTTGCATCAGATGCAATTGCATCGGCTGTTGAACTGATGCAATAGGGGGGTAAAGAACCGATGCAATTGGTCTGTTTTTTACTAGTGATTCATTCACAACGCTTATAAGCATTGGAAATATTATATTCACAACACTTATAAGCGTTGGTAACATGCAATGTTAATATTTGCATATAAGATAGCATAAGCTCTATTTAATATGCATTCATTCAGCTATGGTATTATCCCAACATAGCAACATGTAACCAAATCAATAAGAAATAAAAATCCATTTTCATGATAACAACAAAGTATGAACTAACAAAAAAATTCAATACATAAAGATTCTAAATTTAGTACATATACAATATCTGATTCCATAGTAATAACAATACAAAATTAACATAATGCAAGATGTTTTTCATATTTGAAGTTTACAAGTACCAAACCCGAAACTCCAGCTATATAACGAACCTTACATCCAAAAATTTGCATAGCTTGTACCACCAATTTTTCTCATTTTCTCTGCTTCTTCTACTACTTTCTGTGTGCATTTAATTAAATAACATCAATTAAGTTTCAAATAGCAGTAAATGTTATAAGTTCAAAGTCATACCTTTTCAATTTTGACACATCTTTTGTATATTGAGCTCGATGAAATCTTGCAATTTAAGCTCCTTTTTAAGCCTTTTGTTTTCTTCAAGAACCTACAATGCAAATTCCACACCATGATCACATAATGGTTCGTCAATCCAGTGGATGAATCCACAATCTCTAAGAGTTCCAGTGTTTGCACAAATAAAATATCGGCGACCAACATTTTTATTCAAATAGCATGTTCTGAGTATTGGTTCAATGTTACAACGACATAACAACCTTCGAGATTGTGCTTCTCCAACATAGCATGTTGGTAGGGGTAGAAATCTTGTAGATGTTGTCGATCTGGTAGGCGATGCCATATCATTCTGAACACTTAATAATGCCAAATCTCTTTCTAAACTCAACTTTGTTCTCTCGTAGATGCTAAACGAAGTTGATGTCTGAGATTCGGCTGAGCAAACAATTCGAGTAGGATCGCCCGAATCGTCTGAATAGGCCGATGGACAATACCGTAGGAAGTAGTCACAATAATTAGTCGAAGGCCTTGAGTAGGAGGACAACTGTAGAAAATAAATAATCAAATGCTTTATCAATAGCTCAAGAGCATATTGTAAGAATTTTAATTTAGTAAATTGCCATCACCACATACATAACTCACTCTGTTGAAAAAGAAGTGACAGTTTGAACTGTGTCCGCGCTAAAACTTAAAATACCTTAACAGCAGTTTCAAAGAAAGCTAAATTAAAATTGGCTTTATCAATTTTCACCGCAAGTGAAATTAGTCCTTATGTAACAATACAAATATACAATTTATATGATCATACGCCAAGCTTACTAAACATTGGAATATTGTTTTTTTTTTTAAAAAAAAAACTTGCATGTATATGATACTAATTTGCACGTGGAAGAATTTGTTATAATCAAACCATCTACCATGATAGCTTTTCCAATGTTTAAAAATGTGGTGGTCGTCAAATACACAGAATTCTTCTATCCATCGTGCAGAGGCATTCAATTCTAGTTAAGGTAAGGCAAAACAGTCTGCATATTAATTCTAGATTTTTTTTCCACCTATACAATTCATCAAGAATGTTTTTTTCCCAAAGAAAGACTTACCTGCTTCCATTGAATGAATAATGCTGCTTTGTGAAGTATTTTATGAGTTGTATACAGTGGCGGCCCAACCAATTCTTTGCCCCAGACACATTATATTTTGGTTGCCCTCCTAAAAATAATAACAACTATTTAATAGTCCATATATCAAACACTTTTTTTTTTAGAAAAAGCAAACTGAAATCAAATACTAGCTCTGATATGAAAAACATCTTGTTAGCAAAACAGCTAGAAGATCTAAAAGGAAAGGAAAGCTTATATGGTGAGTATATAGGGTAAACACTGGTCTGTTAATTGACGTTGGTATAAACACCCTGTAAATAAACATGAAAACAGAGAGGAACACACACACCTATATAATCTGTTGTATAGACGACTTCAAAACTCTTGACAACTTTATAGAATAAAACAGTATCATAATTACAAGTAAAACCCTTCCTTCAAAAATTACAAGTAAAACCCCTGAAAACCCTTTTCTATTTTAGATCAAATACAGTGCAACCAAAATATATGTGTGTTTTAAACATGCCTGGAAAGGAAATGAAATAAGAAACAAATAGAGAACATAACCTGGAAGCATGTTTAAGGGAGTGGACTTAATATTTGTAAGAAATCCCATACTGTTCCTGTTCGAAACTCCAACTCATCATCCTTTAAGGGAGTGGACTTAATATTTAAGGGAATCGAACATCATCTATACATGTTTTGCTAGATTGAATCAATATAAGAAAGTTTGAAATTTTCTGTGTGGTTGAAAAGAATGATATGTTCATCATCCTATCACTGGAAAGAAATCAACAACTCGGATTTCAGTGTGATAGTAATTGCGATCAACATCATATTCACATGTTATGGCTTGTGAATGATCCAAGATCTTGATCCAAACAAAACAGTAATATAAACTATAAGAAGATTTTAAATAAAGTAAAAAGGTGAAGTGAGGTGTTTTGTGAAGGAAGGTGGATGGCTGAGCTTTCGTCGAAGCTCCAGATTTTTAGATAGTGGTGCGATGGAGTTTTTGATGGAGGAGATGGATTCAAGGCAGGCACAGGGATCTGCGGTGAGGACCAGAAAGGCGGGTTGAGTCCACAACGCTCTATCATACATACACTCCAATTCAGTGGTGAAGCTAGCTCATTGATTCAGCTAGGACAATATTTCTACTGCATAAAAATCATGCTAACTGAAAAATTACCATTCGCACAACATTGACAAAAAATGAATTTTTGTACATATAAAAGAGAAATTTTGTATGAACAATGTTGTGAGCTATGACTCTTTATATGTAACTAAATTGGACCTGAACCTTTAATTCTATTGTCATCTATAGCCAATGTAAAATATCAGATATGGCCCAACATCGAGATTCCACATGCATCCACAAAATAAGGTCAAATTTTTTAGTCACACAGAACATTAATTGGACTGACAATGGTTGATTTGAGAAAATGTGAAATACTAGTTTCTCATAAAAAATGCTATTTAGATAACATTAACTGCTCCAAAACCTGTTGTTATTCCCAAATACCAATTCACTAACTAATTAAAAATTAACATTAATTCCCAGTTTCCAAACTTTACTGTTATTTAGGAACTATTCAAAACAAATTTCATTAATCCAAACGTACAGATCACTATTTCAGTAATTTAATTCATATGAAAATTATTCAAGAAAAATTAGAAAACCACAAAACTTTACCTTAAATTTCAATTTGAAGAAGAATATGAAAGATAGGGCTGGCGCAAAAGCTAGATTGTTAGCGGAGGTGATGCTAGCTTCGATGGAGGAGTCGAGAGATAGGTCAGCGACAAAATATGTGTTTAATTGAAACCTGCACAAGTTACAGAAGAACATGCAGATATCATAAGTTATAACGTAAAGATGCAAGAAAGTGGTAATAAACACCATCCAACTCTACAACTCAACTGATTAGATTTTTTATAAGATTACCAGTTTCTAACCAAGAAATAAGGAGAAGACTACAATTTTCCATTAAAAGAAAAAGAATCTCAATATGTGAAATTAAGATAAGACTGCCAAATTCACATGCATGCTAAATTATCACACTGCTTAGAGTTTCTAACGTGTAATGATACTCAGAAAATTTTAGTAAAAGGATAACCGTTTTAGGATTTAGATCACAATCGGAAACATACAACTAAATTCAAAACTAGTAATGTGTTTGTTGAATATAATTCTGTTATTCAGTGAGAAGAGAGCAATGCCTATAATAGTTGATCCTGGGTTGTATATGAACACCAAGTTAGATTTGTATTATGCAAGGCCGAACAGACAGTTGCCTACAACTTTTAAGCTTTTTACAGGTATGTTACTTCATTACAATGAGTATCTTGTATTTGTTGTGCTCAAATTTATTGCTTCTGTCCTCCGTCTTTTTGGAAAGTGCAATGCCTTATCTTTTTGACTGACAGTATAGTTATAATCAACCTCTCCTCATGAATCCACAAGTAAGATTTGTTTACAGCAGATAAATGTTCATATGGACATCACAATACATGTGTCTTTCACGTGTCCTTTTATCTCATTTAAAGCTTAATCACAAGCCTCCAACAGTAAAAAAGTTATTCTCAGTACGCCAATAACTATATACTCAGTACATCAATATCATTCTCAGTACACCTATAACTAGAAAACATATAACTTTTATGTAAGACTGTTGATTCAAAATCAATGATTATGAAATACTACTCAAATTCTGTCAACACAACAAGAGTTATAAGGATTTATACTGACAAACGACTCTATAAATCTAGAAGGTACATCAACTAAGTGTATGAGAAACATGCTTCAAATGATAATCATCAGCTAATAATTAATAACACAGCACAAAGAATCTTCTATACCCAATACTAACAAAGCTTTGTGGCCTAATTTGTCATACCAAAACACTAAAATCCAGCTGTTGTAAGAAAGCCAACCCAAAATAGTATAATATTATCAAAGGAAAAATGCTAAATTTATACCCGAAATTAACAAAGAACAATTCAAAAAAATCTATACCTGAAGCGACAGAATGCGAGATGAGTGTGAGGACAAATCGAACAAAGATCCCCAAATTTGAATGCGAGTTGTTCCCTAAAGCGACCCACAAAATCCGATTATAGAGGAGCCAATTTGAATTTGTTCATCTTCGCAGATTCGTAATTTTTCTTTCTTCTGAAATCGTGGGATTTAGATTTCTGGTTTAGGCGGCCGTGTTTGGTATAAGCATTGGAGAAAGGAATGGGAAATGAGAAATAGGGTTCCACACGTTAATTTACGGTTTTATCCTCTGAAACCAGCCACAACAACATATATAAGGGTTGGCAATAAAAAAATTACAATTATGTATTTTTGGCAACACTTTTTTAATATAACAACGCTTATTCTTGTTATTGCACTACAACACAAATAATTGTTGGTGATTGAAAAAAAGGGTCATCAAATGGCCATTATGGTGTAGTTTTTGAAACCGAGCGAAAATGTTGAAATAAAAATAACCATCCAAAATGTGTAAACCGCATCAAACCAAGCCCATAGTTTTTAAAAAGGAAACCAAATATCATCGATTTTTTTTTTTGATTTTATCTTCTAATTATTGACATAAATATAAAAGGAGGTGGATATTAAGACTCAAAATTAGATACAAGTTGAAAATCACAAGGTGTTGACCGTTGAATCATTTGTCCTTATATGTGTGGTGGAAATCAGGGAGCAATCCAATTGTGGAGATTCATTGTGTCACTACTTGTGTCTATTTTATGTGTCTAATTACACTTTCCCAATATGGAATTAAAGCAATTAACTGAGCTTGAGTTTATATAATGCAAACATTCTGAAAAACAAACTCATCTTTGAAAAATATTAATATGAATTGAATGGAAATAATATTTTTACGAAAACAAGGTAAATAAAATCATATCAGTGGTATTTTTTTTAAGTTCAAAATAATAATAATTTAAATTCAGTTTAAGTGGTTGGTTTGGTTAATATTGAAAATCAAAACCCACCAAATAGCCTATAAGACCAAACCAAACCGATAAAATTTGATTAATTTGTTGGTTTATTTGGTTTTAACTAATAAACACTTTTTTGCTAATGGTTTTGACACATTTCTTAAGTGTATGCCTCCATTCGCTAAATATTTGTTTATAATCGGTAAAGTAGATTTTACCTTAAAGTTTAGAACAACATGGTGCATATGTTAGCAGTTCATACTCATCGTTAGTTGTTTGTTCATCCATACACTATACAAAGCAACAACTTCGTGCACTTACTTTTTTGGTACACCTTGAAACCATGCTTCTCGTTCACTTATCCTTTTATGAAACAATGGTATTAGGTAGCTAGGCATACAAGTTGATATTTGAATATAATATGGAAGTTAGTAGATTTAGTTGCAATTGAATTTGAAGGCACATCTTGTTTTTTGTTTTTTTCATTTCTGTCAAGTTGTAACATATTATTACTTCTTGAGCATTTTTCGTTTATGGCCTTTTTTTATTTCACTTTTAGCCTCCTTTTGCAAAATATTGCAAATATAGCCCTCTTTTGGCCAGCTCAACGCTGAATTGGCCAGCGTTGGCCAAAATGCACTGGTGCAATATGGGATTGTGCCGGTATACGTGTACACTGGCATAATCCCAGATTGCGCCTGTGTACTTAAAGTGAAGCAAAAAAGTGTTTTTTCCCATATTAGTTGCTGATAGTTTCCCAATACACAAGTAAAAGCAGTCCCCACTACAATTCTACCTTCGTCTCCTTTTTCTTCATTTACTTGCTGCAAAACCCAACTCTGACCTTGTTGAAATGAATGATTCAAATATTTGTAGAGAAGGAAAGAAATCGATTGATTGTCAATCAATTAATTGGCTCGTACATGGAAAGAGATAGGAGAAAGTTTTCTTTTTGAAAGAAAAATAAAAGGCCAATCAATCAAAATTAATGAAGAATCAATTTTTAGGGAAAAAGATTGAGACCATAATTGCTCCATCCATTTATGCTCCAATCAAATAAAGGAAGATATTATATTTATTTTTCTTCATGAAACTTCTCTTCTTTATCCCCAAGAAATCCCTCTATATAAATAGGGGTCATGTTATTGTATGAAGTATGCAATCCACCATTAGTCTTCTCTCTTTTGTAATCTTTTGTACTCATTTCTTCATTGAGAAATAAAAGTTGTTGGGTCTCCGTGGACGTAGGCAAAGCCGAACCACGTTAAAAATTGGTGTGCTCTTTCCTCTATTTTCTAATTTTGTTCTCTCTATAATTTGTGTCACTTGTTTTTATTTTTGGCGTTGTTGAAATTGTTGATAGACTAGATCATTGGGTTTATTCATATTCCGCTGCTCAAATCTCTGATTTTGCACTATAGATTGGTATGGGATCTAGTTGTCCTGTTCAAAGACTTTTTCAACCATGTCAAATTCCGCAAAGAATAATGGTGGTAGAAGCGCTACAAATTATGGAGTCGCTATATTTGATGGAAATGGGGATTTTGGAACATGGAAGATGAAGATGGAAGCGGTGTTGAAGAAAAAGAGGACATTTAAAGTTGTCTCAGATCCAGAGAAATTGAAGAAATTAGCACCTGAAGAGTTAGAAGAATTGGAAGAGGATGCTCTTACTACCATCCAGCTTAGCCTTTCTGATGAAGTACTTAGAGAGTTTTCTCATGTGAAAACTGCTAAGGAATTGTGGGATGCTCTTCAGAGAAAGTTCTACGACAAGTCTCTCACCAACCGCATCATCTTACAACAACAACTCTATTCTTTCAAAAGGAGGCCCGGAACAGATGTATTTGCTCATATAGATGCCCTCAACACACTTGTCATGAATCTTCGAGCAGCTGATGCAAAGATTGAGGATGAGGCGCAAGCTGTTATTCTTTTATATTCTTTACCTGCAGAGTATAACATTTTTGTAAACTCTATGATCTATGGACGTTCGTCTATTTGATTGGAGGATGTGAAGACAAATTTGCATAACGAGATGTTGACAGGAAAGTTAGCAAGCATGAGCACGGAGAATGATTCTGAAAGCCTTGTTGCACAGAGAGGAAGAAGTAAAAGTAGATCCAATCATGGTGGAGATAGAGCAAAGTCCAGATCTCAGTCAAGAGGAGCCCGGAAGGGAGTTTGTCATTATTGCAGAAAGCCTGGACATTATATTGCAAGTTGCCCCAAGTTGGAGAATAAAAACAAAGTTGTTCCCTAGAAGGCTTCAGCATCTACAACGGAGACATCAGATTCAGATAATGATCCTGGCATTTTTACAGTTTTCGCCTCTCCTATGAAGAGTACTTTGTGGATTATTGACTCGGGAGCATCCTATCACATGACACCTGATAGGCACTCCTTTTCCACTTATCGTCAGCTTGATGGTGGAGAGGTTCTCATAGGAAATAATGCTTCTTGTCGCATGATTGGTATTGGAACAGTAAAAATCAGGATGTTTGATGGTGTTGTTCGCACTTTATGTGATGTCAGGCATGTACCTGATTTAAGGCGTAGTTTGATCTCTATTGGAGCATTGTGCAATTTTGGCTTAAAGTGTGTGATAGAAAAAGATTCATTAAAAATTACAAATGGCTCATTGATAGTAATGAAAGGGGTAAAAGCAGGAAATCTATATTTGCTGAAGGGTACAACTGTTGTTGCGGAGTCTGCTTCAGTTATTGATTCAGTTGATTCCGACTCTACCAGATTGTGGCATTTTCGTATGGGCCACATTGGAGAGCGCAGTTTAGAAGTATTGAGAAAGCGAGGCTTGATTGACAGCGTTCATCATTCAAAACTTGACTTTTGTGAAGGATGTGTACTTGGAAAGCAAACAAAGGTTTCTTTTGGCATTGCAAAGCATAAGTCTAAAGATGTTTTTGAGTATGTTCATACTGATGTTTGGGGCCCCGCACCATGCCTATCTTATGGAGGAGCCAGGTATTTCGTTTCATTTGTTGATGGTTTTTCTAGAAAAGTATGGGTTTACTTTATGAAGTCCAAAGATGAAACTTTTGATAGGTTTCAAAGTTGGAAATCTCTTGTTGAGAAGCAGTCTGGAAAGAAAGTGAAGGCTCTTCATTCAGATAATGGTGGTGAATTCACTTCTCAAAAATTCGTCAAATTTTGTGAGTCCGAGGGAATCAAAAGACATTACACCACACTAGGAGACCCTCAGTCAAATGGGGTTGCAGAGATAATGAATCAGACTTTGTTGGAAAGAACTCGTTGCTTACGGCTGACTACGGGATTAAATAAGAGATTTTGGGGAGAAGCATTATCTACGGCGGTTTTCCTTATCAACCGTACACCTTCTACTACCATAGATATGAAGATTCCTGAAGAAGTATGGAAGGGAGGGCCTGTATCATATTCCTTTCTCAGAGTGTTTGGTTGTCCAGCTTATGTGCATGAGAGCAAAGGGAAGTTGGATCCAAGATCGCGCAAGTGTATTTTTCTTGGATATAAGAAAGGAATTAAGGGGTATAGGATGTGGTGTCCTACTACCCAGAAGATTGTTACTAGCAGGCATGTTACATTTGATGAAAAGGCTATGTTGAAGGTGGAGGCTTCTTCTTCAGTTAATGATGATGATGAGAGGACAAATTCAGAATACCAAACATAAGGCAGATCATCAGACTTCCATACGAGTAAAAAATGGTGATTTCGATGACACCGTGGTTGATAGGGAAGAGACAGAAGATCAATCTCAAGGTGGTGCTCAAATTCAAACTCGACCAACGAGAGAGAAGAAAAGACCTACATGGCTCGATGATTTTGTGGGATTAAGCATTGAAGATATTGACTTTGATGACATGGCAGCCTATGCATTAAGCATATTTCATGATGAACCAAGAGACTACAAAGATGTCATTAGTTCAGTCGATAGCTCCAGTTCGCTAGTAGCAATGGAGGAGGGGATTGAGTCTTTGCACAAAAATCACACTTGGGATTTAGCGCCACTTCCTTCCGACAAGAGAGCAATTGGATGTAAATGGATCTATAAGGTGAAAGATGGCGGCAATGGTGACTTGAGGTACAAAGCAAGATTAGTGGCGAAGGGTTATGTTCAGAAGAAAGATGTGGAGTTTCGTGATATTTTTTCTCCAGTTGTTAGACACACTTCCATTCGCATTCTTTTGGCATTAGTTGCTCACTTCGACATGGAGTTGGAACAACTAGATGTCAAGACAGCATTCTTGCATGGTGATCTTGAGGAGGACATTTACCTACAGCAGCCAGAGGGGTTCATTGATAGTAGCCGGCCAGGTCATGTTTGTAAACTTAACAAATCTCTTTATGGCTTAAAACAGTCTCCTAGACAGTGGTACAAGAAATTTGATAAGTTTATGATCTCACATGGTTACTCTAGAAGCTTTAAGGACCAATGTGTCTATTTTAAAATTGTAACGATGACATCATCTATTTGTTACTTTATGTTGATGATATGTTGATAATTTCTAAGAGCATGTATAAAATCTCGGAGTTGAAGATGGAGCTCAGTAAGGAATTTGAAATGAAAGATTTGGGAAACGCACAGAGAATTTTGGGGATGGAGATTCAGAGGGATAGAAAGCAAAGAGTTTTGAGGCTCACTCAAACTCAATACATCGAGAAAGTCCTATCTCGATTCGGTATAGAGAATGCTAAACCGGTGGCTACTCCATTAGGCTCTCAATTCAAGTTATCCAAAGATATGTGTCCCACATCGGAAGAAGATAAAAGGTATATGGCTAATATACCTTATTCTAGTGTTGTTGGTAGTGTCATGTATGTAATGGTGTGCACGAGACCAGATTTGGCCCATGCAGTTGGTGTTGTTAGTCGATATATGTCTAACCCAGGTAAAGAGCATTGGCAAGCAGTGAAGTGGATACTCAGATATCTTCGTGGCACTTCTTCAGTTGGCTTGTTATATGGTGGAGTAGATGGAGACATCTCTCTTAGAGGATACTGTGATTCAGATTACGCTGGGGATAGAGATGGATGGAAGCCGGTGTCGGGATATGTTTTTACACTTGGCATAGACCCGATTTCGTGGAGATCAAAGTTGCAGTCCATCGTAGCTGTGTCGACTACCGAAGCAGAGTTAATGTCGATTGTGGAAGCAACAAAGAAAGGATTGTACTTACTTCAGTTGTTGGATGATCTTTCAATGGTGCAGCAGACAGTGAAGCTATTTTCAGATAGTCAGAGTGCGATTCATCTTGTTGAGAATCAGACTTATAGTTCACGGATGAAGCACATTGATGTTAGAGGCTTCTTTCTTATGCTTGAGGAAGAACGAAGCAAGATCAAATTATTGAAGGTGGGTACTTCGAATAGTCCTTCAGATATGATGACCAAGTCACTTCCAAAGGACAAGTTTGAGCATTGCTCAAACTTGATTAGTTTGCTTCCTGTTACTTGAGCGCCATGGGGTGCTAGGCCCAACAACTTCTATGTTGATTGTTGAAGATGAGATGATGAAGAAATATTGTCATATTTGAATCAAGGTGAAGTGTTGAAATTAATGATTCAAATATTTGTAGAGAAGGAAAGAAATTGATTGATTGTCAATTAATTAATTGGCTCGTACATGGAAAGAGATAGGAGAAAGTTTTCTTTTTGGAAGAAAAATAAAAGGCCAATCAGTCAATTAATTAATGAAGAATCAATTCTTAGGGAAAGAAATTGAGATTATAATTGCTCCATCCATTTATACTCCAATCAAATCAAGGAAGATATTATATTTATTTTTCTTCATGAAACTTCTCTTCTTTATCCCCGAGAAATCCCTCTATATAAATAGGGGTCATGTTATTGTATGAAGTATGCAATCCACCATTAGTCTTCTCTCTTTTGTAATCTTTTGTACTCGTTTCTTCATTGAGAAATAAAAGTTGTTGGGTCTCCGTGGACGTAGGCAAAGCCGAACCACGTTAAAAACTGGTGTGCTCTTTCCTCTATTTTCTAATTTTGTTCTCTCTATAATTTGTGTCACTTGTTTTTATTTTTGGCGTTGTTGAAATTATTGACAGACTAGATCATTGGGTTTATTCATATTCCGTTGCCTAAATCTCTGATTTTGCACTACAGACCTAACCTTGAGCAGCCAAACCCAACTCCGACGTAGCCCTCCCAGCTTGACCTATTGCATGAACAACTCTAATGTCTGATCCATTGACTTGTAGGTTCTTGTAAATTGTCTACGATACTATTTCAGAAGGCCAGAAACGGATGAAGACAACTATTAACGTATCCCTCGCCGAAACCATATTCCATCGTGCCCTATTAAATTGATCATCTACCTTTGCTCAATGTATTAAAAGAAAAAAGGGTTGGATCTATGTACTTATTGATGCTTTAGGGCTCTCTGTTTGATAACGTATATTGGCATTCATCATTGCTATTGTTGCATATTCAAAAAATCACCGAAAGGAACGCTCGAGTACTTTGAAAATGCTGGATGGCTTAGCATTTGTAACAAACCATACTGTGAGAGACCATATGTGTACTGTGTTTACATGTTGTTCATGTACATCTTTCACCAGTATGCACATACATGAAGGTTCCATTTTACTTTACTTCTACAAGGTCAGTTACCTTAATTTAAATGATCTCCCATATGGAAATACATTGACATTTTAGGTTGACCAACAATTTTCCTTGGTTTTGTAGATAAACTGCAATGGCATTGTCATTAGTCTAATTTCATGTAGATAAACAGAAGCAATCCCGGATTGCGCCACATATCCAAGTCACCTCCTCCGATCGAGCCAAGATCATGTTAACTACGGGCGAGTTCGATGTGGGAGGAAAATGCGCCATTCAGAATATAACAAGTATTACCCTGATTATTTCTAACTATAAATAAAAATTAATCTGAGAGTATAAACGAAAATATTGCAGCTTTAACATGTGTTATTATGATGTATGTTTTCCTGCATAAAAAGAAAAAACATACGTATCATATAATATTCCATGAGTGTATACATAATACATATCAACGTGTACCTACTTGGGCGCAAATATTGCAGCTTTAACATGAGATTGCGCCACTGTACACGCGTACCAGCGCAATCCCAGATTGCGCAAGTGTATTTTAGCCAGCGCTGATCATCTCAGCACCGAACTGACCAAAATCAAGCTTTATTTGCAATATTTTGAAAAAAAAAAAGAAGCTAAAAATAGAAAAAAAAAAACGGGGTTTACAAATGAAAAATGCTCTTATTTCTTATGTTATGTTATGTGTGTATCAGTATCGCAAATTCCAACACGTTACAATTGAGTTTAATGCTAACTTTTTTATATTTACCACCAACTGAACAACGCTCTTCACATCAAGTGTACAAAACAATAATTGCTATTTTCCAAAAAAATAATATCATTATGTATTGGCAGAAAAAGAAGTAATAGCATCAGACTTTCAACATATAGAAATTACTGTTTTGTACATTTCAACACACTAAGTGGTATGTACTCTACCAAGTCTATATATGATTAGAAGTTCAGCCATTTGGTTAACACTTGATTTCATACTAGCTTCATTTGTTAGCTGATCTGAAAGTAGTTGGTCCCGTAAGTTAATTAATGCATATTTTTCTACAGTAGCCAATTATACCGTTCTTGCAAGAGACCAAATTCATAAAGCAATTATATCATAATTTATACTAATCATGGAGTCAATCTAAGCCAATATGTTCTAAACCCAATGATGAGTTGTGATGTAAATTATCTTTTAATTAAGAGGCAATTTTTTTCTGTCACTTGATATTTCTATATTATTAGGAAGTGACGTAAATTTTTACACAAATAGTTTAGATGACGTTATGCTGTTCAAAAAAATTCAAGGTCAAGCTTTCTTATGATTGAAATTCTCATTTTGTTTATAAGCCATCAAAAAGTAGTGAAAATACCATTAAGAATGATGAACTTGGAACTTTTCACTGGTTGTATATAGTGGATTACTGATTTAAAATGAGTTTTGTAATAGTTTTTCATATTTCAGACAATCTAATCTACATATTTTGCCCAATTTGTTTATCAATTTTACCTGTAAGTAGACTGCTAATGGGAACTTGCTATTATTAGATTTGCATTTATGCTAAACGTTGTTGCATTTGGTCTGATTGAAGGAGGGTTCTTATGGTCATGGTTATTGTTACCATTTGACAAATAACGTTACTGTACCGTTTTTACCGGTAAGCCAGAATTGCATACCGCTGCCGTTACCAATCGAGTGGTATACCAAAGTCTGGTATACCGATAATCTAGTAACCGTTACACTGATAATTGCGATAATCTAGTAACCGTTACACTGGTAATGGTAAATTATCACTAGCCCGTCAAAGTTTGGCATGTTTTTTACACAATGCATCTTTATTATACCATATGTAGTGTTAGTTTATAGAAAATATGAATAAGAAATAAAATAAATGCACCTGAAATTATTCACTTTTATCGAACTAAATATAACGATTTATTTGGTTTTAAATTCATATAATAAAGCATATCATATGAATATACATGTATTTTAAATTAAGTGGTAAAATTACCGTTATTATTGGTACTGAAGAAATATTACCGATGATTTACCCTTAAAAATGGTAAATTTGACATTACCATACCGCTTTAAGTGGTATAGTGACTTCAATCAAAAATGGTTACTGATCAACTGGTAATTATATCATAATGATAAATTTATTGTTACCATAGCAGTCCTAGTTGAAGGAATCTGTAAGGACCCGAAACTTCCCCGGTCTCCGAAGAGAAGAGGAAGAACGGATTGCTTTGAGGACAAGACGAATCAGAACACAAATAGAAGAACATTTCATTGTTTATTACAATAATTCCATCAGAATAAAAGAATATAACAGAGTATGAATAAATCATATACATTTGATCAATATCAGAGATTTAAATTACATTTAAATACATAGCAGCGGAAAACAATACAAAACACAACTGCAAGTAATACACGGATACAGAGCTTTCCGAATATCGATTCAGATGTAAATCAGGATCCTGTGAATATAAATCTACAAAACCAAAACTACTAGCTGTCCGTGCGGAAAATAGGAGCACCCAGAGTTTAGGTTAAACAATAAACTCCAGGTCAGTCATGTGACTGGTGTGAGAACTAAAATAGTTATTATCTTGGTTTTAAAGTAAGGTAAATCAAGGGACCATGCCGTATAACACGGAACGGGTTTCCTTCCCAGAATACCAGTGCATAAAAACAACAGCGGAATGCTAAATAAAGAGCAATGAAGCTATTATAAGACTCAGGTCCCATCACACAATACAACGTAAGACGGAGGATAGAATTTTTACCTTATAATAGCCTAAAATGCTTGGTACGCGAAATTTCATATTTTACTATTACCATAAGTGTATTATGTCGGAACAATTTATAATATAAATGTATCAATCATAGACGGCATGAGTGCCCCATCCCACTATGTCGCCATACTAGGCTCTACAATTAAAACCGCAATTGTCATGTATTGGAAGTTGGATTTCCATATGTGAACCAAGACAAGGGATCGTCCTTACCGAATTCGAGACGCTTTAGCCTGCCCCTGAGGACCCAGACTTAGGTGGGCCCTTGGTCGTTAGGGACGGTCCACACGGAGTGGATTAAAATGCCTGAACAATGCGTTTCCCCGCCCTATGGGGCGTAAACTGGTCATATCCCGACCAAACCATCGGCCCCGGAACGACCGATATAACCGAGGCACCTCGCTATCCATCATCCACATAAGTAAAACATCAGGGCTTGCAAACTGTAATGTCCCGTATTTTCTGACCATTTATTTGAAATATTTTATTTATTTAAAATATTGATTTGAATTTATATAATGGGATTTGACCATTTTAAATTGAATATTTAAATTTATTTTAATAATATAATAATATTTTATTTTCGAGATATTGGGAAAATGTTGAATTTGCTGAGCAATTTAAAGTGGTTTAAATATGATTCATATTGAATTATATATATATGATATCGTTTAACCAAATTTCTAAATGTCGAGTTTTATCTGTCTTAGTCTTATTCGAAGTTTTCATTTTGAATATATTTGATAATATCGGTTTATTTTTATTCAATTAAAACTGTCTTGAATTTTATTTTGTATTGACATCATATGAGATTTAAAAATAAATGAACCTAAAGCTCTGTTTATATTTTCAATATAAAGATAACGACATATTTATATATCTTATCTATACCAGTGCAAAAATCCAATGGACAAAGACAATACAATTCAAATTTAATATAACAAACATGTCATGTTCCTTCCAGTAAAACTCAATTTCTCAACAAAAACAGTGATACGAACTGAAACAATAATCTAAATAGCTGTTGAATCTAAAGAAGTAGCATGAACAGATGAGAACAGCTAATAAAAATAGTAAATACAACAGTAACATAGGCCAGTTGAAACCTTTATATACAAAATCGTCAGTGAAATGAACAGTAAATTATATATACAAAGAAAATATATGAATTTATTACAAACAAATCCGCATACAAAATTAAACCAGATTTTAAATATATCATCTACACATCTAAAGCTATTCTAACCTACTGATACACAGAAAGAAAAAGAAAAAGAAAAAGAAAAAGAATGGAAATCCTATCCTAATCCAACAAGAATCTTCCTTGTGTATGGCGCAGCCATCACCACTGTCCATTGCGACATTTCAGCATTTCCATCATCAGGAAATCAACCTTAGAAAAAGAAAAGAAAAAAAAACAGCTATAAATAGCTAGTACATATATATATATATATATATATATATATAAAGTGAAAGATTTCAATGAAAGAAAAGTAACACATGAAACAGGAAAGAAAAAACCATGAACCACAATAGGAATGGTAGAAACAACTAAGGTACATAGCATAGCTGTGTTGATAACAGCTGTATATATATATATATATATATATATATATATATATATATATATATATATACACACACACATAATTCAGTACGACATGGGAACAGCTAAGGCAACAAATCAAATAGCTGAACAGACTATATAAATTGACAACAAGAATAAACAATATCTTTCGAACAGACGACTCAATGAAAAATTCAAATCTGAACAGACAATACATAGCCTAACCTAAATTTTATAGGGACACAGTTTGGTTGTGTAGATTTGAGCAGTATTGCACATGGAAAATCTCACACCATCTGCACCATTCCACTGGTAAACATCACGCACACAAACCCAGTTCAATCACCAACAGTTAGACCTCACAACAAAAAGGTAAACGCCTAAAAATCTAGACACAACTAAGGTTGTACTAAGATATGACAATTCGGCAATCACAGTGATCATTCACTGGTATAAATACATAACCTCGCACCACAAACCAGATGAACACAGCAAGAAAATCTGAATCCAACCCAAAGAAAAATCAAAACAGAAATGTATACAGAAAATTAAAAATTTGGAAAATACTTATCTGTGTTTTTGCGGATTTCGTGAGTTGGAAGACTAGGGTTCGGCCTTGTTTGGGTTTGGATCGGAGGGTATGGGTTATACGATAGGTTGCGGATGGGGGTCGAGGGGTTTGGGTGGCGGCGAGACAAGCAGGAAGACGAGAGGAGGAGGATCTGTTCGGTTTCTTTTAGGGTTTGCGGCTGACGGAAAATTATGAAGGAGAGTGGAGCCAACGTTGGAAGGGTTTCGGGTTCCTCCATTTTCAAGTGGCGGCGGAATATTTTATGAAGGTCTGAGGGTTTGAAAGAAAATAAAGAGGATCTGTTGTTTTAGGGTATAAGGAGCGGGTCGTTCATGGGCTGGGCTGAAGAAAGGTAAGGCCCGGTTTTGGATTTTAATATGTTAGTTTAGCTTAAATTGAAATAAGGACCTAATTTAGTGTATTAGTTAAGGGATTTTAATTAAAGTAAGTTAATTAAATTGATGAGATTTAAAACCATTCTATACCCTTACTTTGTTAGTCATATTAGTTGTGTCATTTTCGTTAATCAATTTTAAAAACAAAATTTGTTATTTGTTAACAAAATATGATTAAGGTTTATCGTTTTAATTAACAAAATTAATTTAACTAAGGCATTCCAACATTCATAACTCGTTCATATATGGACAGAAATGGTGGCAAACAACTTGCGTTACGATCGTGACTACCAGCAGAATAAAACCAGGACAAAGCTAGAGACGGTGTGAATCAAAGGTGAGTTAAACTCACTCAGTTATTTCCCACTTATATTTTATAAGTTGGGTTTTTATGTTTGTGTGTTATGGTTGCTAGTGTTTGACTGATTGATGATATATTCATATATATATATATATATATATATATATATATATATATATATATATATATTGTTTGAACTGACGAAATTAAACGTCATTTAATTTCAGTGAAACCCAAACCGTTATTTTTAACGATTGGTTCCAATTGAGGTAAGTTACCTTATTGGTCACGTTTATATAATAAACGTAAAGGAATTGTTTGATTGGTTGTTGTGGTTGATATTGAATTGTTGTTATAAACTGTTATGAGGCCACTATTGAATTGTTTTGATTGATGGTGGAATGTTGATCTGAATTTCACCGTTGTTTGGTTTAAACCAATGGATACTATCGGTTGAGTAGTTGACAGTACATGGCCTGTGAATTCACCGTTTTATAAATACCGATTTACCGTCAGGTAAATCGATGAGATAAAGTTATAAAATTTATTTTATAACTAAAAATTGATTTTTAAAATCTATTATTTGAATTAAAGTTTGTAAAAGAAAATAAATATTTATTATTTATTAATTGAGTTTATAATTGTTTTATAATTGATTTTATAAAGGAAATTTTCTAATATCTATCAGATTTGTAGAAATTAATTAAACGTTATAGTATAATCACTTGAGAGATAATAAAAAGGGGTTATTTAAGTTAATTATATTTTTAATTAATTTGAAAGAATTATTTGAAATTGGTTAATGTGGTTGTCATGCTTTGGCTTGATAAAAATCCAAGCAATGAACTGTATCGTTAAAGAAGTAAAGAAAGGTGATTTCCAGTAAATGATTTCTTAATCATGGATTAAGAAACGATAGTTATTCTCGAGAAAGAGATTGTCAAAACAAGAAGTTTTAGAAAACAGTTAGGTGAGATGCGTTTGGTACTAATATAAAGATCGACTTTTAAATTACAACTAATGTTCATCTGAAGGTAAGACCGTTGTTGGTCAAGGTCTGAGAGGTAAATAAATACCCCAACTTGAATGACTTCGGAATTTTCTGAGGATGATATTAGTTTGTAATGAGAAGGAGGGTAAAAATGATTTATTATTTCGATATGAGAAATAATAATGAAATGACAATAAAAAAGGATCGAGTATATATAATGAGATTTTTTCCAAGTAATGGAAATGGGAGGTTTGGGCATTTATATTTATATAAGTATCCAAAATAAAAGAAATAAAAAGGAAATGGTGGTAAGTAAAAAGGGTACTTTCGAGAGGAAAGGAAATTGGAAAGTTAAGTGTTGAAAGTGGATTCATTTACAGAAATGAAAGTGGATCAACGTATTCAAATAATGAAACGAAAAGTGGGTTCGTAGTATCAGTTATAAATGCCAAATTAAGATGATTTTTTTTCAATAGGGAAGATAAGTGATAACGTAATTAAGGTTTTGAACGATGACAGAATAAAGAATTGAATATGGTATTTTCTTAAATATGAAAAGTGGAAAGGTTTGAGATAATAACCTTAAGTCAAATATGTTATATTTGAAATATTGAAATATTTAAGAATTTGAGATTTACCATCGTTAATCGGTTTGAATAAAAAGGCCATGTGGTGTTGGTACTGAACTGGTATACTCATGTCATTCACACAATTATTTATTTGATAGTTAAAACACCGACTATCAAACTTGACCATACGATCGTTGGTACGGAAAGACCGGGATCGAAGGTATATTCGAAAACCATTCCGACCAATGAATACGTGAAAGAAGATTATCGAAGATGGAGCAATGGAAGACCGTTGATCTTCATAAGAGGAAGAACTACTGATTGGATTTCTCTGGTTTAGCGGCCGGAGATATTTCAACAGTGATTCTGTCGTGATTGGAATCTACGGATTGCAAGGACTTCTCGCTACTGATCTTTAGGGTGATTCCTAGGATGCAGTAGGAGTGTGCATTCGGTTCATTCTGTTCCTGGATGACTTGTATGGACGAGTGTCTGACAGAGTATTTCCAAAGAGGATTACGTACGTTGATTTCTTCAAACGTAACATAGTTGGGTCGCTCCCGACTAGGGTATATTGTGGATGTCAATTAGTGATATCTGATGGATCTGACGATGTGGCATTCAAAGTGGATGATGACCAAAGATTCAAAGTAAATTCTGGCCTCAAGCCTCATCAACTGGGAGGTGACAAAAATCGGGCAGGCAGCATGGCTATGTGGGTCGCTCCCATTAGGGTGTATAATCACCTATCTAGAGAAATTCCTTTTATTTCTTACTCTATCGATTCTGCCCATTCGGGAACGGTGGTTTGAGTCCATCCGTTGGTGATATACATTCGATACACTCAAGCGAAATGAATGGTCGGTCATGTGAGGGTCGGGTTGCAAGATGTTCTTGTTGAACCCTGTGTATTCGCCTCTAGAGATACACGTGCGGAAGGTGGTCCCATACCTTGTCAAGTTGAAAATCCAATATCCAATAAGCGCCCGCGGTTTTCGATTGTATACTATATACGAGGAGCGTGAGATGCAAGCGTTCCCCTAGATTTGCTAATTATTTGTATTTAGACATTATTATAATATCAGAATAGATATTGATTTCGAAAACTGATTTGGGTTATCGTAAGGTAAAAACCGTCCGTGTTTATATGTGGATTTGGTCTTACGATTATCTTTTGCTTTTGAAATGATTTTTAACTTTAAAATCATGATTGGATGATTCACCCTAAATACTGTGCGAGTTTATCTCACTCTGGTTCACCAGACTGACCCGGTGTTTTGTAAATGCTCGGGTTAGCCCGGAGTGTACAGGTTCAGGTTCGAAAGCTGTGAAGAGACGTGCTGGAAGTGTTCAAACGTATGATATTATTCCGCTGTGTTGTATATAAGGGCAGATTATTATAACTGTCCAGTGATGTTGATATACTCTGATGTTGTAAGTTTATTCAAAGCTCTCAATAAAGATTTATTTCTATATTATATTTCGTTCCTCTGCGATGTGAGACTTTGGTTATGTGTGTTGTTCTTCTTCTTATTCTTCTATTCTAATATTTCTATCTTATCTTTCTCATCCTCTAACTTCTTTCTTCTAGCTTTCTGGAGATTCGATGCTCGAGTGGGACACAGTTTGTGTAAATGTCGATAATTCGAGTGTCGAATTTTCCGGGTCGCTACAGTTGGTATCAGAGCTGGTTGCTTAATTGGTACGGATGAATAGGGGTTCTCGCTTCGCGTTTGGTGGCGAACGGGAGACTCTTACCCCTACATCTCCCGACAATGTGGGTTGGTCGAGTCGCGAGTAGGGCCGTAAAAGCAGTTCTGAGGTATCTCTGTAAGCCACGGTGGGAGGTTAGCCCACTGCTGTTAGGTCATTACAAATGGTATCAGAGCTATTGGTTTAGTGATAACCTTGGCTCTGTAGCGTAACTTGATAGAGATGGGGTTAGTAATACCCTAGATTGAGTTTGTGTGTATGTATATATGAGAGCGTATTTGTAAACTTTATATACAAATGTTTTGTATTGTATTATGGATCGGTTCAAGTGTTGAAAAGCGTTGAACTAGTTAAGGAACACAATATTGTTTTGTAAAGAGGATAAATGAAATAATTTTACCCAAAATTTATTTTTGTATTGAAAGGAAATAATTTTATGGAATTATTGGGATATTGTGTGTTGACTGATTTGAGTGGAATTCAAAATTTGGTTAAAATTTTGAATTGGAACTTAACTGGGTTAAGTAAATCAAATTAAATCACTAATAATGATATTGAAAATAAATTAAGAAATAATGTTGTAATTAAATATAGTTGATTGGAATTAGGAAATTTAATGAATAATTAAATAGAGATCAATCGAATGTAAATCGGTTGATGTTCAAATATGTTGAATTAAATTAAATAGTAATATGGAATATGAATTTAGTTGATTTGATTGAGTTTGTTGTGCCTTGATAGTTGGTTGATTTTTGTGTGCTTATTAGGTTGGTTGAATATATTTCATCCATGGTTTAATAAAGAATTAAATAAACCGAAACCCAGGAAAAAATTGAAGTGTTATTTAAATATATTTTTAAAGTTAATGGGATTTACAGCATTTTTCTTGCCTTAGCAATTTCGAGGACGAAATTATTTTAAGGGGGGAAGAATGTAATGTCCCGTATTTTCTGACCATTTATTTGAAATATTTTATTTATTTAAAATATTGATTTGAATTTATATAATGGGATTTGACCATTTTAAATTGAATATTTAAATTTATTTTAATAGTATAATAATATTTTATTTTCGAGATATCGGGAAAATGTTGAATTTGCTGAGCAATTTAAAGTGGTTTAAATATGATTCAGATTGAATTATATATATATATGATATCGTTTAACCAAATTTCTAAATGTCGAGTTTTATCTGTCTTAGTCTTATTCGAAGTTTTCATTTTGAATATATTTGATAATATCGGTTTATTTTTATTCAATTAAAACTGTCTTGAATTTTATTTTGTATTGACAACATATGAGATTTAAAAATAAATGAACCTAAAGCTCTGTTTATATTTTCAATATAAAGATAACGACATATTTATATATCTTATCTATACCAGTGCAAAAATCCAATGGACAAAGACAATGCAATTCAAATTTAATATAACAAACATGTCATGTTCCTTCCAGTAAAACTCAATTTCTCAATAAAAACAGTGATACGAACTGAAACAATAATCTAAATAGCTGTTGAACCTAAAGAAGTAGCATGAACAGATGAGAAAAGCTAATAAAAATAGTAAATACAACAGTAACATAGGCCAGTTGAAACCTTTATATACAAAATCGTCAGTGAAATGAATAGTAAATTATATATACAAAGAAAATATATGAATTTATTATAAACAAATCCGCATACGAAATTAAACCAGATTTTAAATATATCATGTACACATCTAAAGCTATTCTAACCTACTGATACACAGAAAGAAAAAGAAAAAGAATGGAAATCTTATCCTAATCCAACAAGAATCTTCCTTGTGTATGGCGCAGCCATCACCACTGTCCATTGCGACATTTCAGCATTTCCATCATCAGGAAATCAACCTTAGAAAAAGAAAAGAAAAGAAAAGAAAAGAAAAAAAAACAGCTATAAATAGCTAGTACATAGATATATATATATATATATAAAGTGAAAGATTTCAATGAAAGAAAAGTAACACATGAAACAAGAAAGAAAAAACCATGAACCACAATAGGAATGGTAGAAACAACTAAGGTACATAGCATAGCTGTGTTGAAAACATCTGTATATATATATATATACATATATATATATATACATAATTCAGTACGACATGGGAACAGCTAAGGCAACAAATCAAATAGCTGAACAGACTATATAAATTGACAACAAGAATAAACAATATCTTTCGAAAAGACGACTCAATGCAAAATTCAAATCTGAACAGACAATACATAGCCTAACCTAAATTTTATAGGGACACAGTTTGGTTGTGTAGATTTGAGCAGTATTGCACATGGAAAATCTCACACCATCTGCACCATTCCACTGGTAAACATCACGCACACAAACCCAGTTTAATCACCAACAGTTAGACCTCACAACAAAAAGGTAAACGCCTAAAAATCTAGACACAACTAAGGTTGTACTAAGATATGACAATTCGGCAATCACAGTGATCATTCACTGGTATAAATACATAACCTCGCACCACAAACCAGATGAACACAGCAAGAAAATCCGAATCCAACCCAAAGAAAAATCAAAACAGAAATGTATACAGAAAATTAAAAATTTGGAAAATACTTATCTGTGTTTTTGCGGATTTCGTGAGTTGGAAGACTAGGGTTCGGCCTTGTTTGGGTTTGGATCGGAGGGTATGGGTTATACGATAGGTTGCGGATGGGGGTCGAGGGGTTTGGGTGGCGGCGAGACAAGCAGGAAGACGAGAGGAGGAGGATCTATTCGGTTTCTTTTAGGGTTTGCGGCTGACGGAAAATTATGAAGGAGAGTGGAGCCGACGTTGGAAGGGTTTCAGGTTCCTCCATTTTCAAGTGGCGGTGGAATATTTTATGAAGGTCTGAGGGTTTGAAAGAAAATGAAGAGGATCTGTTGTTTTAGGGTATAAGGAGCGGGTCGTTCATGGGCTGGGCTGAAGAAAGGTAAGGCCCGGTTTTGGATTTTAATATGTTAGTTTAGCTTAAATTGAAATAAGGGCCTAATTTAGTGTATTTGTTAAGGGATTTTAATTAAAGTAAGTTAATTAAATTGATGAGATTTAAAACCATTCTATACCCTTACTTTGTTAGTCATATTAGTTGTGTTATTTTCGTTAATCAATTTTAAAAACAAAATTTGTTATTTGTTAACAAAATATGATTAAGGTTTATCGTTTTAATTAACGAAATTAATTTAACTAAGGCATTCCAACATTCATAACTCGTTCATATATGGACAGAAATGGTGGCAAACAACTTGCGTTACGATCGTGACTACCAGCAGAATAAAACCAGGATAAAGCTAGAGACGGTGTGAATCAAAGGTGAGTTAAACTCACTCAGTTATTTCCCACTTATATTTTATAAGTTGGGTTTTTATGTTTGTGTGTTATGGTTGCTAGTGTTTGACTGATTGATGATATATTCATATATATATATATATATATATATATATATATATATATATATATATATATATTGTTTGAACTGACGAAATTAAACGTCATTTAATTTCAGTGAAACCCAAACCGTTATTTTTAACGATTGGTTCCAATTGAGGTAAGTTACCTTATTGGTCACGTTTATATAATAAACGTAAAGGAATTGTTTGATTGGTTGTTGTGGTTGATATTGAATTGTCGTTATAAACTGTTATGAGGCCACTATTGAATTGTTTTGATTGATGGTGGAATGTTGACCTGAAATTCACTGTTGTTTGGTTTAAACCAATGGATACTATCGGTTGAGTAGTTGACAGTACATGGCCTGTGAATTCACCGTTTTATAAATACCGATTTACCGTCAGGTAAATCGATGAGATAAAGTTATAAAATTTATTTTATAACTAAAAATAGATTTTTAAAATCTATTATTTGAATTAAAGTTTGTAAAAGAAAATAAATATTTATTATTTATTAATTGAGTTTATAATTGTTTTATAATTGATTTTATAAAGGAAATTTTCTGATATCTATCAGATTTGTAGAAATTAATTAAACGTTATAGTATAATCACTTGAGAGATAATAAAAAGGGGTTATTTAAGTTAATTATATTTTTAATTAATTTGAAAGAATTATTTGAAATTGGTTAATGAGGTTGTCATGCTTTGGCTTGATAAAAATCCAAGCAATGAACTGTATCGTTAAAGAAGTAAAGAAAGGGATTTCCTGTAAATGATTTCTTAATCATGGATTAAGAAACGATAGTTATTCTCGAGAAAGAGATTGTCAAAACAAGAAGTTTTAGAAAACAGTTAGGTGAGATGCGTTTGGTGCTAATATAAAGATCGACTTTTAAATTACAACTAATGTTCATCTGAAGGTAAGACCGTTGTTGGTCAAGGTCTGAGAGGTAAATAAATACCCCAACTTGAACGACTTCGGAATTTTCTGAGGATGATATTAGTTTGTAATGAGAAGGAGGGTAAAAATGATTTATTATTTCCATATGAGAAATAATAATGAAATGACAATAAAAAAGGATCTAGTATATATAATGAGATTTTTTCCAAGTAATGGAAATGGGAGGTTTGGGTATTTATATTTATATAAGTATCCAAAATAAAAGAAATAAAAAGGAAATGGTGGTAAGTAAAAAGGGTACTTTCGAGAGGAAAGGAAATTGGAAAGTTAAGTGTTGAAAGTGGATTCATTTACAGAAATGAAAGTGGATCATCGTATTCAAATAATGAAACGAAAAGTGGGTTCGTAGTATCAGTTATAAATGCCAAATTAAGATGATTTTTTTTCAATAGGGAAGATAAGTGATAACGTAATTAAGGTTTTGAACGATGACAGAATAAAGAATTGAATATGGTATTTTCTTAAATATGAAAAGTGGAAAGGTTTGAGATAATAACCTTAAGTCAAATATGTTATATTTGAAATATTGAAATATTTAAGAATTTGAGATTTACCATCGTTAATCGGTTTGAATAAAAAAGCCATGTGGTGTTGGTACTGAACTGGTATACTCATGTCATTCACACAATTATTTATTTGATAGTTAAAACACCGACTATCAAACTTGACCATACGATCGTTGGTACGGAAAGACCGGGATCGAAGGTATATTCGAAAACCATTCCGACCAATGAATACGTGAAAGAAGATTATCGAAGATGGAGCAATGGAAGACCGTTGATCTTCATAGGCGGAAGAACTACTGATTGGATTTCTCTGGTTTAGCGGCCGGAGATATTTCAACAGTGATTCTGTCGTGATTGGAATCTACGGATTGCAAGGACTTCTCGCTACTGATCTTTAGGGTGATTCCTAGGATGCAGTAGGAGAGTGCCTTCGGTTCATTCTGTTCCTGGATGACTTGTATGGACGAGTGTCTGATAGAGTATTTCCAAAGGGGATTACGTACGTTGATTTCTTCAAACGTATCATAGTTGGGTCGCTCCCGACTAGGGTATTTTGTGGATGTCAATTAGTGATATCTGATGGATCTGACGATGTGGCATTCAAAGTGGATGATGACCAAAGATTCAAAGTAAATTCTGGCCTCAAGCCTCATCAACTGGGAGGTGACAAAAATCGGGCAGGCAGCATGGCTATGTGGGTCGCTCCCATTAGGGTGTATAATCACCTATCTAGAGAAATTCCTTTTATTTCTTACTCTATCGATTCTGCCCATTCGGGAACAGTGGTTTGAGTCCATCCGTTGGTGATATACATTCGATACACTCAAGCGAAATGAGTGGTCGGTCATGTGAGGGCCGGGTTGCAAGATGTTCTTGTTGAACCCTGTGTATTCGCCTCTAGAGATACACGTGCGGAAGGTGGTCCCATACCTTGTCAAGTTGAAAATCCAATATCCAATAAGCGCCCGCGATTTTCGATTGTATACTATATACGGGGAGCGTGAGATGCAAGCGTTCCCCTAGATTTGCTAATTATTTGTATTTAGACATTATTATAATATCAGAATAGATATTGATTTCGAAAACTGATTTGGGTTATCGTAAGGTAAAAACCGTCCGTGTTTATATGTGGATTTGGTCTTACGATTATCTTTTGCTTTTGAAATGATTTTTAACTTTAAAATCATGATTGGATGATTTACCATAAATACTGTGCGAGTTTATCTCACTCTGGTTCACCAGACTGACCCGGTGTTTTGTAAATGCTCGGGTTAGCCCGGAGTGTACAGGTTCAGGTTCGAAAGCTGTGAAGAGACGGACTGGAAGTGTTCAGACGTATGATATTATTCCGCTGTGTTGTATATAAGGGCAGATTATTATAACTGTCCAGTGATGTTGATATACTCTGATGTTGTAAGTTTATTCAAAGCTCTCAATAAAGATTTATTTCTATATTATATTTCGTTCCTCTGCGATGTGAGACTTTGGTTCTGCGTGTTGTTCTTCTTCTTATTCTTCTATTCTAATATTTCTATCTTATCTTTCTCATCCTACAACTTCTTTCTTCTAGCTTTCTGGAGATTCGATGCTCGAGTGGGACACAGTTTTTGTAAATGTCGATAATTCGAGTGTCGAATTTTCCGGGTCGCTACACAAACGCTGACATCACTCCTAGCTAGAAGGAAACGCATGCCCTCCCCGATGTCCTCTCCCGTTTCCGGTTCACACCGGGGTGTGAGACTCGCGAATCAACGCTACACAAAGCTATGTTATATTAAAGCTGTGATTTGATCATCAACCACAAGACTCTGCTTTTCAACAGAAGCCTTGATCATTTGCATCTCAGCATGCCACACAGGCAATCCACGCTATGCAACCGATGTCTATCAATCACACAGAATGAAATCCGATGTCAGACACACATCCATTTAAAACTTCGTTCTGGGTCTGAACGTAACCGGAGGCACCTTATTCCTCGTCCCGTATGTCCAATACAGGAGAGAAGCCCTCGCATATCCGGTCGATCTCCAAGTACGTCTGGGCGATCACCACTTATTACCTTGTCTTGGGTGTACAACTCAATCAAGACATTAGTACTCATCCAAACGATGTGAAGACCTCCGGTTTTCAACCACCGTCTTCATCCTCGACACATCGTCGAATCAGTTATTCAGAATGGGATAAACCCTGTCTTTCTGAATAACTCGCGTATGTAATAAACAAGCGCTATAAAAACATAACATACGCCTCATTCCAATCTAGAATATTCCTTTATTCAGATATTCTTAAACTTTGGGAAAGGTTCCCATTAATTTTATCAAAGATAAATTCTTTAAATTTACTCTTTAATCTTCCTTTGGATGTCAATTCAAACCAAATTATGTTTATCCAAACTAGTCGGGATTAGCGCTCCTTACCGAAGTAATCATTTATTTAATTTCCCAATCCCAACTTATTCATCCCATGAAGCAAAACTGGTAATACTTCATATCTAACACCACGGTGTTATCGGTAAATTGAATTACCATTTCTCGTTCAAATCTAATTAAAGATTTAACTATCGCTAGGATCATTTCCCAAATTTGATAATTTAAATTATCAATTCCCATTTTCAATCTATTTAAAGATTCATTAAAACTCCACTTGGTTTTAATCTTCCCAAAAATCAATATTAATGATTATTTAACTTGGGAAATCATATCCTGTCTTTAACTGGGTTAAATAACCAATGTCATTTAAAACACGGTTCATGATGAACCCAAAATCACATTTCGTTCAATCAGCCTCTAACCATAAATTAGCAAGTGAATAGTTCCCTAAGTATTAACCGCGAAGGCCGAAACCAACATCAGATCAATACCCAGGAAACCTTTCAACTTAACTAATCTCCAGTTAGTTTCTGATTTTCTTAACTCCATTGGGTGTAATAACAATATTATTAAAGATACCATTCACAATAACCCAAAATCTCATTCCATTGTTAATCGGGTTAAAGAACAAGTGTTATTTAAAACACCGTTCATGATAAACCCAAAACCCAATTTCAATTCAATTCCAATTAAATATTAATTAATTGGTATACTTCATTAAATCTAAATAAAAAGATTTAATCTTTTCTCAACTGGGTTCAAGAACAGTGTTAATGAAGACACCATTCATGACAAACCCAAAATCACATTTGATATTAAATACAAGGCTATGAATAGAAAATATATCGGCTTATATTCAATATCAAATTCTGGAATCAATAAATACCGTATTGGAATAACGATATATATATCTTCCAAATTCCTCCACAATATCCATATAATCATGGAATCCTATATCGAAATATTCTGAATATAATTTCGATTCAAATCCATTCCAATTCATATATTGGAAATTCTGTTTATCTTTAAAACCACTTCAAATCCAATTTATTTATTTAAAAATATTGGATTATAATACTAGTTCATTTTGATAAAAATATATTTTTTATCTGTTCAAATATGGAATTTTTTAGCCCAATTCTTTCCAAATAATTTTACACAAATTATTGATATTTTTAATAATTTTATCAAGGCCCGTATAGTCGATTTCTATATACAGCCATCGAACTGCACTTACAAAGACCTTTTCCAAATTTGATTTGGACATAATTCCAAATCCAACCATTATATTTCAAATCTCTAATATTCGTTGGAAAGCTCTTTTCGATACGAACCCAACGGTTCCGGTTTTGGAAGAATCCGATGGTCGGATCTGCCGTAACGTCCGTTCGAAGTCAATGGTCGAAATTCGCGAACTGCAGCGGCGCAACGCGTTCTTTTCAGGCCATTATATACATAATATATATCATATATATTTCATTGATTTCCTTTCAAAACGTATTTTATAAATCGTTTTAAATTCGTTTTCAAAACGATTTCAACTACATATTCAATTTCAAATCAAAATTGAATATTCCATGTCATCGATATATAAATGATAGTATTTTCATAACATTCTATTCTGAAATCAATTCTTTTCCGATATTCATTATAAAAATGAATAAAATCGATATAAATATCATTCACATCAAAATGGCGTTAATCTAATCAACACGGCATGTGACACCCTACCTCCGTTAAGGTCACTCATAAAGGGAATGCTTTAATTTTGGTGGAGCGTTCATTGTGTATAGAACAGAAAAATAAACAAGACAGATAAATATATTGGTACTTGGAAAATAAAAACCACTTTTATTGCAGCGGAGAAATAGTTTGGTTACATCACATCAAAAAC
This sequence comes from Allium sativum, assembly GCA_030737875.1. Taxonomy (NCBI): domain Eukaryota; kingdom Viridiplantae; phylum Streptophyta; class Magnoliopsida; order Asparagales; family Amaryllidaceae; genus Allium; species Allium sativum. Next base: position 973,898,658 of record CM060918.1, on the reverse strand, counting down.
CAACTACAAAACCAAATACACTTATTATCCATTTTGACAAATAAGTTCTGAGTACATAAAATAAAAGACATAACCCCAACATAAAATAGCCATAAATAAGATAGGCTGAACTTTACTTCAGCAATCTAAGCAACTTCCAAAAGAAAGATATAAAGCTGTCCAAATCAAGCTCCACTAGTACCAGTTCCACCCTGAGCACCTGGAGGGGGGGGAGGGAGAAAGAAAAGAGGTGGAAACAATGGGGGTCATACATAAAGTCTGGCGAGTGCAATAACTTTAACAATATAATCATTAAAGTAACTAGGATAAGGAGAAATCATCCTATAGTGCTACTTCTTTCTAACGTTAACCGAAGAGAATTGACTACCTTGAACGATCATGACAAAATTAGGTTAAGGATATGATAAGACACATCGATCCATTTTTTATCTTTCTTGATAAATGTATCAGCCGAGCAGCCGGTGACCTTTCAAAACATAAGATAAGATGGAAAATGAGGAAATGATTGTGAACCAATGGGCATGACAGAGCAACCAAAGGAAATACGATGAAAAAAGATAACGTTAAAGGCGCACCTAATCACTATAAGATAATTACTACATTGCACCACACCAAACACCCTAAAAGTTGATCCCGCCTACAAAACTTAATAACGATAATGGTAGTTTCGTGTACCTCTAGCTGCCTTCATAGGTGTCGTCTGCCCCTATCTCCACTAGGTGTACCCACTACCACCATTCAATCGGCTCCCTAACTCGTAGGTGCCTGTGCTGGCCCCACAGTGGGGTGTATCACCCCCCAAAGTGGCAACCCGATACCACCAAAAATGCACGGCTTATATCTACACGATGCAACAGCGTCTTACCTACCAGCCCCGAGCCACACACGCACATGACCCTATTGGACTTGTGTTGCCACCGCTAACCCATTTTGACCTCTTACAATCAAATCCAGTATGCGTGTCCCGTCCTTGACTTGGGTCGAACCCACAAAGATACCTAATGGGTTACTGGTGTGAAAAGGGCCCCCATGTATGACACAAGTTTTCCACCATGCTTGGTCCCCTTTAAGGTTTTCCCCACTTAACCCCATTCTTATTCCTGTCTTCTTACATGTTTCAATCTTGGTTAAGTGAATCTAATCGTATTTCACATGCCACCAAAGGCACCCTCTTAATTTCACATGCCACCCAAGGCACCCACTTAACCCCCCATGTCCCACCACATGTTTATCTGGTTAAGTGTTTCTTAATTCATTAACACCGTAACCTTGCAAAGACCTCCCACATTAGACTGGCATTTGTGCTGCTGGATTTGTCGGGCTGGTCCGGGCAGTCTTACACCATAAACGAGCCTAACCTCATGTCTTTACAACTGTTACGCATTTAATTCATGCCTTTGACCTCTCACATTAGACTTGCATTTGTGGATTCTGGATTTGCTAGGCGGGTCCGGCCAGTCTTACACCACAAAAGAGTCTAACCTCGTGTCTTAGGCGGTTTATTATAACACATCTTTATTTAACCCCAAATTGGATTAATATCCCTATTCAAATTTGTAAATAAATTCAAAATATACTTATGTCTATAATTGTCACCTAAATTATGTCCATTTATTTCAGGTATATAAATTATACCAATTATTGCCTCATTAATTGTATGCCTTTTAAGGCCATTACATGCTAATTCTCAATATGTGTATATTTAATATTATCCCCATCGTTCCCACGTTGTTCGTTCTCTTATCATGATATATATATATATATATATACATATATATATATATATATATATACATATATATATATATATATATATATATATTAGACTAGCAATTAGTCTTATGACATTAAAGGGAAGAAACATCGCAAATTTGCATAACACACAAAATGGATCTAACTTACGAATAAGGATTACAACATATCTTGCATAAACTTTGTATTGCCATGAATCTAAACATAGACCTTAAGGTGTAAACTTGCAGGTATGAACATAATTTTCACCCAAACTTGCATAGGCCATAGTCAAAAACTTGCATAAAACTATGTATGTCATAGATCTAAATCCTAAGGTGTAATCTTGCATATATGTGAATCCAATTTCTACCTAAACTTGCATATAGTCACTTTATTTGGTTCACATGTAAACTTGTGTACAATTTCACATAGAAACTAGCATATAATCTACACCCAAACTTGCATATAAAATGATGCCAAACATGAATCAAGTTGAACAAAGGTGATTGGGCATATACAAAGGAATCCACAACAAAAACTGTCATCATGAACAACTAGCATATATTCACAAAATATCACATTTTCCCAATGTTTCACGAACATAGCTATATAACCCAAATTATAACTCAACCCAATTAACTTGTTAATTATCTTATTAAAGAAATTGAACTCACAACTCAAAGAAGGTCTTGAGTTCTGGGATCTGCGTACTGAAATTGATTAAGCTTAGACAAATTTGTTGTTGTTGTTGTTATAGACTTGAGTTGAATTGATTTGATTAGCTTTACTTTTCCTCTAGTTGGTGGCGGCTACTCCATGTTGCAGGGTGATAGCATGATGGCCATGGTTCTAATTTTGATTTGGTTTTAGGGTTTGAGTCTACATGTGTTTGTATAGAATTTAGGATTAATTTAGGCCATCCGATCAACCTAGAATCAATCAAGACCATCCAGTCAAGATAGAGTGACACCTCAGCCCTAATGACTCAGCACTGAGTCACAAAATCGTCATCTTTCAAATCTGCCCCGGGAGGGGGGGGGGGGCAGGTGACCCCCAAGTCGACATGTAGGGGGAGGTAGACACTAGGGTTGACCCTCTGGTCGACCTGGGTCCTGGCGGGAATTTTCCCGCCTAGCCCGCTTCTGACTTCTGTTTTGAATTTTGAATCCGGTTTCGAGCTGTTTGAATTTTCTGGAAACTTCCGACAGCCATAACTTCTTCATACGAAGTCCAATTTACGCAAACTCGGACTCTATCTCAACCAGAATTCCGAGACGAACACAATGGCGTAACCCGTTTCCCTTGATTCTCACATTTAAAATTAATTATTCCTCAATTCGTTTGTTTATGTTAACAGAAAACAAGGGGTGTTACATTCTCCCCTCCTTAAAGGATTTCAACCCCGAAATCTTGAAGTTACGAATAATACATATCCTAACATCCAGTCGTCCATCTACTCAACCATCAAACACAGACATCCATTGTCCTTAAAAGACTTCTAATGCTTTCTTGTTTATATGCACAGTGTGTGTACATGTCCATTTCTAATGAAAAATCTGGCGGTCTACTGATTCAGTTGACCTCCTTAATGCAAATTATGGTAGTGCCATCCATTATGTATGCAAAAGTTCCTTAATGATACATATTATTTCTACATGCATGCACAACCATTCATCTGAATGCAACATCCATATGATAACACAACCATTATACATCCATTAGCCTAAATAAGCACACATTTATATGCAATATGAAAGTGATTGAGCCGATCTAGTGCCTAATGTGTGTGTATATGCATCCATGAGCAACCACTAGCAAACACTTGTATCCACTAGCATCCATCAATCATAACATGTTTCAAATACATGTTTACATCCATTGGTCTCTACCTAAGGATAAAGAATATGACTGAGGAGATACACTAAAAAGGTAGATACAAGCTTGAATAAACTTAAGGAAAAAGAGATCAAAGATGTACCCCCAAAAAGAAAAGGGTAGGCAACACGTATTTTGGCCTCAGTCTCCCAAGTCGCGTCTTCCTCGGCGTCGCTCCTTTGAACTTTGACAAGCTTAACTTCACGGTTGCGTAGCTTTTTGGCTTCCATCCCCAAGATACGAGTTGGAACTCTCCTCACAGTCGCTTCCCATTCCACTTTGACTTCCTCTAGTATGCTTGGCTCCACAACTTCTGCTAACTCATTTAAGCACTTTCGTAGCTGAGAGACATGAAAAACATTATGAAATCCAGCCAGTCTTCTAGGTAGCTCTACTCAGTAGGCCATCGTCCCAATCCTTTCGATGATACGAAATGGTCCAACTAATCGTGGTGCCAACTTTCCTACGGACCCAAAGCGGATGACATTCCTCAAAGGAGATACTTTAAGGAACATCTTATCCCCAACTTCAAACTCAAGTTCGGTCCTTCTCTTGTCTGCGTAGGATTTCTGTCTATCTTGGGCAGTCTTCATTCTCCTTCGTATCAAGTCCGCTTTCTCTGAAGTCTCTCTAATCATGTCCGGCCCAAGTATAAGTTTATCAGTGGACTCCCACCTGGCCTTCCATATAAAGCTTCGAAGGGTGCCATGCCTATAGTGGCTTGGTAGCTATTGTTATAAGCAAATTCCACCAAAGGGAGATGATCCTCCCAAGATTCTCCAAAGTCAAGAATGCACAGTCTCAAAAGATCTTCCAATACTCCGTTCACCCTTTCCGTCTGACCATCGGTTTGAGGGTGATAGGTTGTGCTTAAACATAGCTATGTGCCTACAACCTCTTGCAAACTCCTCCGGAACTCGCTTGTAAAGATAGGGTCTCAATCACTCACTATGCTGGAGTTTATCCCATGGAGTCGAACTATCTCCTTAAGATAAATGGAGGCTAAAGACGAGGCGGTCCTCCTACTTTTGACAGGTATAAAATGAGCGCCTTTCATGAGCCTGTCCACTATTACCTAAATACCTGTATTCCCCCTTCTTGACCTAGGCAACCGATCAACAAAGTCCATCAAGATGCTTTCCCATTTCCATTGTGGAACTTCTAGAGGATGAAGCAAACCACCAGGCTTCTTCTTCTCCGCCTTGACTTGCTGGCATATCATCATTTCAAAACAAATTCAGCTACATCCCTCTTCATGCCATTCCAAAAGAAAACTCTTTTGATATCTTTATACATCTTGTCTCCACCGGGGTGTATGGTCATCTTGGAATGGTGTGCTTCTTCCAGAACCATCTTCACCAAATCTCTTGCTTACGGGACGCATAGTCTTCCATCCCGTCTCAACCAACCCTTATCATCGATGGAGTATCTATTGAGGTGACTAGAAGTCTCTCCCCTAATCAGCTTATCTATCACATCAACTAGCTGAGGGTCTTCACGTTGCGCGATTCCTATTGAATCCAACAAAGTAGGTCGTACCTCTAGCATTGCCATCAAGCCAGTCGCATAATCAACAGAGGGTCTAAAATCAAAATTTGTTATGTACTCCAAACTTTGCCTTTCTACAAAGGGAGGACTTAAGGTCAGCTTCTTTATACTTAGGGAATCTGCTACTACATTGCCCTTGCCAGGAGTATAGGAGATCACAAAGTCGTATGAGGCGAGAAACTTCATCCATCTTTGCTGCCTTAGATTGAGGTCTTTCTACGAGAAAAGTTACTTCAACGATTTATGGTCAGTATACAATTCAAAGTTCTCACCTAAGAGATAGTGGCTCCAAGACTTAAGCGCAAAAACGATAGCTGCTAACTCTAGATCGTGGGTTCGGTAGTTTTTCTCATGCACTTTTAGCTACCTTCCACCATAAGCTACTACCTTCCCCTCTTGCATCAAAACAGCGCCTAGTCCCGTACCACATGCATCTGTGTATACCTTAAACATCTTGCTTCCATCTGGTAATGTCAAAACTGGGGCTGTTGTCAAGGCCCTCTTCAACCGTTGGAAAGCGACTTCGCAATCCAAATCCCAAGTGAAAGTCAGGTTCTTCTTCGTTAACCTTGTAAGTGAAGCTGAAATTTTCGCAAAGTCTTTAATGAACTTGCGATAAAAGCCTACTAGTCCAAGAAAACTTCGGACTTCGATTGCATTCTTTGGAACCTTCCAATCCTGGACTGCAACTACTTTTGCGTGGTCCATAGCTAACCCTTCTTTGGACACCACATGCCCAAGAAATCTTACTTCTTCTCTCCAGAAGTGGCACTTGGAGAATTTTTCTTTTAACTGATGTGCACGGAGAGTATCCATGACTTCCCTTAAATTCAAAGCATGCACTTCCTAATTCTTTGAGAAAATCAGAATATCATCTACGAAGACCACCACCAATTTATTGAGAAATCCCCGGAACACTCTATTCATCAAATCGATGAAATAAGCAGGTGCATTTGTCAAGCCGAAAGGCACGACTAGCCATTCGAAGAAACCGTCTGGGGTTCTGAACGTGGTCTTATTAATGCTATCTTCAGCCACTCTTAGCTAATGAAATCCGGTAGCCAGATCTAATTGGGAGAAAACTGTTGCACCTACAAGCTGATCGAACAAATCGTCTGTCCTTGGCAGTGGGTGCCTATTCCTCTTGGTCAGCTTGTTTAGCTCCCTATAATCAATGCATATGTGAAGTGAACCGCCCGCTTTGGTTGCGAACACTACTGGAGCACCCCATTCAGAAATACTACGCCTTATAAACCCTTTTTCTAGCAGCTCCTTAACTTTCTTGCTAAGCTCATTTCTCTCCCTTGGAGCCATGTGTCTAACGGGTAAAGCATCGGGTTTTGCATTATCAACTAGGTATATGCGGAAGTCTATCTCCCGCTTCGAAGGCAAGCCCTCTACTTCCTCAAAGACATCCAAGTATTCACAGACCACTCTAACAGACTACAAATTCTCAACAGACGCGTCAAGCGATTCTATATAACTTAGAATAACAGAATTCATGGGATTACAAGAGATTTCGAGAGTGTTGCCCAAGCGAGTCATAAGCCTAACCTCTCTCTTTTCACAATCTAGGACGGCTCCATTACTGGACAACCAATCCATGCCCAAAATTAACCCATAACCCATGAAGCCCAAAATATAAGCATCACATCTAAACCCAACGCTAAGTATAGAAATTTCCAAATCCAAACAAATCATCGACAAATAGGCTGAGCCCCCAATTGGATTTGAAACAACTAAGGGATCCTCTACTATACTGGTGTTTAGGTGTAGTGACTCAACCAAAGCAGTAGATATAAAAGAGTGCGATGCACCAAAAACAAAGAGTGTGCGAACAGGATGATCAAAAAGATAAACTAAACTTTTAACGGAAATTGTTCTACCTTGTTCTTGCAGCGGTGGAGCCACGAGAGCCTGGATCCGCCCCCTTACCTGCCCTAGTGCCATGAGAGCCTGAATCTGCCCTCCAGAGGTAGGCCCTGCCCTCTGCCCTTTCTTTGGGCAGTCCTTAATTAGATGTCCTGCCTCGCCACAGTGGAAACAACCAGTCTTCTTCTTCTTCCTACAGTCTTTGCTCAGATGGCCTGGTGTCCCACAGATAAAGCATCTTTTATTTCCCTTGTCGTTGTTGTCTTTACCACCTTTCTTGTTCTGTTGTTGCTGTTGTGGTTTCTTTTGATCCCCTTTCTTCTCAAGTGCCTTATTAGCATTGGCGCCTCTCTCATCTTCATGCATAAGCACCATGTCAACTAGTCTCTCAAAGGTGGCCCCCATAGGGATGTGGGTCATAGTTAACCCATGTAGCGGCTCGTTCAAAGCGTTAAAAAATCTAGGACCTTCTTTTCGAGTGTATTCACCAAGTCCAAGCCAAATCTCGCCAACTGATTGAACTTGTTAACGTACTCTTTCACTGATAGATTTCCCTGCCTCAATGCCAAAAACCTTTCCATGTATAGATTCTCTTCGGCCCGTGAGAGAAACTTTGCCTCCAACCTACGCCTGAAATCCGACCATGTATCAACTGGACGCTCTCCATTAGTGACCTCCCACTAAAACGAGGCCTCATCCTTCATTAACCAGGCAACTGACTGGACCTTTCTTCCATCCTCTACCTCAAAGATTCCAAATAATTCTTCCACCTCCTTTAGCCGATTTCAAGCTTCAACAAACGTCTCCGACCCATGAAAAGGTTTTCCGTCCATTACCCGAAAGTCCTTGCATATCTTTGCGAAAGTATCAACACGGGGAGGAGGAGGAGCATTGGCTAGGCCTGCGACATTGTCCCTAGCTTCTAGATACCTTCTAAACTATCCTAGAATCGGTATCCCCTCGGGTATCTCAGGAATTCCAGACATGCTGAAAAGAAAATGAAGAGATTCAAACGAAGAATTCGAAAGAAAGATATATGGCTCTTGGGGGTTATGTTTTTAAAATAAACATTTCTCTTGAAAATACTTTCCTTAAAACATATTTTTGAAAGTATTTATCTATAAAATGCTTTTTGAAAAATAGTTTTTCAAAATATCTTATCTGTTCTGATAACCTTCAGCTCTGATACCACGTGTGACACCCCACCTCCGTTAAGGTCACTCACAAAGGGAATGCCTTAATTTTGGTGGAGCGTTCATTGTGTATAGAACAAAAAAATAAACAAGGCAGATAAATATATTGGTACTTGGAAAATAAAAACCACTTTTATTGCAGTGGAGAAATAGTTTGGTTACATCACATCAAAAACCAACTACAAAACCAAATACACTTATTATCCATCTTGACAAATAAGTTCTGAGTACATAAAATAAAAGACATAACCCCAACATAAAATAGCCATAAATAAGATAGGTTGAACTTTACTTCAGCAATCCAAGCAACTTCCAAAAGAAAGATATAAAGCTGTCCAAATCAAGCTCCACTAGTACCAGTCCCACCCTGAGCACCTGGGGCGGGGGGAAGGAAGAAAAGAGGTGGAAACAAAGGGGGTCAAATATAAAATCTGGCGAGTGCAATAACTTTAACAATATAATCATTAAAGTAACTAGGATAAGACATAAGCTGGAAAATAAGGAAATGACTGTGAACCAATGAGCATGACAGAGCAACCAAAGGAAATACGATGAACAAAGATAACGTTAAAGGCGCACCTAATCACTATAAGATAATTACTACATTGCACCACACCAAACACCCTAAAAGTTGATCTCGCTTACAAAACTTAATAATGATAATGGTAGTTTCGTGTACCCGTAGCTGCCTTCATAGGTGTCGTCTGCCCCTATCTCCACTAGATGTACCCACTACCCCTATTCAATCGGCTCCCTAACTCGTAGGTACCCGTGCTGGCCCCACAGTGGGGTGTTTCACCCCCCCAAAGTGGCAAACCGATACCACCAATAATGCACGACTTATATCTACATGATGCAACAACATCTTACCTACCAGCCTGGGGCCACACGCGCATATGACCCCGTTGGACTTGCGTTGCCACCGCTAACCCGTTTTGACCTCTTACCATCAAACCCAGTGCGTGTGTCCCGTCCTCGACTTAGGTCGAGCCCACAAAGATACTCAATGGGTTACTGGTTTGAAAAGGGCCCCCATGTATGACACAAGCTTTCCACCTATGCTTGGTCCCCTCTAAGGTTTTCCCCACTTAACCCCATTCTTATTCGTGTCTTCTTACATGTTTCGGTCTTGGTTAAGTGCATCTAATCGTATTTCACATGCCACCCAAGGCACCCTCTTAATTTCACATGCCACCCAAGGCACTCACTTAACCCCCCATGTCCCACCACATGTTTATCTTGTTAAGTGTTTCTTAATTCATTAACATCGTAACCTTGTAAAGACCTCCCACATTAGACTGGCGTTTGTGGCTGTTGGATTTGCCCGGCGGGTCCGGGCAGTGTTACACCGCAAACGAGCCTAACCTCGTATCTTTACAACTGTTACGCATTTAATTCATGCCTTTAACCTCTCACATTAGACTGACATTTGTAGCTGCTGGATTTGCCGGACGGGTCTGGGCAGTCTTACACCACAAAAGAGTCTAACCTCGTGTCTTAGGCGGTTTATTATTACACATCTTTATTTAACCCCAAATTGGATTAATATCCCTATTCAAAATTGTAAATAAAATCCAAATATACTTATGTCCATAATTGTCACCTAAATTATGTCCATTTATTTCAGGTATATAAATTATACCAATTATCGCCTCAAATTAATTGTATGCCTTTTAAGGCCATTACATGCCAATTCTCAATATGTGTATATTCAATATTATCCCCATCGTTCCCACGTTGTTCGTTCGCTTATCATGACATATATATATATATGTGTATATATATATATATATATGTATGTATGTATATATATATATTAGACTAGCAATTAGTCTAATGACATAAAATAGAAGAAACATCGCAATTTGCATAGTATACAAAATGGATCTAACTTATGAATAAGGATTACAACATACCTTGCATAAACTTTGTATTGCCATGAATCTAAACATAGACCTTAAGTTGTGAACTTGCAGGTATGAACATAGTTTTCACCCAAACTTGCATAGGCCATAGTCACAAACTTGCATAAAACTATGTATGTCATAGATCTAAATCTAAATGTGTAATCTTGCATATATGTGAATCCAATTTCTACCTAAACTTGCATATAGTCACTTTATTTGGTTCACATGTAAACTTGTGTAATATTAAAGAAACTAGCATATAATCTACACCCAAACTTGCATATAAAATGAAGTCAAACATGAATCAAGTTGAACATAGGTGACTGGGCATATACAAAGGAATCCACAACAAAAACTGTCATCATGAACAACTAGCATATATTCACAAAATATCACATTTTCCCAATGTTTCACAAACATAGCCATATAACCCAAATTATAACTCAACCCAATTAACTTGTTAATTATCTTATTAAAGAAATTGAACTCACAACTCAAAAAAGGTCTTGAGTTCTGGGATCTGTGTTCTGAAATTGATTAAGCTTGCCTTTGAAGTAGACAAATTTTTTGTTGTTATTGTTATAGACTTGAGTTGATTTGATTAGCTTTACTTTTCCTTTAGTTGGTGGCGGCTACTCCAGGTCGCAGGGTGATGGCATGACGGCCATGGTTCTAATATTGATTAGGTTTTAGGGTTTGAGTCTACATGTGTTTATATAGAATTTAGGAAATTTAGGCCATCTGATCAACCTAGAATCAATCAAGACCATCCAGTCAAGATAGAGTGACACCTCATCCCTAATGACTCAGCACTGAGTCACAAAATCGTCATCTTTCAGATCTGCCCGGGGGAGGGGGGCAGGTCGACCCCTAGGTCGACCTGTAGGGGGAGGTCGACACTAGGGCCGACCCCCTGGTCGACCTGGGTCCTGGGCGGGAATTTTCCCTCCTAGCCCGCTTCTGACTTCTGTTTTGAATTTTGAATCCGGTTTCGAGCTGTTTGAATTTATTTGAATTTTTTGAAAACTTCCGACAGCCATAACTTCTTCATACGAAGTCCAATTTACGCAAACTCGGACTCTATCTCAACCAGAATTCCGAGACGAACACAATGGCATAACCCGTTTCCCTTGATTCTTACATTTAAAATTAATTATTCCTCAATTCGTTAGTTAATGTTAACAGAAAGCACGAGGTGTTACATGACTTTAAATATTTAAATATATTTGTGTCCACTGCAAATCGGACATCAAAATACATTTTGATTCATTACTGAATATTATTTTAAAATATTCATTATTTTAAAATAACCGTTATTTAAAAATATTCATTCTTTCTGAATCGGAATCAGACACAGCCAATTACCATATAATGTGATTGTATGGATTTCATACAACACATGTATATGACAACAATCAAACACAGTCAACCATCATCCAGAGTGCATTCTACACTGTATAAGTATAAAATATAAATATTTAACGCTTATAGCAGCCTGTCAATCCATCGATCGACATACAGCTAATTATTGGGACTAGTGTAAGTCATGTATCATCCTAATACCCGTGTGGGGTTTCAAACAACAAACACAGATTTATTTGTGCAGTTGGGCGATGTGTAAAATTTATCATCCCAATCAATATCAGTCAAATGTGTATAGATAAACAAATCGTCTGATTTGTTTATAAATATTTATTTTATTCATATACACGTTAAAAATTATATTTTTTACTTTAAAATATTTTACTCCATTCCACATCACACAATCAATTTTCATCACACAATCAATTTTCATCACACAATCAATCAAACAAACAAGTCATCCATGGTCTGTGGATGACGGGTGTCGGGTGCTGTTAAGCATCGTCTGCATCCTAGTATATATTTCTAACTAGAAAATAAATTAAAGTGATAAGTTCTCACCTTGCTTTCGGCCTCGCCTAAAATTGTAGCGAGCTCTAAAAATTCCCTGGTCTCTTCTAGAATGTAGAAGATGTCGCTATGGTCCCAGTGTCTCTTGTTTCACTTAATTTTGTTATCATATGAAAAAGATACAATTTTTACAAACATACATGAATTTGCAACACTTTTAAATGTTAAAACAATTTTAAATAATTCACTGTCGTACCTTTTAGTTGATGGTTCAAAACTAGGTTAGGGTTTTTGGCGAAATCCAAAGCTCGAAGTGACGATCGAAGCCGACTACGTCGAAGAGCGTGGAAAGCCGCGCTGGCGCCACCCATTGGTGGTCAACTCGATCGCAGATCGGAGGAGGTAGACGACGACGAATGGAGCAACTTTCCCAGCGCGATTGTAATGACCCACATTTGCAGAGGTATTATAATTAATTAATTTAATTATATAAATAGTGATATAGTGAATTAAATGGTCGTGGAATTAAATAATGGTGAATATTTAATTAAAATAATAAATTAAATAATATAATAATATATATAATTCTGAATAATCAGAATTGGCTGAAATGGCGATATGGTGTGAACTGGATCATCTGTGATATTTAAATTAGCTTGGAATTTGAATTTGAATAACGAATATATTATTTGAATGACAGTTTGAACGTATAATTATATTATAATTAAAAACGAGCTTGAAATGACGCTGCAGTTCATAAATTGGCGATTCGAACTTCAACTGAATGTACAAGATTCGTTTTAAGCCGAATTTCAGTGAAACAAGAAACGTGTGGAGCTGGTGGAGTATATCTTTCTAGTGGAAGAGAAAAATCGCGATTTCATCGTGTAGATTTTGAGATATGTCCAAATCAAATTTTAGAAAAGTCGTTGTGGAATTTCTTTATAATTTATAAAGGAATTATTTATATTTTAAAAAGGAATTTCATTTTTAAATCGAATATCGATTTAATCGGGATTTGAAATATCAAGTTAGAAATCCATACAGGATTATTCTGGAGTTGTATGGTATTTCACTATGAATATATACAATAATATAAAATTATTTATGTTTAATTTAATTATATTTAAATATATTTACATATTTAAATGGGTCATTCAGAGCTTTAAAAATAGCCAGTTTTTCATATGAAGTCGGAATTCGACGAAACTAATTTTGTTGGATCCGCAATGTCAAATAGTTGTTAGATTTCTAGGTTCGTGATTTTTAGAGTCACTGTGTGGTCGTACGGATTTTTAAAAAGAAAAACAGTCAGTAAATTGACCTTTAAAAATACGCTGTGTGAGCATACGGAGTTGGAATTCGACGAAACCAGTTCCGTTGGGACCTAATGTCAAATTGTAGCTGCATGTCCAGTTTCGTGATTTTTAGGTACCGTATGTGATCGTACCGATTTTTAGAAGGGAAAACGAATATTTAAAATACAAATATCCTAGAAAATGTCTAAAATAAAAATATCTAGATATTTTATCCATCCTATAAATACCCTAACTCATTTTCCTAAACTTAAAAATTTCTCATTTTCCTGGTCAAACTCGTAGCCGCCGAGAGTGTTCTTCCAGGAAACAAAAGTGATCTTTAGGAAATCAAAATAAATTCAAATAAAAATCCCATAAATCATGAACCAGCTATATATGAATTCGTGAGTTGCCACTCTCCAATTTCATGTAGGTTTCATAGCATTCGAAACTCCTTTTCTGTTCGGCCGTTTAGTTCAGCAGCTCCTAGGGTTAGGGGTTTTGCGATTTTGGGTCCTCGATTTGAAAATATGGGTTGGTATTTGGATTGAGGGTGTTGAAGAGTTTCGATTGTGTTAACTTTTGGGAATTTAGTACCCATCGACGTCGTGAGTTTCAGCTTTGAGCTGATGTCGCTCTTCGTTCAGTGGGGCGAGTTGCATGAAATTGGGATGAGGGTGAAGTGGGTTGGACGAGAAGAGTTGTGGTGGGATTAGTTTGCAGTTTTGTTGATGGATGAAGAAGTTAAAGGGGAGAGAAGGCAGCGACATGGTGTTGTTTAGGATGCTAAAGCTTTCGGTTACAAATCGGGAAAGAAAGGATTTTTAAGTGGATGTGGTTTTCATTGATGGGCCGGCATTTTTAAGTTAAGCACAAATGGAATTTTTAACTAAGTATTTTATTTAAATATAGTATTTAAAACTTGTTAATCTGATATCTCTCTCATACGTTGTCAGTTTGACGAACCGTAAGTTGCATTGGGATCGTATGGACGAGAGATTCACAATGAAGTTGACTAGAAGTGGATTTGAGCTCGTATGAATTTATGGAGAAATAAATTGTTTGATTCAAATCAAACAAACAGTTTATCGTTCTTTAACAATGAACTGCCAATGTAAGTAAATCTCACTAACTCTGAACAGTTTATAATTTCATGTTGTGTTTTTAGAACTGTTAAATATTGGCTAATTGACTGTGTGTTGATTGTTTGATTGAACTGCTAGTCAGTTAGTTGAATTTCTATATTTGATTCTGTTTAACAGAATATATCATATGGAACTGAAAGTGATGTTATCTATATTGTTTAACATCCGTGATGCAGGGAAACAGGATGGAGGAATCCAACTGGATTCCTCAACATTTATTTTACTATAATTCATATATTGTGATATATGATGTGATATATAATCTGTTGTTGATTATGTGTGTTTGGACGATATTTATCATTGTTATATGGTATGTTAAATACCATAAGAAATACTGGATGTGGGAAAGGGGATTTTCAAAGTGTATTTTAAAAATGAATTATTTATATAAAATCGATGGATTTTATATAGAAAAGGAAAAGGATTTTTATAAAAGGAAATAATTATGAAATCGAAGGATAAGTTATAATAAAAGGAAATATGTTTTTGTTAGAATAAAAAAATAGAAAAAAAGGAAATATTTGTAAGTCATGTACAAATTGAATCGAAAAGGAAATATTTGTAAGTCATGTACAAATAGAATTGAAAGGAAATATTTATAGGAAATAAATATGTAATAAATAGAATTGGAAAGGAAATATTTATGGGGAATAAATATGTTAAAATAGAGATGAAAGGGATATATTTGTAAACCATTTACAAATAGAAAAGATAAAAGAAATATTTATTTGTCAAATAAATGAAATTGAAAAGGGAATAGTTATTTGTTAAGTAAATAAATAGAAAAGGAATAAATCAAAGGAGTTAATTCAATAGGAGTTAATCGAAGTGAGTTCACCAGTTAGGGTTAATCAATTAGAGTTAATCAGTTAGGTTAATCAATTAGAGTTAAACCGTTAGAGTTAATCAGTTAGGGTTAATCAATTAGAGTTAAACCATTAGAGTTAATCAGTTAGAGTTAATCAATAGAGTTAAATCGAACTAGAGTTATTGAATAGTGTTAAATCGAACTAGAGTTATTCAAATGGAGTTAATTGAACTTAGTTTATTCAAATAGAGTTATTCAAATGGAGTTAATCGAATTTAGTTATTCGAAGAAGTGAATCGAATCAGAAATATTCGAAGTGAGATAATCGAATAGTAGATATTCGAAGTGAGATAATCGAATCAGAGATATTCGAAGTTAGATAATCGAATCAGAAATATTCGAAGTGAGTTGATCGAATCTAGTTGTTCGACAGGAGTTAAATCGAATAAGATTTATTCGAAGAAAGAGATTATAAAATATAAGTATTCGAAAATAAGCAAATCGAATATAAGTTATTCGAATAAGAGTTAATCCAGTAAGAGTTATTAGGTTGGAGTTATTCAAATAAGAGTTATAAATTATAGTTAACCGAATAGGAGTAAATAAATTCGTTGTCATTATATTATTCGAGTTAGGAAATAAAAGTCATATTAAAGATAATATATTTCGGATGCAGGAGATTATAACACCATTGTTATAATCACGTAAACTTGTAAAAGAAGGGAGTTCGTAAATAGAATCCGAGGGTTCGTAAGGAAGTGCTAAAGGGTTAAAAGATGAACTTACCCTATTTCGAGATTTGAAATGTTGTTCAGTTAAGGTCTGAGAGGTAGTCATACCCCAACTTGATTGACTTCGTTTCTAATTTAGAAATGGTTACGGTTCGAGTGTGAAGTGGCTAAGTGGATTTAGTATAGTGGTTTGAGTCGTCATCGCAATATACTTCTAAACATCTGTTTAAATCCCAATTAAGAAGTTTTGGAAATGTTTCCCAAACGAAAATCAGAAATGTTTTCTGATAATAGAAACTAAGAAATTAGAATATACGGAAACAGAAGATAAGTAAATTAATGAAAATAAAGAGATAAATGTTGAATGATGATTGATCGATATAATTTCCTCTTGGAAATAATATCGTTGTTTGCACATGTATTTTTCTTTGATGGTTGAATCACAGACTATCGAAGTTTTTGACCATTTTAACGTTGTTAATATGGAGAGACCCGTTGGATTATTATCCAAAGAACCACGCTGTATTGGCATAAGCGTTGCGAATCATATATGCCAAAGATAATTGAAGACGGAGTAAAGTGCAAGGGCTATTGTATAAGTCTTAGATATCAGTGCCTAAGATGGATATACTGAATAGTACCTTTGGTTCATCCTATTCCTGGGTGACTTGTATGGATGAATGTCTGACATAGTATTTCCAGAAAGGTCACGTACATTGATTTCTTCAACCGTACCAAGAGTGGAAGAGGAGAAGGAAACTTCTTTTAGCTGACACGTAATGTATGGTTGTAGACATCAAATTAGTGATTTTTGATGGATCTGACAATGTGGCATTCGAAGTGAATCTGGTGTGAAGATAAAGCGTAGCTTCTAGCCTCACATCCGGTAAATGACAGAAATCGGGCAGGCAGCATGGCTAAGTCAGTCGCTCCGAAGTAGGGTGTATAATCACCTGATCTAGAGTTTCATTTATTTCTAAAAATCAATTGTCGATACTGTCCTACTCGGGAAACGGTTGCTGATCCCAACCGTTGGTGATATAGATTCAATACACTCAAGCGAAATGAGTGGTCGGTCATGTGTGGCCGGGTTGCAAGATGTTCTTGTTGAACCCAGTGTATTACTCTCTAGAGGTACACTAGCGAAAGGTGGTTCCATACCTTGTCATAGTTGGAAATCCATTACCCAATACGTGCTTGCGGTTTTGATTGTATACTATATATGTAGAACGTGAGATGAATGCGTTTCTGTTAGATGATTATTATATTGTGGTTGATAGACATTATTATAATATCAAAAGGTTTTTGATATAAAGATAATTTGGATTCTCATAAGGGAAAAACCCGTTCCTTTATACGGCGTGGTCTTATGAGATATCATTTACCTGCTTAAACTGTTTTAAACTGTTTTACTCATACTAGTCCCATGACTGACCCGGAGTTTATTTTGTTTTGTTTTCCCTAAACTCTTGGGTGCCCAATTTTGTATGGGCAGTCAAGTAGTCGGGATTTACAGATACATGAAGAGCTGGAGCAGGAGGCTTCAGGATCATATAGCTATTGTTTATTTCTGCTGTGTTGTAAGTGTTGTACTTTGATAATGATGTATATTCAAGTACAGATTTATATTTCAAAGTTATGTTACATATATTATATGTTATTCGTTCTGCTGTGAGGTTCGTGTTACTCTGATGTTGTGTTCTTCTTCTTCTTCTATTCTAAGTTTCTATCTTATTTTTCCTCACCCTCTAATTTCTTTCATTAACCATTCGGTATTTTCGACTCTTGATGTTCGATATGTGTTGTATATCGGATAATCAAGGTCACATTTTTCCGGGTCGTTACAGCGATTCTCGAGAAACTCCAAACGATAGCGGATGTAACTTGTATGGATTTAACGATGGATAAATTCTCTTCAAAATCTTCGGAAGGACCGATGGATTTTATGGCGTGAATGAGGAGTTACGGAGGAGAGATGGATCGAGCTTCAGGAGCGGTTTAGAACGAGGGTTACAACTTTTTTTATTTTTTTGAAAAAATATATAGCGAATTTCTATTGGCCCACTAATTTTTATATTTATTTTATTCTCTTTAAAAACAAAAATACCCCTCACTCCATACAAACTCCAATTCAAACCCAACGACTGTCGCCCCTAGCTAAATACCCCTATTCCGAACACAATGGAATATGTTTCGTAACCCCGTTTGACTGTTTCAGTTAGTTATTCTTCAAATTAAAATATAAAACATTCAAATTTAGATTTGAACGTACATTTAAATTTGCCGGGGCCACATACTGACTCTAAAAATTCCAGAAAAATTATTCTTAGCTTCGTATTGACGATACGGTCCTTTGAAGACCGTTTGAAAAATGGCCATTTTCTGGTCGATCCAAATTGACTGAAACTATCAAAACACATTTTCCTTTTCCACGCTCACGTATTGATCCCAAAAATTATGAAAATTGGAATCTAGCAATAATTCAACATCCCGGATCCAACAAAAGTGGTTTCATCGAAAACGGAGGTCGTTTGCAAAATGGCTATTTTCAAGGGTCATATTTCCATAGCGATTATTCTGAATTTTCAACTGGGCATAACTTTTTATTCCCGCTATGAAATTTCATTTTTTCAGATTCGTTGGAAAGATATTTTCAACAGATTCAAATATTTCTGTTTTCACTAAAATCCGATTTATTTTGAATCTTGTACATTCATTTGAAATTTGAAATTGAATTTTCAAACTACCGCGCCATTTCCAATTTATTTTATAATTAAAATAAATATTTATATTCTAATTTCATTTCAAATAAATTTATATGCTCTAATTCTATTCAAAATAAATTTCTAGTCGTTATTATTTAAAATAAATCATTTTAAATATTCAAAATTCATTAAAATTGCCTAAATAAAAAAATTTAATTGGTTCAGATTTTCAGGGTTGTTACAGAATCTTTCTTGGTTCGAATATTGAAAGAGTTCCAAATATTATTTGTTTCAATCTGAATAGATAATTAAAGATTGGAACGATGTATTGTTGAATTGAAGAACCAACCACTAATCAACCATATGTGACATGTTCATTTTTCCGTGGTTGGTTCGAAATGTCCTCGTAGCTAGTGAATTGAACATTGAGCTGGTTCTTATAACGATAAAGATTTGTCATTATAATGTAAAATGTACAGAAATATTCATTGCAGCTACAAATATACTATAGAATGGAGCAAATCCAAATATTAGGGCTCCTATAAACATGCTGAATAACTTAATATGTTTATAAACTTTCCATTCTTTGCCTTGAAATTTAGTTATAAACACAAGGTTTAATTTAATATTTAAAATGTTTATAACAACTCGATTTTTTTTTTGAATAAAATGTCGTTGACTATCTGGATCGTATGAATTCTACTGTTTTGCATTTGGGTTTTCAGGAACGGTAGGAGTTTGTTGACACCACATTCTGTGGTGTCAACATGACTCTATCCACTGATTGATGGATAGAGGAGGACCCCATATAGGACCTCCTGAATTCCACCAATCGGTGGTCGAAGTCACCGTATCACCGCAGAATGTGGTGTCAACAAAACCGATCTCTTTTAGGAAGGCTTGTGTTATACACCGAAGTTTGGTTCTTTTCCCGGTATATCTGTGATTGTTCTTGAATTCGAGAAAGTACTTTTTTTTTTTTTTTTTGAGTTTGGAATTTATGTTTCGAACGGGTTCAATTCTTCTATCCCCAAATCAGGTGTCCCCATGTGCTCAATGGCTGAGATTTACTTGATTTCCACTTTTTGCAATTAAACCCTTCAACATTTCGAGGGTTTAACTGTAAAAAGTGAAAATCATGGGGCTATTGAACACACATTGGGACACCTGATTTAGGGACAGAACAATTGAGCCCAGTTTCGAAGGACCTCTTCTAGGTGTGTAGTCACTATATTCTTTGTTTCTCTCCTTCCCTTTTTATATGTGATTTGTTTTTAAAATTGAGGAAACAAATAAATATTTGACTGAGCTGACAACTCATGCCTATTTCTATGTAACATACCTGATATATAAAGATTTTATCAAGAGAATAAATATATACATGTTTATTCTTCTCATTTTCTTCTGTTATTCTCTATCTTTGCCATTTTTTTATAGATTTGTCTCATCTATCATAGTAAGTTTTTCCTATCTTCCCCTTTAGATCTAAATCCTAATCTAAATCTATTTTTCCTACCTCCATTGACCTAGCCATCTCCAATTTCCTTTTCTCTCTCCACCCTCACCTTGCCGCCGCCTGCCACCACCTTACCTTGCTTTCAACCATCAGCCACACCATCACTAGCAACACCACCCATGCACCCAAACCACCACTTTCCACTTGAAAACCTAGCCTAAACCCTAGATTTACCTTTACCTGACCACCTTTCCTCCATTAGCACCCACGAACAATCCCCACAACGCCACCTCAACGAAACCTGACCCTTTCAAATGAGATCTAAAATTTCAAGTTTAGTATGATGTAAACAATTTTTCAGTGGATAAATATTTGAAACATAAAATGATTAAGATTGTATATTACATAGTATACTATATGAATTTTTTTGAAATGTTTTAAGTAAATGGTAAGTCAAACGACGATGACATTTACTTGAAAATGATATTGATTTGAATGTCCCTTGCATGCCATCTGACAGGTCTTTTACAGAATGTTGTAACTTCTCCCATATCAGTTTCTCAATCACATCATGAAGGCCAACACTTATTAATGCTGTGGTCATAAGTCTTATGAAATCTGCAAAACATTCTTTTTCTTCTTCTTTGAATTCAAAATTTAAAATAGCGAGGTAGATCTATGGATATGTTCAGTGGTGTATAAGTATCAAACATTAGAATTCTTGGTCGTAAATTAGGTTCTAGTCTAGGATCGCGGTCCCCAATAATGCGCTTCTTTTTCTCATTATCGTTGTTTTGAACATTCACATCATTGTTTTCGAAACTTCCTCTGGATTGTTTGATAACAACATTCTTTTACATTCCTTCAGCACGCCGCCGACTTACTGTGAAAGAAATTAGGTTTATTTTAATATATTTAACTATGAACAAACCGCCTTAGACACAATACAAACTTCTATTATTTTTGATAATCAACCGTCACTGCCATCCACAACTTCATCGCTGTCTCATATGTGCGAGTATATATATCTTCCTATATATAGTTTTGAAAAAAAATAAAAACTCGTTGCTTTTTCAGCAAAGTAAAGCCTCCATGCATCCATGTTAATCCAAATATATATTGGGGTCCACTACGCTCCAAAAGTAGGTGAGTCAGATCTAGGGCGATTATGGTAATTGTTATTATTACCATTTGTCAAATATCGTGTTACCGTACCATTTTTACTGGTAAGCCAAAATTGCTTATCGTTGACGTTACTGATCAACGGGTATACTGAAGTCTGGCATGTCGATAATATGATAATAGTTACACTGGTAATGTAAATTACCGTTTTCCGTAAAAGTTTGTACCTTATCATTTTTTTAATATAATGCATCTTTATCATATATATATGCAGTATTAGTTAATAAAAGGCAAAAATGAAAAAGAAAAGAAGTATACTCAAATAATTCATATGATTATTGAACTAAATTTAATAATTTGTTTAGTTTTAAATGCATGTATTAATGCATATCAGATAAATATGTGTTTAAATTGACTGATAAAATTATCGTTACTGTTGGTATTGACGAAATGTTATCGATAATTTACTATATGAAATGGTAATTTACCGTTACCATACTGTTTTAACTGGTATACCGATTTCAATCACAAATAGTTACCGATCGGCTGATAATGATATGTTAATGGCAATATTACCATTACCATAACAACCATAGTCAAAACCAAGGGTTTAACACTTGGGATTTTGCTGTGAGTATATAATATATTTTTCAAAATTTAAATTATAGAAGTTAACTTGTCTTAAGTATATGTTGATACTAAATACTGTAAAAAAAATATAGAAGGAATACTGCAAAAGACTTGCTTGCATAATCAAGAGCCGAACTCAATTTTCACTATTGATTTCCTAGGCTATCTTTGTATCCGACTGCAAGAGGACAGATCAAGCCGAAGATCCGGAACCAGAAACATCCAAATGGTAATTACTTCGAACTTGATTACATGTATAATTTACTTAGTTCAAAAAATTAGCTATTTCAAATTATTTGAATTTAAGTAATATAAAATTAGTGGTGTTAATATATCAATTTTATTACAAACGCGCTGGTGCATGTATTTAATAGAGATTTACTGTTGTCATCACTATTATTTTATGCTTGGATCAATTTATCGTTCTCAATCTCAAAATCAACTAGAAATTCAATATTGATGTTATTCGTGCATAATTTTTTATACAAAAGTTATTTTTTGGTAATTGGGTATAACTTCATTAAGGCTTTCCATCCCAAAAGGATCCCGTAAAGCAAAGGCTCAAAAGATTACAGCCATCCAATAATTAACCAAACAACTCGAACTATAATCATCTTTAATTACAATTCGACAACACACCACATAAACTCATCAACTTTCCAAAATGAATCTGATAGAAGAGATCATGGCGGCTCTAGGTTTTGAGTACCAGTATTCAATTTCGATGTCACCGTTAGATCCACTGCATCGCTACCAGATCGTGATGCTTCCCCAGATACCGTAAGTCTCTTTCCTCTTGTTCTCATGATTATTTCTACATCGTTTTGGACCAATCTGATGATTTCTTCCACCGTCTTCTTCCTGTGTTGGAAAATTCTTCCATTCCTCTCTTTCCAAATCTGCTGAACTGTAGTTACAAAGGAAATGCCGCGCTTTACACTTATCGTATCTTTTCCTCTCTCGCCATCACTTAGGTATGTCATGATACTGTTGATTTTTGTATCCCTATTATTATCCAAATTAAAATAATCTGGAAGCAAATGCTTAATAATTCTCTTTGAGTAATTACATTGAAAAAGAGATGATCATGATCTTCAGATTGTTGTTCATAAGCTACACCCGATTTTAGCGATTATACCTCAATAATTAAGGCTGCCCCTTGTTGGTAGTCTTTGCAACATAGCTTTATTGGCCGAAAAAGCCATCTAAGGAGGGTTATGGCTGTCATAAACAATTTTGCTCCATTCGACATTATTATTTTTAGTCGGAGTTCTATGCTTTGCTAATTTAATACTGAAAGTGTTATTTGAATTACCCCAATTCCATTGGTCGTATTCTCTACCAAAGAATAGAGGCATGAAATCGATCTTTCTTTTGATTTCAAGTGAGCAAGAGACATACTGACTTCTCCACTGACCATTTTGAATTATACTATTAACAAAAACCTTGGGGTAACCATATGTAGATTGTCTGTCCTAACCAAGATAGTCAATGAGAGATTTGTGATTGATCCAAGGGTTTCTTCATAAATCCGTTTCATTGCCATTAGCTATTTATTTTCCAACATTTGCTGCCAACTGTCCCTGATTCTTAAAATAGCCTTCCAGGTTGCAGAAGCATGGGTATCCATAGCCATTGTCCAAAAATCATCTTTAATATATCTCTTTCTCATCCATCTAGCCCACAAACCATTATAAGAGATACTTTTCCAAGCTTGTTTCAACATGAAAGCATCTGTCATATCTATTAAATTTTCAAACCAACCAATCCTTCAACTTTTGGCTTGCATAGGTCACTATATTTAATTTTGTGCATACCTCTTTTCCAAATAAAATTCGTACATACACTTTCAATTTTATCAATAAAAGCATTAGATAGTTGAAAAGTTTGAAGCCAAAATTTAACCTTAGCTTGAACAACCGTGTGCACCAATTCTATTTTTCATGCAAATGATAATAGTCAAGAACTCCATCCTTGTAGTTTCTTTCTACTACTTGTTACCAGGGAAGCACATTCTCTATCAATTATTTTATTCGACGACAAAGGCACTCCAAGATATTTGATAGTAAGACTTACTTCTTTCACTTTGAGGATATGCAAGATATCATCTTTCCTTCTACATAATTTATTAAAATAACATTTGTTTTTTTGCTCATTCATCTTCAAACCCACAAAAATTTCTAATTTTTTGAAAATATCAAGGATTTTTTGGGCAGTTTTAGCTTTAACACTAATTATCAGGTCATCAACGTACAACAAGTGACTAATTGTTGGTTGGAAATTGTGAATAGGCTGGACGAACTTCTCAAGTAGTGCTATCTCGATATGTAGAGTGAAATATTCCATAGTTACAACAAATAAGTATGGAGATAGAGCGCACCCCCCCCCCCCACGTATGATGCTCCTGTTACTAGTGATAAATCCCTTCAATACGCCATTAATCAGGATAGAGAAGGTAGACGTGTTAATACACTCAGATATGTGTCTAGTAATTTTCATTGGGAACACTACAACAATAAGCATATGAATAAGGACATTTCGGTTGATTTTGTCGTATGCTTTGTGGAGGTCACCTTTAAGACAAAATTTATCAGCTCCCTTCTTATTAAAATTTCTTGTCACTTCATGTACCAACAGAGAGTTCTATGAAATGTTTATCCCTTTAATGAAAGTGCTTTGACATTCAACTATCATATCTGGTAACAATTTCTTCATTCTATTGCATATTACTTTACTTAGAATTCTATATAAGACATTATAAAACACAATCGGTTTATGGTCAGCAATCGAGGAAGGTTTATTCGTTTTAGCGATAAGACATAAGAAAGTGTGATTAATCTCTTTCAGTAATTCACTTGATTGAAATGATTCTTGCATTACTGATACCAATTTCTTTTTCAGGTCATTCCAATAGATCTTATAGAAGCTGGAATCGAAAGCATCGGGTCCAGGGAGGAACCAACATGGACAGAAAAAATAGCTTCGAAAATTTCAATACCGTT
Organism: Allium sativum; assembly: GCA_030737875.1. Taxonomy (NCBI): domain Eukaryota; kingdom Viridiplantae; phylum Streptophyta; class Magnoliopsida; order Asparagales; family Amaryllidaceae; genus Allium; species Allium sativum. The sequence goes on along the minus strand of CM060918.1, from coordinate 973,873,760 downwards.
GATGCTTCCACACATCATTCTTTTGCCTCTGGAGTTGAGAACTTTCCTAGTGAAGACTTGAGGTAATGTTACTTCATTTTGACCGTTATACAGCTTAGTAAAGTAATTGATTGCCTCCAATTCAAAGTTGATATGGTCCACCAGATGGTTTCCATCTTGATCAGAAGTTTCAAAATTGTGATTAGTGTTTCTTCAAAAGGACATTTTAGTGTAAATTTTTTTGTGCATTCATCCCCTTCTGACAGTCATTTCTCTTTCGCCTTCTATTTAAGCGCCACAGCCTTAACTTTCAATAACTATTTCAGTTCTAGTTAAGTATATTGGTAGCTCCTCCAAACGTCATCACTTGAATCCCCTTCATCAATCTTCTGAAGTAGCAAATCATGCTTGTCTTCCATAAGTTTGATTTGACCTTCCTCTTATGGCTTGGTTTTATTCCATTGTTTTAACATGCTTATAGTGTTTTTATGGAAATGAACAAAATTATACAAATAACTTCCATTAAATTCAAGTTTCTCAAATAACACATTATCTATATAATCCTCTGTGTCATATCCAGTTGCTGGCAAATCAGAATGGCTTGCCCTTCAAATTATCAAATCAACACGAAACGAAAGGTTAATATGAATCGGGTAGTGGTCGCTCGTAGAAGATGGAAGGACATTTTACTTTCAGATCAGAAAACTTGTTGATGCAGTCAGAATTAACTAAGATACGATCAAGCTACACTAAATTTCATGCACTGATCACTTCTCCACGTATATTGTAGGCCATAGTGCACTGGTTCTACCAATCCTGAAGAAACAATGCAATTGTTAAATTCAGCAAGCTGGGACACTCTGATGGTAAAACCTCCTTTTTTCTCTTTTGGTCTTAATATAGCATTAAATTTTTCCATCACTAACCATTCTCTCTATAAATTCATAGCTAAAGCATTAATTTTACTCCATAGAATGGTTCTCTGATTAACTAGGTTACAGGCATAAACAACAGTAACATTCAAAGACAGACCCCCCCCCCCCCATTAAGCAATTTGACAGCAACTTGTTATTCATATTTATCAAACACATTACATTGCCAAACTTGTTTATTCCATTGAATCTTTATTAGTAGTGATATGGCACCATTCATCCCTCATAGATTAAATAAAGAAATTGATATTATCATCATTTAACTTGTTCTCAAGTATACCATAAACGAAGGAAAAACTTTCCTTCGAAGATTTAAGAGGTCTAAACAACAGGCATCATTGTCTAAACATGTGTTATCAAAGTGTGCGCTATAGTGACAAATAGCGCAAAGCGCAGTGCTTGCGCTATTGTACTTGTAATAGAGCAAGGGTTCCCAATAGTGCAAAAATAGCGCACTATTTTATCAGTGCAAAATAGAACGTTTTTTTTTAATATTTGGATAGAGAGTTAAGCCCAAAATAACATGCACGCTATTGTATTTATGATGACTCAGAGGAAAAATGCCGTAGAGTATGACTCAAAAAAAGAAGAAATTGATGATCGTTTAAATAATGATTAATGGTTATGATTTAGATGAAACTAGTGAATATGTTGTAAAAATTTAAAAGTATAACATAATTTCTATGTTTTGTTTTTGTACACTTGAACCACGTCTAACTTTAGATTATTTGAATGTTGTCTTCGTAGACTTCATATATTATTTTCATTTGATCATATTTTTACGTTACAACTTTTCTTAGTACTTGTTAGTAGGTTTTTTTTTTAGACAAATTTGTACAAAAATGTACTTTCATGAATTTTTTCTTGAAGTTCTATATCACCATAATTGATAAATAGAAATAAATTTCATTATAACTCACAATTATAGGAATAAATTTCAAATTTGTAAGACACAAATATATTTTATTCATCAGTTATTTGCATGTACAATGAGAACTTATCAAATTTTTTGTAATATAATTACATTTCACATAAAAAATATTTAATACATGGACAAAGTAAGGTAGTGCTTGTATTTGGAGTCTTGAATGATTTGGATATGACGCAAAATATGCAAAAGAAAACAAAAATAAAATTCAGCTAGGCAAAATATACTTGATTACTTTTTTCTAAATAAACGCAATTGCGCTTGCTATAGCGCATAGCGCAAGCCTTGCGCTATTTTGCGCTATGCGTTATAGACTACACTGGTTTAAACCCCTTACGTTCCAACTGATTAGGGACATTTAATAGATTGAGATCTACTCCTCAATTTTCTAGGAGAAATCCCAAGCACCAAAGATGCAGACTTACTTTGTTCATCATTTTTTGAGATTTATTTAAAATATTGTTCATTTGTTTTTGTAAATATTTTTCCTTCACTGTCCACACTATCAGTTTCTTCTTCACCCTCCTCCTCTAGATTCAAATTAATCAGGGACCTTCTCACTTATCCCTCCTCCACCATATTATGGAGAGTTGTCTCCTTTGGTGCAACAAATTTTGACTCCACCAGCTGCTCACCCTGCTTGACTTCTTCCTCGGTAATTACTATCGTGATGTTTATTGTATAATCAAAGCAAGCTCAACAACCGAAGTCTTCGGGCCCTATTCTATCGCTTCATCGTAAAGACCTACCAAAAATAAACTATGACCGGGTTTGTGGCTCCCAATTCTAAATCGCTAAATGCAATTTGAAGCACAATCCGTTAAGAATGCGCAATTAACAATGAAATTCCATTCATCCTAAAACCCTAAGTTATCGACGCGCCTAAAATTGATTCAACGTGAAACCTCGAACAAGATTGGCACTACAATAATTAGTGATGGTCAGAGATGATCATATCTCGACGTCAGAAATTTGCAAGACGTTGGAGAGGTGGTGGCCACTAGGATCCGAGAAGGATGGTTGCAAACAAGATCGTAATGGCTAAATGAACGACAAAGGACAAGTTTGAGTAGTGATTTGAGTGTTTCGGTGATCAACGACGCATAACGAGTAACAGCGGCATGGTTATAAATGGCGGCGCAGTTTGATCGACGGCAAGGTGGCGATTGCGGATCGAAATGTCTTTTTTTAGAACAAGGGTCTCTGAAATATCTTTTAAAACAAATGAAGAAGAAGAACTAATCGATCTCAGAAGAAATATATAGTAAATTGGGTCGCTCATGATCCATCACAAGTCATGTGCTCCGACCCATTAAATGAGCCGTTCAAGATCCATCAAGGCAGGTCGTTCGGCACCCATCCAAAACAATTTGTTTCGATCCATATCCAAACGGCTTTGAAAAGACATCTCCATGGAAGGGGTCATCGACGACCCAAGCAAAGCAAGTCACTCGCAATCTATACCTACCTATCAGGATCGTTAATATCAGAGCACACCTCTTCTTCGAAAAAGCGAACTCTTAGGGGCAAATGTTAATTTAGTTAAAAAACCTCGTTCCAAATATAGTGAAACACACGATCTAAAGTAGTCGTAAGACATGTTCATCCTTGGGTAATTCTCGACCCATTGTCCATGGATCACCTCGATCCTTAAAAAATGAGTAATTGGACCGTTGAGGCTTCAAGAAGATCTGTGTCAGCCCTGCAATGCAAAGAATGGATCACATTGTTAAATAAAAACATGGATCAAGTGTGTAGAGATGATGGATCAGGTCAGTAGAAGAGTGGTTCGGTCGTGGTTCAGAAAATGGCACAAAGCATAGATAACTTCCATAGTTGCGACCCGACTTAAGGATGCGTTTAAATATATGTTTAAAGGAGGCCATGGGTCACACATGGGTCATAGACATGGATCGCCCATGATCCATGCAAGAAACAATGTTTTAGCTCCCTGTTTCGGGAAATGGAGTGCAAGCCATCATGGGTCGCAGGTCGTCATGTATGGACCGTGTACACTTTAATACAAGCTCCAAACACTCCTACCTCTGCCTATAAATACCAGACCACTTCCCACATAAGAGGGGTTAGATTTTCTCCTGCCAAAGCTCTGCCATTATTGATCTCAAGCATTCTTCTACTCCATAAACTACCATAATTCTTCACTAGATTTTATTATCGAGATTGACTCCGATAATTGTCGATATTTGGGGAATTTGTGTGTGTTTCTACTTTGGAGAATGTAAATCATTGTAATTAGAGATCAGTCTTGCAATTTGATATGGAGAAATCAATAAAGTGCATATTCAAAGTGAGTGTAGGCCTAATTAGCGGTTGAACCACTACAAACTATGCTTTCTGTTATGTTTTTCTACTAGTTACTACATTTATCTTTATTTCTCTGCATTTAAGTGGTGTTTTCACACTTCTCTGAGTGTTAGCTCATTTTTGGTGATAAAATTATATTAGTGATTTATGTTTTGATAACATGAAACTTATATTTGAAAAGTTAATCACTTAACCGATTTCTAAATGTAAAGTTGTGTAATTATTCTAACTAATTAAGAAACGGTATAAGTATATACTTAAATTAGTCTAGGTAGAGGTATATGAAAATTTAAATGTTCAGTAATATGCCTAAGAATAGAAAAAGGAAGCAATCATAGATATAACGACTAAGTTGGGTAAAATTTGCAAGACCTTTTAAAAGGTTAAATTAAGTTAGTAGATTTAAAACATGAAACTTATTGATCAATTTAACTAAATAGGTGTTAGAAAATGTAAAGGTTTAAAGATTAGTTTAAACTTGTTTTCTGATTAGAAACTTTTTTAAATTGTAGAGGGGCAAGTAGCTTACAATTTCATAGTACTTGGCACGCTTTAGAGAGCCTTCTATATCTAGTAGTTCTTCGGACAGCTCAGATGGCGGTTTGTCAAACTCTCACAGTGGGATCGCGCGGATAGCTTTTCAGATGACAGCGGCAGCAATGAGTATATGTCAGATGCTACATTAGTTTTTGTACCAGTAGAGGCTTTTGATCCAGAGCTAGATCATGATCCGATGGAGTCAGATACTATGAGGTCTGAGGATTATGATGCTTGGATATTGGATATCAGTGACGTAATTGAGTACAATTCAGTTGGCTACTTCATTATACCAGATCTAGTTGCAACAGCACTCCTTGCAGCAGATATATCGCAGTTGCAGATGGTAAAGATTGTTCCAGACATAGTTCCGCAGATTGTTGTAGAGCCTATTCTTGAGTAGCCCGAGTAGTTATGGCCTGAGTTACCACTGACATAGTTTGTTGTACCAGAGTGGAAGGGACAACTGTTAGAGCATAGGTTAGAAATTGTGTTAGGATATCTAGCACAGTATACAGTACTAGAGGACTTACCAGCATGGGATCTCGCATCGGAGATTGCTAAGTAGGTTGAGCCAGAGATAGATCCAGAGATTGATGAAGCAGACCATGATGCCGATGATATGATTATTGAGGAGAGTGAGCTGGAGATGGACCCGGAGATTGGACAGGCAGGCTATGATGCTAACATCATGTTTGATGAGGAGGAACCTGATATTCCAGATGATTATTGGACCGATAAGAAGGAATTTATGGAGGATGATCCTGACGCCTTTTGGATCGAGGATTATTTGGCACCATATTAGGAGTGGATGGAGTAGACCAGGAGCCAGAGGAGATATCTCATTCGGGACTCTCAGTTCATGATTTTGAGTCGGATTATTGAGCCAATAGTTGCTCCAGTCCATGTTGACATAGTAGTTATGACTGGATTTCATTTTGGTGGAGGATATGTACTAGATGTATATTTGTGGGTATAGTGTATTTTGATGTTGTATATACCACCTCAAGTACATAGTACATGCTCAGGTTGGTAGATAAGGTGCATATATATAGCTTATACTTTAAGTGGCACTTTACACTAGGGATAAATTCTGTCTGTGGTTACAATATGATATTCCGTTTATGATGTACTGAAAAGTGATATGATATGACACTTTTGGTTATAAATACATGAATATTGTTTTAGCATTTTTTTCTTTGCTTCATTCCGATTTTGGGGAAGCAAACTTTTTAACTATGGGAGATATAATGACTCGTATTTTCAGTCAATTTTTAAAAATGGATTTAAGTATATTTAAAAGGACTTTTAAATCGATAATTCTTCCTAAAATTCAAATTTTGATAAGAATTGAATCTAAACTAGAAAAATTATAGAAAATGAATTTCAACTTTGTTTTATATCTTACTGAAGCTAAAATAAGACTGGTGAACTTTTAAAATTAATTTGAAAGTAAATATATTAAAATTCGATATTTTAATATCCTTTTGAAAGCCTAAAAATAGGCATTTTGCAAACGATCTCGGATTCCTACAAGACCCGTTCCATTGGTTTTAGAGCGTTAAAATAATGTAAGATTCCAAATTTCATATTAATCGGAGTTAGTATGTGAGCTTGCATAAAACAAATGTTGAAAAACCAATTGAAATTTAATAATGACGTAGAAAAAAACCATTTTGCAAACGGTCTCCAAATTAGATGAGACTAATTTAATTGGAACCGTATTTATAAAATATAGTAGGGTTTCAAATTTCGTATCGATCGGACTTATGGTTTGGTCGTATGAGTTGAAATCATATAACGGTCATTTAATTAAACATTGAATTAAAATAATCAACTGGTTACTATTTATACATTCCTTATTTTGCTCTCTTCATGAAACATCATTGGATGCAACATAATTATATTCCCTCAGGAATAACAAAATAGAATTATCACTTAAAATAAGATAGGAATCATGGTTACTTCTCTACAAATATCTCCCTTTAATTTCATTTTCCTCCTTCGCCCTCTCAAACTCTCTCCTCCTCCCTCCCTCCCTCCCCCCCCCCCCCAAAAAACAACGACCTATGGCTACCTCCACCAGCTCCAAATGCTGTCCCCTACCGCACATGGCCCTATTTTTCTCCAAGTGCCCTCCTTTCCTCCTTAACCACTTAAAAATCCAGCATTTAAGCACTATACCACCCATACATCCTCTACACCACCACCGTCTCCTCTTACCCCACACCCATGCATAGCAAACCCCACCAAAACACCCTCCTTAAACCCCATTAAACCGTTAAAAGTTCCACCTTTCTCCTCTTAAACACAAGCTTATATATATATATATATATATATATATATATCTTGTGTTTGTGGTACGTTTGAAGTGGAAAAAACACAATCTTGGTGTGTAGTGACGTTGGATGTTGCAGAAAAATTAGAGAGTCTACGTTAATGTTTGGCGGAGTGGATAAGCTATGGTGAGCAAATCTTATTCATGTTTAGTTAGTTAGTTTAGTTTGAGAACATATTTAGTTCATGCTTGAAATTAATTATGTATGAATAGTAATTATTATGTAGTGAATAGTAACTTTGGGTTAATATAGTTAGTAATCAATTACTTGACAGTCTGTAATTAATATGAACACCCTAATGAGTATGAAGTAAAGCCGAAAATAAATAATAGGTTAATTTTTTCAATAACGTGATTGTTATGTTATGCATGAATAATAAAGTCAATAAATTTTGATGCGACATTGATTGAGAACTTGATGTGATGTATGTTGGCATTAATATGACATGATGGGATTTACTAATTATAGCAAACAAATTAATAATGATGGTTAATAATTTTGTTAAAGTGATTTAAAATAGCAATTAGGTGTTAATGACCTTAACGCTTATGGTAATGATGCAATTAAGTGATAATTCTAATTTAACTACTAGTAATGGTCGTTAATATTATTAATGATGTGTTCAGCCCATATAAGTTGAATTATGTAGAAATTGACTGAGTTTGATTCCAAATTGGAATTTAATCGAATATTTTATTAATAAAATATTAAGTGAAAAATAAAAGTTTAATTATAAATCTGAAGCGATTTCAAAAGACTGTTTAAACAACTATGAGTAGTTATCGTAAAGATGAAAATTTATTCGAAGAAGTTTTCAAACAGTTAAGGCATGTTTTGAATTTGAATTTAAAAGTGAATAATAACTTCGAAAAGTGAAATTCGGTTTGGATATCCTGAGAAGGTTTTAACTCGATTTTATTATCCAAATCATCTTGTTTATTTTTATAATGGACTTAGGAAAGTTTGGATTTCAAAAAATAAAGCTTGAAAAATAATATAATTTTAATAATTTAAACAGTATTAAAATATTCAAATAGTAGAATATTTGAATATGAAGTTAAATATTGGAAATATAATTTTCGGAAGATATTATATAGTTGATAAACTAGTTTAAAAGTAATTCGATTTAATTTTAGTTATAATCGAAGTTGGTTTGAATAGAATTAGTCGCACAACGATAGCCTGCGAATTTCGATAATTGACTTTATATTGATGTGTCAGAAGATCCGACCGTCCAATTTATCTGAAACGAAAAATGTTTGGTTCGAAATGAAAAGATATTCCAAATGCAATGTAAAGTTTTATAATCCAATGGTTAGATTTTGAAATAAGTTCAACTCAAATTTGTATAAAACAAGTTAATGTCTTTAGCGATCCGAAACTGGATTTTATGAAATGAACTATTTTTAAATTACTAAAAATAGGAATAAATTATGATAAATCAAAATAAATGATTTGAAAGAGATTTGGGTTGAATATATCAAGTTTTGAAGGCTAAAAAGCTAGTTTGTGAAAATAAGCTGTTTCTAGCAATGTTATTTGCGAAAGTTTTTGGAATGGTTTAAAATTAAAAGGTTTCGAGATAAACAATGATATCAAAATGATGAGAAAACATCTCCAAATAATTAAAATAAACTTTTTAAGATATTTTGGTATTTTGAAGGTATTAAACCAAACTTAAGTTTCCCAAATAGAATTAAAGTTGAATAGGTATCGATTTGGTTTTAGTTGAGATAAGTCTCTACGTATGAAGACCTTAACTATCGGAGGACCTTTAAAGGATTTTCCATTATTATGCTTACAGTATTAGTTGGACATAGTAGTTTATATCGATTGTTAGGTGATATGATTTCCATGAAGATTTCATTAAAAATATAAGTATGATTTTGGCTTTGTCATGAGCGATGTCTTAAATAACATTTTTCTATAACCCACTTAAAGGAAAGATAATTTTCCAAGATAAGTTGAAGATTAATATTGATTCTATTTAAATATAAAATATAATAAGAAAGTTCTGCCAACAAATGACAATGGGAACAGAGTTTAGAGATCGTTTAGATGATAAACGAGTTCCCTTAATATGGAGATTGATAATTGTAAAGACAATTTTGGGAAAGAAATATGATCAATGAAAGATAAAGTAATCCACCCTAATCAGTTATCAATGAATGGGTTGAGAATGGGTATATATGTTTTCTCAAAAGATAAGGCCGAATAATCATTAAGGATTGTTTGGAAGATTTAACCCATGATTCAAGTTAAGCAATCACTGAAGAATGATCTTGAAGATCAAAACTAGGTTAGAGTAATAATAAATCTTTAATTAGATTTGAAATGAAAGAAAGTAATCAAGCTTACCAAAATACGAGGGATGTTTTTTTAAAGGCATTAAGAACTATTATTAACAAAAGAAACAAATTACAAGGTTTTGTACAAGCAACAACAATATACTACAACCGATATAGAGAAAAAAAACAATAACTTAAAAACAATCTACACACAAAATGTAACACCCTGTATTTCTATGTTTATTAAAGTAACGAATTATAGAATACTGAACTGTAAAAGCGAGAAATAAGGGAAACGGGTTATGCCATTGCGTTCGTCTCGAAATTCCGCTTGAGATGAGTCCGAGTTTGCATGAATCGGACTCTGTATGAAGAAGTTATGGAGTTCAGAAGATTCCATGTTTAAACAGAAAATTATATAATTAAATAATTTAATAAACAAAACTGTTTGAATTTTTAAAAAATCACGCGGGTCAGTTGGGCGGGAAAATTCCAGCCCGTAGGGGTTGACTCCCCTCGAGGGGGTTGACATAGGTGTCGACCCACCAAGAGGGGTGTCGATTGGGGGGTCGACACCCTCGCCCAGATCCAAACAGTGATGATTTTCTAACTTCTTGCTGAGTCACTAGGGCATAGGTAGCAATTTTTGGATAACTCTATCTAGTCCGGACGGTTCCGATTGCTCCTAGGTTGATCTAACGATTCACATAAGTCTAAACCTCTATAAAAGCAACCCCAACCCTCAACCCTAAATCACACAATTTCATTCCAAGAAGCCACCATGATGTCCATGATCGACCTAGCATAGCCACCATTCTTCTCCAACTAGGAAGCAAACTAGAAAGCAAGCTAGAAGCTACAAATATAATCTAAATTTGAGAATCGATAGTCTACGTCAAGGGATTGCTTTTCAGTTTCAGAAAACAAATCCCAGAAAATAAGATTTTCTTTTGTTTCTAAGTCCTGTTATTATTTAGATGTGAACAATTAAAAGTTATGATTTGTAATAAATTGAAACTAGAGTTGTGCCTAGTTGTAAGATAATGGTGATGTTGATTCGTGTCTATTCTTGTAACGATTCTATCATATATGCCTATGAAACTATTGTGGTTTATTGGACTCATTATGTTGTATGTTAAACCAATAATGTATTATGTAAATTTGGTGACTTTTCATGTTATGTTACATGCAAGTTTTTAGGCTAAGTCACGTATATGTTTAGATCTACATTCTCCTATGTTTAGATCTATATTAATTGGATCCAAAATGTAAGTTCACATTTACATGCCTAATTGGATTTGTGTAATTCTATGTAACTCCCTTTCATATGCTCAAGATTCATGTTAACTGGATCCAAAATGCAAGTTCACATTTACTTGCCTAATTGCATTTGTGTAAGTCTATGTAAGTCCCCGTTCATATGCTTAAGATTCATGTTAAAATGCAAGTTCATTGTTTTATGCCAAATTTATATATGACACATGTTTAGTTAGATCCTTATTATTTTACGTTGTGGGAAAGGTACATGCTCCTTTCTTTTCCATTTTGTATATAAGTTAGGCTAAGTTGCGAGCCTAACATTCTATGTTAATTTTGCGAACGTAAGACGGGGGTAACGTGGGGAAAAACCTTAAATTTCAAATTATTGACATAGTTTGGCTCATAATCATATAAATGATTAGTGGCATAAATTGGTATAATTTATATACCTAAAAATTATGAACATGATTTAGTGGGTAAATGGGGCATGACTTGAATGGCAATAATTGTGGATAATTTACATATAAATATGAAGGGTAAAGATGTAAGTTAAGTAAAAGACGAATATGCCTAACATGAGGTTAGATTGAGTTACGGTGTAAGACTGCACGAAACCGCCCGGCACATCCAGAAACTGTAACAATATAGATCTAATGTGAAAGGTTAGCGCATCAAGCCTAAAAAAACCCGAGGTTAGATTAAGTTGCGGGGTAAGACTGCCCGGAACCGACCGGCACATCCAGCGACCGCAACAATACATATCTAATGTGAGTGGTTGGTGCTTTAATGAATGAATTAATGCTAGGACAGGAGTGGTAGGGTTAAGTTAATTAAGGCAACACTTAACCAATACAATATGTTAACTAAACTGATGGGTGGGGTTAGGTTAATTTGAGAACACTTAACCATTTTAACATGTTGATTAGGAAACCCTAGTAATGGGGACCCATTTCAGCAGTAACCCATGTAGATGTATCATGATACCCTGAACTAGGCAGAGTGGGGCACGATTACTGGGCTGATTATAAGTGGTCAAAACAACGGCGGGTGGTGCGCCAGTGTAGGTTCTGACGGAGTGCGGGCGTGCACGTACTCCGGAGTGGAAAAAGCAGGCACTGGGCATCAATAGTTGTTAATCCCTAAAAAATCCATACTCACGTTGAATAGAAAGTATCAGGGCCGGACGTGCGAAAGGTTATTCAAAGTGCTTAAATGGCTCACAACGGATTGAGTGCAACTGCACAAAGCAAGATACAAATGCCAAACCTAAGACAAGTCAAATTCCGCCATCATAACCAATGATGGTGACACAAAATGATTACAAAAAGTATGACATAACAAAGGGAAGGATCGAATATCCCACGAAGTCGCTTCGCCCAGTAGGAATGCTCGACCTAGCATCAAAGCTCGGTCACGCATATCGGGACGGAAATCCAGGTCGCATATATGTATATATCTGAACAACTGCCCATGGATGACAACACCTGTCGCTCGATACTCAAACCAAAAGCCTACTAATCGGCTATCCACCAGTCTTCGGAAAAAGCGCCTTTACATCTTACAATCGCAGCCCCAATAAGTCATATCACTATCACTCGCTCACCAAATCAAGCGTGGTGTCATGGCCGACTTGTTCCCTCGTTTCACCATCAAACAAGTCGCCCGTTCAACATAAGCAAGAGCGACCTCATAACATAGCTGCGAAGCCAAACAACATTATACAAAGGCAGCACGAAGACGAGTGCCCTTGGACTGAGAAGGATGGTTGCACAAGGGGCAGAGGAGGCTTAACTCCAAACCCGCATCCCACTCTTACAGAATCTCTCGAGGCACTCATAGGACGCTTGCTTACATGGATCCGCTCAGCTATTCAAGATACTCGTTCCAACGAGCCGCCCACACATGATAATTGGATACAGACATGGGCAGCTAGCTATAGCTAACCAGTGGCATGGTCGTAATTAACAAAATGAATGATCCACAACTTGGATAAAGGGATTCCAAATCATTTTCCAAGGGGGGGTTCACCTATAAATACACAATGGCTACCAACGTGAGAGAGGGAGGAGAAAAAAACCACGAAGTCCCACCGAACTTCTTCCCCAACCACAAATTCTGCCATGGAAACAAATACAATCTGATGAAGAGGGAAGACGAAGACATCCTTCTTCTCAATCATTAATCCATCCACCTTCTTCTTAAATTCTGTTATTCTCTTGTATGATTCCTTAGATTGAAATACATAGATAAGGTATATTGAGTGAATATCGAAATGTAAGAAAAGAGAGAGAGAGATTGAAATAAATAAACATGGTATATTGAGTGAATATCGAGATGTATGAAAAGAAAGAGAGATGGTGTGTTCTGTAATTCTCATTATAAGACAGGAAATCACCTTCATAGTGGACGTAGGCCTCATTAACGGCTGAACCACTCTAAATCTCGTCTCTACTTTACTTTTTTTCGTATTTTTCATTTTTTATTGCTGATTAAACACGACTCCATTTATTTCTTACCGAATTGGTGAAGTAAAGTTTAGTACCTTGGGTGTTTAGACCATTTTTGGTGTAAACATTTTGGCACCCACTGTAGGGCCGTGTTTTGCCTTTTTCCATTTCAGATCTGACGAGATTTTCTGGGAGGCACTGTGCTTACAATCATGAGCACGCTAAGGAGAATCACTGATGAAGCCAACAACCCTAACGACGGCATCAACTTCGTCACATCGCTAAATAGCGACTCCAAGTAAGGGGAGCTGCCAGAAATTACGGAAACTGTACCAGGGAAAAACTGGTGGTAGCGGTGACAGGAGTAACGAGTCAAATAGCTATTGCAAGCAGCGCAATGATGAAGAAGCTTGAATCAATACTCGCCATGCAAACCGCTACCGCAAAAGCCGCTTTAAGCGCCACTTGTTCCTCGCTGACTCGAACGAATCGCGAGTCAAAAACAGAGCTCCCCACTCCAAACTCAAGAAAGCAGTGTTCCATCCCGAGAGTTGCACGTCGCATCAATCCAAACCATGAAAGGGCCAAGGCACTTGTGCACGATTACTCTGATGATGCGATCGCGGGACGAGACGACCGTCCTACTGCCAACAGACGACCCTGCCGAAGAGATGCCCAACTTCCTTATCCCCGGTCCATGAAGACTCATCTAGATCGAGGGTTGATGGTAAAAGAAATGATCAGCCCATGGGTCCAACCAATGAATTAAAATACATCTTTGGAAATGGTGCAAGCAATTGTGAAAAAAGCCTGAAGAGGAGGATGATCAAAGAGAATGGGAGTCCTTCCCAGCTAAAACCCCACTTACCAAGGGGATTAAGGAAACTGTACATCAAAAAAGATTCGAGCCTCCGTCATTGCAGTCATATGATGGGGCAAGCGACCCTAGTATATTTCTGTGTAAATATGACCAGTACATGAATGGGGCATGCTCTACTGATGAAATCAAATGCTTGTATTTCCCAACTTATCTAGAAGGAGTGGCTTATCTTTGGTTCACAAAGCTACCACCATAGTCCGTGGATGATTTCGTGACCTTGGCTAAGTTATTCAATGAGCAGTTCAAATCCCAGGCGTTCAAAACTCAAGATGCTACGGAGCTAAGCGGACTACGACAAAGACCAGGGGAGCCCCTCAAAGCTTTTCTTACTCGCTTTGATATGGCATTGACTAAAGTCAAGAATCTCGAACCCGGCTTGATCGTAATGGCTCTTAAAGGGAGCATATGCAAGAAAACTAAGTTAGGGCGATGGATCAGGAAAAAGAAACCAAGTACACTCGAATGGTTACTTAGTAAAGCAGAAAAATATGCAAATATTAAGGAAATAAATGCACGGGCAAAAAAGAACGGAAAGGTGCAAAGCAACTCAGATAATAAAAAAAGGAGCAACGAAGAGGAGGACGATCGAGAAAGAAAGAAGCTACGCTTTTTCAAGAACTCTGATTTCAATCCCCTCAATGACTCCGTGGGAAATATCTTCATGGCAACTAAAGGCACTGAGAGATATCCGGTTTTGAAAAAAAGGCACGTCAAAAATGCCACCATGAGGTTAGGAAATTTTTGCCAATTCTACAAACAGCCAGGACGCGATACCGATGAATGTAGGCACTTGAAATCAGTGATCGAGGGGTTGATCAAGAAGAACTGGTTGCAATAGTATATACAAAATCATAAGGATCATACCGACTCTTCTCGAACAAGGGGAAGTACACGTTAAAAGGGAAGGGGCTCAAACCAATTCAAGGAGGACGCTTATCAGAGGGACCAACCGCTGATATCTCAATAATGGAGCATTAAGCTAAAGCTATTATTACTTTACCTTATTCCCCTGATTTTATCTTGCTGTTAAAGCTTTTTTAACTTGCTTTATTATTCACTGTGCCTATGTTAAGCAATGGTTTAATTACAACAACAACAAAAACTGTGTGCATCAAAAATTAATTACATGCCTACTTGAATAACATACTTGTTGGTCCGTCCTAAAATGAAAATAATCTCTTGGAATGTAGGTATAGCAAAAGCAATCTGCCATACACAGCAAGGGGTGTAACGAGAAATCCTAGAGCACACACCAAACGAAACACTTTGGGAATCGCAGACATCAAGCAAGACCAAACGGGAGCAATTGACTCATCTCCTCACTTGGAACAAGTTGTTCTGAGGAAAACAGCAAGACGAAGGAATGCATCTCCCATTATGAAGTATGCTGAATGCTTGGCAAACACTCATTCAAAGGACTACTATTAGACCTCATTGAAGATACAGAAATATCATCGAAAAGACCCACAGTTAAAATTGCTAAGCCCACCAAAGAAGCACCTTCTTAGGTGGCCATCCTAGGTGTTGGACATAAGTTTTCCAACTTAGGAAAAAAAACTCAATGAAGAAAACCAATGTCTGTGTCCTAAGGTAAGGCAAAAAGTTGGAAAAACCAACATGTCCCGAAATGGAAAAATTGCCAATCACGAGGGGCACCTTGTAAGGTGAAGGGCACGAAGTTTATCTCTTTTGAGTCAAAGCTCGATGAGATGAATTAGTGTCCGCTCCTCGGGATGAAGCATAAAATGGGGAAGGATTAAACATGCTGGAAGGACCAGCACAAAACAAAAATCCTACCGAAAGGAGATGGCCATCCTTGTTCTTTATTGTTAACCAATTTCAAACAGAGCCAAGGATGGATTACAACAACAAAAATCCTAGCCGAAAGGAGGTATCAGAATTCCTAGCCATTTGGGGTTATCCAACAAGATCTTTCGGTCCTAGAAAAATCAGGACTGACGGGATCAAAATTGGGTCGAAATTGAAACCCAAGACCTCCCATGGGGGCACCCAAAAGAAAACACATAATAACCACACGTTGCTTCTAAGAAATCATAAATTAACCAAATTACGATGCAAAATCAACAGAATTTATGAAAACAAAAAGAGCTTTGGTATGGGGACATAACCATTGTGTAAATAACCACCAATGCCCACTCAACACATACCATAGCCTAGTTATAACTTCGTTGCGAGAACTGTTCGAACGATAAGATTTGCACGAACAACAAACTAAAAGTACAACAACTCATAAAAATGAAAGTAATAAAAATATGATAAGCGATATAAACGTAAGACCGCAAATATAGAATATTTGGCGAGGGTCGGTATTCACGCAGACAACCAGTCTAAGTATGTGATAAAAAATAATAATAAACTGAAGTCAAACCTTAAAAGTCACAAATTAAAACGTACGAGAATAAGCGAGGCTGGCTCCTGCATATACTAGACAGACTAAAGATAACTATCCAAAATCAAAACCAAAATAACTGAACAGGCGAAGCATTGGCAGGCCACAATACTCAGATGAGGTGAGAAATGATTCTCTCCCTAGATTCCAGGGCCCCGACAAGTTTGCGCCTATCTTCTTCCAGAGCATGAAGTCGTTCAATATTCTCTCTGTTCGAACCCTGAAGATCCCCGTCAAAGGAGAGCCAGCCACCCATTTGCTCCACAGTATAGTCTCTGACTATTGTAATGAGGCCTTCAACCAGATGCAGACGCGGTTCTAACTGGTCGAATTCGGCCAATATGTTGTCCTTCATAGCATCCATCTTCCCTGCGATAATCCATCTGTCGAATGGATCTATGTACACACCAGAACGCGAGCTAACTGGACACTGAGCCACAAAGTCCTCAGCGAGTGCAGGATGGCAAAGGCTGAGAACAGGAAGAGGCTCTGGTACGACTGCAGGATCTAACGTGATGGATGAAGAGACCATACGACTAACAACGGTCTGAATATATGAGTTAGAGAGTCCATTCAGCGAACAATGACTGTGAGTATCATCCACACTCGAGGCCTCCTTACCCCGGGGCGACCTTTTGCTACCATCTCTCCTCGCCGATTTCTTCCTGAGCTTCTTGGACATAAGAAATTCCGTCCTTGGGCGACTTGCTTCAAATGGACTAGTAAGTACACAAATGACAACCATGGAAAGGAGAACAACCTAGTTGAGTTCAAGCATAGACAAAAAATATTTCAACCAAAGAAGCCTGGGGCATTTCACCAAACAATTTATGAACAGATACCAAGCATCGATGTTCCAAAGAAAACCACCAGATGGTTCATGTTCTGCAAAGATAAATACAGAAATGGAATCCGCGTTGTATAAAAATCTTACCTAGAAAAATCATGGCACCTCGAAGAAAATTTCTCAAGGCAGACAGATGCTACTACAAATAAAAGGCAAAGTGATGGAATGAGGAAGCCAGAACCTTTCAGAAAAATAACAAAAAAAAACAAATTTTGGACATAAGTTACCTGAGTAAGCTCTCAAGGAAGCGGCGCTGTGACCAAAGAATTTTCTGGAAAATATGTAAAAACGAAGTGAAGCAAGTTAAAGATTAATAAGGAGGACTAAAAGGCATTCATCCAGAGAATTCTCACCACGTCAGCCTAGTGCCTGACCACACGAAAGTATCTCATCAAATCCCAGCTGGCATCTCGAAATTTAGCTATTCACACGGTAATCAAAAAGATACGTCGGGCCTCTCGCACACAAGAAAAGACAATACCGCTCAGCAACGATGAAGTAACCTTAATATTTGGCATGACCGAGCCCTCAACAAGTCAGAACAAAACCCATCAGTCAATGTGCGATCAAATATATCGAAGCTAGTGATTTCTTACTAAAAGAAATCACGGACTTCAAGGGGCAAGTGTTAATCCTAAAAAATCCATACGCACATTGAATAGAAAGTATCAGGGCCGGTCGTGCAAAAGGTTATCCAAAGTGCATAAATGGCTCACAACGGATGGAGTGCAACTGCATAAAGCAAGATGCAGACGCCAAACCTAATACAAGTCAAATTCCGCCATCATAACCAACGATGGTGACACGAAATGATTACAAAAAGGGAAGGATCGAATATCCCACGAAGTCGCTTCGCCCAGCAGGAATGCTCGACCTAGCATCAAAGCTCGGTCACGCATATCGGGACGGATATCCAGGTTCATATATGTATATATCTGAACAACTGCCTATGGATGACAACACCTGTCGCTCGATACTCAAACCAAATGCCTACTGATCGGCCGTACACCAGTCTTCGGAAAAAGCGTCTGTACATCTTAGAGTCGCAGCCCCGGTCAGTCATAACACTATCACTCATTCACCAAATCAAACATAACCACGTTAAGGTGTCATGGCCGACTTGTTCCCTCGATTCTCCATCAAACAAGTCGCCCTTTCAACATAAGCAAGAGCGACCTCATAACATAGCTGCGAAGCCAAACAGCATCATACAAAGGCAGCACGAAGACGAGTGCCCTTGGACTCAGAAGGACGGTCGCACAAGGGGTAGAGGAGGCTCAACTCCAAACCCGCATCCCACTCTTACAGAATCTCTCGAGGCACTCATAGGATGCTTGCTTATATGGATCCGCTCTGCTATTCAAGATACTCGTTCCAACGAGCCGCCCGCACATGATAACTGGATACAGCCACGGACAGCTGGCTACAGCTAACCAGTGGCATGGTGTAATTAACAAAGTGAATGATCCACAGCTTGGATAAAGGGATTCCAAATCATTTACCAAGGGGGGTTCACCTATAAATACACGATGGCTACCAACGTGAGAGAGGGAGGAGAACAAAGACCACGAAGTGCCACCGAACCTCATCCTCAACCACAAATTCTGCCATGGCGACAAATACAATCTGATGAAGAGGGAAGACGAAGACATCCTTCTTCTCAATCATTAATCCATTATCCTTTTTAAATTATGCTATTCTCTTATATAATTCCTTAGAGTGAAATACGTAGACAAGGTATATTGAGTAAATATCGAGATTTATGAAAAGAGAGAGAGAGCTGATGTGTTCTGTAATTTTCATTATAAGACAGGAAATCACCTTCATAGTGGATGTAGGCCTTATAACGGCTGAACCACTCTAAATCTCGTCTCTACTTTACTTTTTTTTGTATTTTTCATTTTTTATTGCTGACTAAACATGGCTCCATTTATTTCTTACCGAATTGGTGAAGTACAGTTTAGTACCTTGGGTGTTTAGACCATTTTTGATGTAAACAATAGTTATAAACTATGCATCTTGAATTATGTCGGGTTGCCACCATAGGTTTTGATACACCCGATGGTGGGACCAGCACAGGTGTCTACAATCAAGCGGGGCCGAATGACACAAGTAGAAAACGTATATGAGTAGGAACCGATCGATAAAGGGGATCATTTATCTTGAACACATGGTGCTAGTTGAAACACTTGTAAGTGGGTGCAGAGAAATAGAAATGAGTGCGATAGCATATTCAGTTTTATTATCTTATTTCTAGGGTGTTGTCCTAGGTTCAGTTTATTCATATCATGATCCTTTTTCCTATTTACATGCTAAATAATCACTGGACTTGCCAGACTCATGTCTGGCCCATTTTTTCTTTCGTCTTCTTTTCTTCTGTTTCTCCCCCCCGGGTCTGCAGGGAGGGAATACTTCAGCTTAGTTCGGACCATTTCCAGCTTGAAGAAAGTAGATGCATTGCTTGGATTCTCTTTCCTTGGGCTATGATTTTGGATACTCTCTTATTGAGGATTTATGCTGACTTACTGTTATTTTAATGCTTCTTTATGTTTTAATTCAAGACAGAGATTTTGTTGTAATAATTGGGAAGTTGGTTTGAGACAGTTGTTGTAATGTTTTAACTGAACCACATACTTATGAAATAAATTTAGTTTTTCCGCTGTTTATATGTCTGTCTTGTAAATTATCTGTATCTTTTACCTATAATGCTCCACCGAAGTTAAGGCATTCCCTTTGTGAGTGAGCTTAACGATGGTGGGGTGTTTCACTTGGTTTCAGAGATGATGATTACCAGATCAGATAAAAAAATTTGGAATCTAATTTTCAAAAAGAAGTTTAAAGAAGCATTTTCAAAAAAAGTGTTGTTTTTATTTTAAAAGGCATAATCCCCCAAAGCCATATGCACTATCTTTCTATCCTTTGTTTTGAATCTTTTCTTTTTCGTTTCAGCATGTTTGGGGATCTTACCATCCAGTGGGCGTACTGGTACCTAGTTGGTTCAGAAGGTACCTAGAGGCTAGGGCTAATGATCTAGGCCCAGCAGACGTTCCTCCTTCCCCAGTTGCAGTTGTTCCTCCTCCTCCTCCCAGTGCAAATGCTTTCTCAAAGATATGTAGAGATTTTCAAGCCATGGGCGGAAAGAACTTTAATGGGACTGAGTCATTTGTAGAAGCAAGAAACTGGCTCAAAGAAACCGAGGACTTGTTTGTTATCTTCGAAGTGGACGATAGGCAGAAGACACAGTTGGCCATGGGGTTGCTTAAAGATGAAGTCTCTTATTGGTGGGAAGTTACTAATGCTGATAGACTAGTTGAAACTTGGGAGGATTTCGGAATGAGGTTTGAAATGAAATTCCTCTCACAAGCTGAACGAAGCCTACAGATGGAGAAATTGTTAGCTCTCAAGCAGGGAAGTATGCCGGTCAAGGAATACGCCAACCAATTCAACCAGCTGGCAAGATTCAAACTGGAGTTAGTGAACACTCCCCACAAGAAGGCTCTCCGTTTGGTCAAAGGGTTGAATGAGCCGCTGCACAGCCTAGCTATGTCCCATATACCTATGGGTGCGACTTATGAGAGACTGGTGGACATGACACTGTTATAGGAGGAAGACAAGGATGGCAAGAAAGAGGCAAAGGTGGAAGTACCTTAAGATAAGAAAGTGGAGGGATCGCAGAATAAGAAGACAGATTCAAAGAAGGGCAGGAAGAACAACAAACCCTGTGACAAAAGGGAGTGTAATTTTTGTGGCATTCCTGGACATCTGATTAAGGACCGCAGAAAGAAAAAGAGGAAGATGGGTGGTTGTTTTCACTGCGGCGAGACAAGACACATGGCTGAGGACTGCCCAAGAAAGCAAGGACAAAGGCAGAGGACTGGATCTACTTTTGGAGGGCAGGTTCACACTCTCATAGCACCTCCATAAGAACGAGGTCGAAATATTTCTATTGAGAGTTTAGTTTATCTTTTTGATCATCTTGTTCGTACACTATTTGATTCTGGCGCATCGCACTCTTTTATATCTACTGCTTTAATTGAATCTCTGCACCTAGACACCAGTATAGTAGAGGATCCCTTGGTTGTTTCAAATCCAATTGGGGGCTCGACTTATTTGTCAATGATTTGTTTGGATTTGGAAATTTCTATACTAAGCGTTGGGTTTAGATGTAATGCCTATGTTTTGGGCTTCACGGACTATGGGTTGATTCTAGGCATGGATTGGTTATCCAGTAATGGTGCCATCCTCAATTGTGAAAAAAAAGTGGTTAGACTTATTATCGCCTCGGTAACACTCTCGAAATCTCCTGCAATCCCATGAATTCTGTTATGCTTAGCCACCTAGAATCTCTTGATGCGTCTGTTGAAAACTTGCAGTCTGTTAGAGTAGTCCGTGAATACTTAGATGTATTTGAAGAAGTGAAGGGCTTACCTCCGAAGCAGGAGATAGACTTCCACATATACCTAATTGATAATGCAAAACCCATAGCTCTACCTGTTAGACACATGGCTCCATGGGAGAGAAAAGAGCTCAGCAAGCAAGTCAAAGAGCTGCTCGAAAAAGGGTTTATAAGGCGGAGTATATCTGAAAGGGGTGCTCCAGTAGTATTCGCAACCAAAAGGGATGGTTCACTTGGCCTATGCATTGACTATAGGGAGCTAAACAAGCTGACCAAGAAGAATAGGCACCAACTTCCAAGAATATATGACTTGTTTGATCAGCTTGTAGGTGCATCGGTTTTCTCCCAACTAGATCTGGCTACCGGGTTTCATCAGCTAAGAGTGGCTGAAGACAGTATTGATAAGACCATGTTCAAAACCCCAGATGGTATCTTCGAATGGCTTATCATGCCTTTCGGCTTGACAAATGCACCCATTTATTTCATTAACTTGATGAGCAGGGTGTTCAGGGAGTTCCTTAATAGGTTTGTGGTGATCTTCGTAAACGACATTTTGATTTTCTCGAAGAATGAAGAAGAGCATGCTTTGCATTTAAGAGAAGTCATGGATACTCTTCGTGCACATCAGCTGAAAGCCAAATTCTCCAAATGTCATTTCTGGAGAGAAGAGGTAAGGTTTCTTGGACATGTGGCGTCCAAAGAGGGGATAGCTGTGGACCCCGAAAAGTAGTTACGGTGCAAGATTGGAAGGTTCCACGGAATGCAATCGAAGTCTGAATCTTTCTCAGGCTAGCGGTCTTTTACCGAAAGTTCATTAAAGACTTTGTGAAAATCTCATCCCCACTCACAAGATTGACAAAGAAGAACCTAACTTTCGCTTGGGATTTGGATTGCGATGTTGCTTTCCAACGTTTGAAAAGGGCTCTAACAACAGCCCCAGTTCTGACATTGCCTGATGGGAGCAAAATGTTTACCGTATACACTGACGCATGCGGTACAGGATTATGTGTTGTCTTGATGCAAGAAGACAAGGTAGTTTGTTATAGGGGAAGGCAGTTGAAGGTACATGAGAAGAACTACCCAACTCATGATTTGGAGCTAGCTGCCATTGTTTTCGCGCTTAAGTCATGGCATCGTTACCTGCTAGGAGAAAAATTTGAATTTTTTACTGACCATAAATCATTAAAATACCTTTTCTCACAGAAAGATCTTAACTTAAGACAACAAAGGTGGATGGAATTTCTGGCCTCATACGATTTTGAGATTTCCTATACCCTTGGCAAGGGCAATGTAGTAGAAGATGCCCTGATTAGAAAGAAGTTGACCTTAAGTCCTCTCTTTGTAGAAAGTTAAAGCTTGGAGTACATAGCAAACTTTGACTTTAGACCCCCAATTGAATTTATACCTGATTTGTTAGCATCGCTAGAGGTGCGGCCTACTCTTCTAGACTCAGCAGGAACCGCGCAACGTGAAGACCCTCATCTAGTTGATATGATGGATAAGCTAATTAGGGGTGAGACTTCTAGTCACCTTAATAGATACTCCATCGACGATAAGGGTTGGTTGAGGCGGGATGGAAGACTATGCGTCCCTCAAGCAAGGGATTTGGTGAATACGGTTCTCGAAGAAGCACACCATTCTAAGCTGACCATATGCCCAGGTGGAGACAAGATGTATAAATACATAAAAAGGGTTTTCTTTTGGAATGACATGAAGAGGGATGTAGCTGAGTTTGTTGCTAAGTGCTTGATATGCCAGCAAGTCAAAGTGGAGCAGAAGAAGCCTGGTGGTCTGCTTCATCCTCTAGAGGTCCCACAGTGGAAATGGGATAGCAGTTCGATGGACTTTATTGGTGGGTTACCTAGGTCAAGAAGGGGAAATACCAGTATTTGGGTAATTGTGGACAGGCTCACAAAAAGCACTCACTTTATACCTGTTAAGAGTAGAAGGACTGCCTCGTCCTTGGCATCCATTTATCTTAAAAAGATAGTTCGACTCCATGGGATACCCTCCAACATAGTGAGTGATCGAGATCCTATCTTTACGAGCGAATTTTGGAGGAGTTTGCAAGAGGCTGTAGGCACACAACTATGCTTAAGCACGGCCTATCACCCCCAAACTGATGGTCAGACGGAAAGGGTGAACAGAGCATTAGAATACCTCTTGAGATTGTGCATTCTTGACTTTGGAGGAACATAGGAGGATCATCTTCCTTTGGTGGAATTGGCATACAACAATAGTTACCAAGCCACCATAGGCATGGCACCCTTCGAGGCTTTATATGGAAGACCATGTCGATCACCAACTTGTTGGTGGGAGTCTACAGACAAGCTAGTACTTGGGCCAGACATGATTAGAGAAACTTCAGAAAAGGTGGACTTGATAAGAAGATGTATGAAGACTGCACAAGATAGACAGAAGTCCTACGCAGACAAAAGAAGGACCGACCTTGAGTTTGAGGTTGGAGATAGGGTGTTCCTTAAAGTATCTCATTTGAGGAATGTCATTCGCTTTGGATCCGTAGGAAAGTTGGCACCAAGATTTGTAGGACCATTTCCTATCATTGAAATGATTGGGACAATGGCTTACAAAGTAAATCTACCTGAAGGACTGGTTGGAGTACATAATGTTTTTCATGTTTCTCAACTATGAAAGTGCTCACATGAGTCTGCGGAAGTTTTGGAGCCAAGTATACTAGGGCAAGTAGAAGTGGAACGAGAAGCGACTGTGAGAAGAGTTCCAACTCGTATCTTGGGTACGGAAGTCAAAAAGCTACGCAACCGTGAAGTCAAGCTTGTTAAAGTTCAATGGAATAACACCGAGGAAGACGCGACTTGGGAAACTGAGGGAAAAATACGCGCGGCCTACCCTTTTCTTTTTGAGGGTACCTCCTTGATTTCTTTTTCCATAAGTTTATGCATGCTTATATCTATCATTTAAGTATATCTCCTCGGTCCTATTCTTGATCCTTAGGTAGAAACCAATGGATGTAAACATGTATTTGAAACATTTTATGATTGATGGTTGCATGTGGTTGCTCGTGGATGCATATACACACGCACACATTAGGTACTAGATCGACTTAGTCACTTTCATATTGCATATGCATATATGTATTTGTATATGGATTGAAACTTGGAAAGTTATCATATAGACGTTACATTTGTATGAATGATTGTGCACTCATGTAGAAAGTATGATTAGGGATAATTGCAAGCATAATGGACACATCGCACTGAAATGATTTGCATTAAGGAGGTCAACAGAATCAGTAGACCGCCTGATTTTGCATTAGATAAGGACATATATACACACACTATGCATACAATCATGAAAGCAATAGAAACCTTTTAAGGACAATGGATGCCGGTGTTTGATGGTTGAGTAGATGGACGATTGGATGGTAGGATATACATTCTTCTTGATTGGAAGATTTCGGGAACGAAATCCTTTAAGAAGGGGAGAATGTAACACCCTGTATTTCTATGTTTATTAAAGTAACGAATTATAGAATACTAAATTGTAAAAGTGAGAATTAAGGGAAACAAGATACGCCATTACATTCGTCTCGGAATTCTGCTTGAGATAGAGTTCGAGTTTGCGTGAATTGGACTCCGTACGAAGAAGTTATGGAGTTCAGAAGATTTTATGTTTAAACAGAAAATTATATAAATAAAAAATTTAATAAACAAAACAGTTCAATTTTGAAAAAATCACGTGGGTCAGCTGGGCGGGAAAATTCCCACCCATAGGGGTCGACTCCCCCCCGGGGAGGGGGGATCGACATAGGCGTCGACCCCCCAAGAGGGTTGTCGACTGGGGTGTCGACCCCCCTATAGGGGTCGATCCCCTCGACTAGATCCAAACAGTGACGATTTTCTAACTTGTTGCTGAGTCACTAGGGCATAGGTGGCAATTTCTGGATTACTCTATCTAGTCTGGACGGTTCTGATTGCTTCTAGGTTGATCTAACGGCTCACATAAGTCTAAACCTCTATAAAAGCAACCCCAACCCTCAACCCTAAATCACACAATTTCATTCCAAGGAGCCACCATGCTGTCCATGATCGACCTAGCATAGCCACCATTCTTCTCCAACTAGGAAGAAAACTAGAAAGCAAGTTAGAAGGTATGAATCTAATCTAAATTTGAGAATCGATAGTTTACATCAAGGGATTGCTTTTCAGTTTCAGAAAACAGATCCCAGAAAACAAGATTTTATTTTGTTTGTAAGTCCTGTTATTATTTAGATGTGAACAATTAAAAGTTATTATTTGTAATAAAATGAAATTAGAGTTGTGCCTAGTTGTAAGATAATGGTGATGCTGATTCATGTCTATTCTTGTAACGATTCTATCATATATGCCTATGAAACTATTGTGGTTTATTGGACTTATTATGTTGTA
This sequence comes from Allium sativum, assembly GCA_030737875.1. Classification (NCBI taxonomy): domain Eukaryota; kingdom Viridiplantae; phylum Streptophyta; class Magnoliopsida; order Asparagales; family Amaryllidaceae; genus Allium; species Allium sativum. The sequence goes on along the minus strand of CM060918.1, from coordinate 973,847,786 downwards.
TGTTAAACCAATCATGTATTATGTAAATTTGGTGGCTTTTTCATGTTATGTTGCATGCAAGTTTTTAGGCTAAGTGATGTATATGTTTAGATCTACATTCTCCTATGTTTAGATCTATGTTAATTGGATCCAAAATGCAAGTTCACATTTACATGCCTAATTGGATTTGTGTAACTCTATGTAAATCCCCGTTCATATGCTCAAGATTCATGTTAATTGGATTCAAAATGCAAGTTCACATTTACATGCCTAGTTGGATTTGCGTAATTCTATGTAAGTCCCCGTTCATATGCTTAAGATTCATGTTAAAATGCAAGTTCATTGTTTTATGCCAAATTTATACGTGACACATGTTTAGTTAGATCCTTATTATTTTATGTTGTGGGAATGGTACATGCTCCTTTCTTTTCCATTTTGTATATAAGTTAGGCTAAGTTACGAGCCTTACATTCTATGTGAATTTTGCAAACGTATGACGGGGGTAACGTGGGGAAAAACCTTAAATTTCGAATTATTGGCATAGTTTGGCTCATAATCATATAAATGATTAGTGGCATAAATTGGTATAATTTATATACCTAAAAATTATGAACATGATTTAGTGGGTAAATGGGGGCATGACTTGAACGACAATAATTGTGGATAATTTACATATAAATATGAAGGGTAAATATGTAAATTAAGTAAAAGACGAATATGCCTAACCCGAGGTTAGATTGAGTTACGGTGTCAGACTGCACGGAACCGCCCGGCACATCCAGCAACCATAACAATATGGATGTAATGTGAGAGGTTAGTGCATCAAGCCTAAAAGAACCCGAGGTTAGATTGAGGTACGGTGTAAGACTGCCCAGAACCGACCGACACATCTAGCGACCGCAATAATACATATCTAATGTGAGTGGTTGGTACTTTAATGAATGAATTAAAGCTAAGACATGAGTGGTAGGGTTAAGTTTATTAAGGCAACACTTAACCAATACAACATGTTAACTAAACTGATGGGTGGGTTAGGTTAATCTGAGAATATGTAACCATTTTAACATGTTGATTAGGAAACCCTAGTAACGGGGACCCATTTCAGCAGTAACCCACATAGATGTATCATGGTACCCTGAACTGGGCAGGGTGGGGCACGATTACTGGGCTGATTATAAGCGGTCAAAACAACGACGGGTGGTGGGTCAGTGTAGGTTCCGACGGAGTGCGGGCGTGCACGTACTCCGGAGTGGAAAAAGCAGGCGCTGGGCATCAGTAGTTATACACTGTACATCTTGAATTGTGTCGGGTTGCTACCATAGGATTTGATACACCCTATGGTGGGACTAGCACATGTATCTACAATCAAGCGGGGCCGAATGACACAAGTAGAAAATGTATACGAGTAGGGGCCGATCGATAAAGGGGATCATTTATCTTGAACACACGGTGCTAGTTGAAACACTTGTAAGTGGGTGCAGAGAAATAGAAATGAGTGCGTTAGCATATTCAGTTTTATTATCTTATTTCTAGGGTGCTGTCCTAGGTTCAGTTTATTCATATCATCAACCTTTTTCCTGTTTACATGCTAAATAATCACTGGACTTACCAGACTCATATCTGACCCATTTTTCTTTCGTCTTCTTTTCTTCCGTTTCTCCCCCCAGTCTGCAGGGAGAGAATGCTTTAGCTTAGTTCAGACCATTTCCAGCTTGAAGAGAGTAGATTTATTACTTGGATTCTCTTTCCTTGGGCTATGGCTTTGGACACTCTCTTATTGTGGATTTATGCTGCCTTACTGTTATTTTAATGCTTCTTTATGTATTAATTCAAGACAGAGATTTTTTTTGTTATAATTGGGAAGTTTGATTGAGATAGTTGTTGTAATGTTTTAACTGAACCATATACTTATGAAATAAATTTAGTTTTTCTGCTTTTTATATGTTTGTCTTGTAAATTATCTGTATCTTTTACCTATAATGCTCCACCTAAGTTAAGGCATTCCCTTTGTGAGTGACCTTAACGAAGGTGGGGTGTTTCACAAAAAAGCTCTATACTGGCCGTAGGTAACAATTCCTCAACTAATCATATCCACTTTATGAACTTCTTGACCTGATAAAATGTAGCAACATCATATAATCTTCAACCAGTAGCCAATATCCTCAGAATCTTCTTATGAATTACCATGAAAACTTCATTATAATTCATAGAATTTCCATCGAAAATCCTTCTATTATGCTAAGCCCAAATTTCAAGCAAGAAGATCTTAAGAATTTTCAATAATGCAACACTCTTATTAGTTTTCCGTCTAGTAGCTTTGAACACATTGAACCATTCAATCCTACTATCATTCGAAGGCCTGTAGAATCTTCCAGTTGCTAACAATCTGCTCCAAATCAAATAGCTGAAATTGCTCTCAAAGAACAAATGAGTGTTAGTCTCTAGTTCAAATCTGCAAAATACACAAGCACTATCTGAAATGATACCTATAGTGAATAGCTTGTCCTTTATGTTTATGGCATTAGACATAACCTTCCATAAGAAGAAATTAGATTTTCTAAAGATTTCGTATTCCAAATTATGTTATGCCAAGGAAACGTAGGCTTTTCACCTTGCAAAACATCATAAACATGCTTAATAGAGTGAGATTTGCCCATCCAAACCAACTTGAAATCATTACTGATCTTAAAACTTTCCTTTATCTTAGATCATAAAATTCCTTAAAATAGAAGAACTGCTGTAAGGCAAAAATAGCACACCATCTTCAATATAATCATCAAGCATAGCAACCTCAGGAATACCACTATTTCTCCTTAAATTGTAATCCACTATATTACTAAGGATGATACCTCTACCAGCACAAGGAGAATTCCAGAAAGATAACCTTTTATTGGCAATGGCATTACATTGAATTTGTGGAAGGAAAGTACCTCTTAATTTCAAAATATGTCTCCAGGTCCAACTACGGCGCTGGGGTACAGCCATAGTCCAGAAATCCTTCCTCCCAATCAAATTCGATTTTACAAACTTAGTCCAAAGACTGCCATCATCAGAAAGTATTTTTTGCAAATAAATTGAAATAGCAGCTTTATTCCATTGCAGTAAATTAATAATGCCTAATCCCCCAAACCTCCTACCATCATACAGTTTGGAAAAGGATATTGGAATCGGTTTTTTTGCAAATGGATCTCCATGCCACAATTTTTTTTCATAGCACTAACAACCATATTTATCAACTTCACTGGAAGGATGAAATGCCTAGTATAATATGTTGTCAAGGAAGTAACAATGGACTGAATAATGGTAAGTCTTCCAACTTGTGAAAGTTTACATGAAGGCCAAAGATTCATCTTCTCAATAATTTTTTCATACATAGGCATACATTTAGCTTTTGAAACCCTAGAGGTGAATAGAGGAAGACCTAAATACACTGTGTCTGAAGATAATTCACTTAAACCAGATTTGTGAATTAATTCATTCTTCAGATTCAAAGGCAAACTAGCAATTTTAATGTGTGACTTACTCACATTAATTTGAAGACCAATAATCTCATGAAAAAATTGCAAAGTTGAAAGAATAAACTGAATGTTACTAAATGTAGGCTTAGTGAAAATAAATAAATCATTTGCAAATAATAAATGAGTGATGAGTGGATTTTTGCAGCGAGGATGCAAATCTAACCTTTTGAGCTTCACTTGATTGATGATTAGAGTATTTAGCAGCTCCATAACTATGATGAAAAGTTGTGAAGAGATTGGATCCCCTTGCCTCACACCCCTCTTTCCACTGAAAAAACCATGAAGACTGCCATGTCTTGAGATAGAGAAATTTGGAGTTGATATGCATGTATGAATCTAGGCTAATAATGGGAGAGGAAAATTCATTCTAGATAAAATGGCTAAAATAGCATCCCAATTAACAGTATCAAATGCCTTCCTTAAATCCAATTTTATCATGCACCTAGGAGAGATGTTCTTCCTATCATAACCATGTAGAAGCTCCTGAGTGATTAAGATGTTGTCGCTGATGGATCTACCACTAACAAAAGCTGATTGATTCATTGAAATAATAGAAGGCAGAACCAATTGCAGTCTATTGGCTAGAACTTTTGAGATGATTTTATAAAATACACTACAACACGAGATTGGTCTGAAATCTAAGACTAATGTAGGGTTCTCAATTTTAGGTACCAAAGCAATAGTTGTTGCAGTTAAACTTATAGGCAAATAATTCTCCAGAGAAAAAGATTGAACAGCTTCCACAATATCAGAACCAATTGTAGCCCAACACTTTTGCAACAATATGCATTATAACTATCTGATCCACCACTACTATTAGGATCTAAATTGAAAACTGCATTTTTAATTTCGTCCTTAGTAACTATAGAAATCAACTCATACGAATGCAGATTAGAAATGTTTGGAAGAACCAATTGAAATAATGGCTTTATGTTAGCTGGAACTAAAGATTGAGGAGCTAGAACTGATTCAAAATACTTTACAAAGGTATCCCTAGCTTTACTGATTTTTAAGGAGTTATGAAAGAACTTTGAATTCCTGTCCCCCTCCTGTTCCTTTTTAAAGCATGAACTTTGTCTAGCCGTTTGCAATTCCAATTTCAAAGCAGATTTAAGTTTAAGTTGTAAGTCTGCCTCTTGCCTTTGAAGTTGAAGATCAGTAGGACATTCATTCAATCTATGCTGCACTTTAAAAAGCTCATTCCTCACTGGAGATGATTGCTTTGAACCTTTTCCAAAATGAAACAAAGACCAAATCCTTAATTGAAATTTGAGAGCCTTCAATTTGCATAACAATCTGCTCATTGGGTTACTTCCAAAGCTATTAGACCAAACCTTCAAAAGAATATTAGAAAAATCTATGTGCAAAAACCAGAAATTAAAAAATTTAAAAGAGGACTTCCCTTTAGCAATGACATCATCAGTTTACCAACTTAGAAGAAAGAGAAAATGATCAAAAATAGAAGAAGGTAAAATTTGATAGAACGAATTAGGCCAAAGGTTGATGAAAGAGGAGTTGACAAAGATATGATCCAATTTGCATAAAGTGGGAGAACCGGAGTGACAGCTTTTAGGCCATGAATAATTGAATCCAAAGCTACTAAGAGAGATAAGATCAGAACGGATAATAGCTTGATTAAGAGGAGCAATATCATTGATAGTAAGAGCACAACCTCCAAACTTATGATTAGAGGAGTACATGCAGTTAAAATCACTGCCAACAATCCAAGGAAGAGTTAAAAGTGGATATGATGAAGAGAGTTTAAGAAAATAAGTCTTTAAGAGACTGCATTATAAGCATAAACAGATGTTAAAAAGAATTCAGAATTAGAAGGAATGTGAAGACAATGGTAGTGAATAAATTGATCAGAAGATGACAATCTAGTTAAGCTAAAAAAAAACAGGATTCCACAAGGTTAATAAATGACCAAAACTGGCTTCATAAAGATTACGATCATATTTCCAAACAGGTGAGATGAATGAAGCAGCTTTAGGAGTTGAAATTAAATCCAATTTGGTTTCAAAAAGACAAAGCAGATGAATATTCTATTGAAAAATATAATTCCTAATCTCACATTGCTTAGAGGAAGAATTCATTCCCCTAACGTTCCAAAAAGATAATTTGTGCATCATCATTTAAGATTTAAAGGAGTTGCCAATGGAGTAGGATGCTTCCTAGTATGTCTTTTTGATTTGAATTTTTGACTGCTTGAAGGCATAACATCATCAGGATTAAAGTCCATGCCCTCAACAAGATCATCAATATCTGAAATTGCCTTTTTGTGCTTTTTTTCCTGCCTTTTTTGAGTTATTTGCAGATTTTGAAGAGAAATCATCCAATCCCTTATCAGAGGCTGGGGAATCCTTGTTATCATTAATATTGCCACTGGAGTTGTTAAAAGAGAGAATTGGAGGAGGAGGAAGGATGAAGTTTGAAGGAGGTGCAAGATGTGAATATGGTGATGAAGAAGAACCAGATGACAAAGAAACATTATGAGGAATTTGAAAACTAAAAGAACCATTGCAAGAGGTGGAAAGATTTGAAGTATTAAATGAAGTATCAGCAGAAGTGGATGGCATGTTGAATTGATCTTCAAGGATAGAGAAAGGATTCCTCTCATGAAATTCATTTTCAATTTTATCATTGAACATAGAAACAGAAACTTGCTTGCCATTATCCTTTTTTCCTTTTATTGAATCATTTCCAAACACTGCATTATTCTTGTGCACTTCACTTTTGCCACTCCCATCAACAATCACAACATTTTGGTTGTCTCTCTCCAAAATAGATTTATTAATATCCATTTGAACATCATTATTATTCTGCTCCTCAACGCTAGCATTACCAACAATTTCAACAACCTTATCCAAAGCATTATTTACATCTTTCTCCACATTAGTGCCATAAATGTTTGTCTTTCTCCTCCAGTACTGCTTCTTTTTGTTAACAACTTTATTCCATTCAAATCAATTAGTTTTAACCTACTGATTATTCCTAGTCAAATTCTCCCTTATAATAACAGGAACTTGCTTGTCCACCAATACATCTTTAGATGGTAGGTTCTTATCATCATCATTCCCTTTCAAAAAATCACACCATTGGGTTTCATGCCCAAAAGTTTTACAGTGAGTGCAAATACGTGGACGCCAATCATAAGAAATCATATGTAACGTACCAGAAATTTCGACAACTAGAATATGAAGTCTAACTATTAATAATCAATATTGATGCCTAAGTTAGAAATTTAAAAATCAAATATAATGTTTTGTATATGAATGGAATCCATAATGGTTAGTTGCAAGTCGAATATTTTGCCGAATATTTGAATTTAGGTGAATATTGGAGTTAGATTTGAAATTTGATCGAATAAAATAAATAGTTGAATTTAAAGAGAAACGTAGCGACATTAAACGAATTGGAAATTTATTTGGTGATTCGATTTGAAGATATAAGATAAACGTTGAACAAATTAGGGTTTTTATTTGTTAAAATTGACTTGGATTTGTGTGTACAAAAATTGAGTTTAACGTTTCAATTATTGGAATAAAACGGAGTCGTTGGTGAACAATTGGAATAAAATCAGTGAAATAATAAATAATTTAAAATTTAAAATAATTTCATATAAACCCGAGTCGGATTACGACCGGATTAATTTTATTGGAATCAGAACACGAAGACGAAGAGATACATATAATTCCTGTCGCGTTTGGAGATTTCGGATATAACCTTCCTCAGTATGAATCACGTCAACCTATTCCTGATAATCGCCATTACCCTATAACATAAGGATGGAACATCGTTCTTATTTTCTCTGCATTTCCTTCCTCTAAAAGCTTTTGTTCCCCTTTATATTACCACCACCCTCTTCCATTTTATTCAGCCGAGAGGAAATTCCTCCTTTCTCCAAATCTCAAGTCATGGCGGCCTCACGATCGCTATAACCATCAATAATCACCCTATCCCTTAAAGATCGTAACTTTCCCCAAGTACTATCCTCCGTGAGCAGCGACTCTGGAATCCACGCGTTGACGCCAGCTCCTTCTCCAGCAAAAACCGAAACCCCAAATCAAAGCCTGAAGCCACCAAAAATTATCAAAGATCCTCGCCTCCTCCGCTCTTCGCTTTGATTTAGGAGAACATGGCCGTATGGTGAGCATCTCACTCACGATTAACACATGTTTCAAGTATTTAAACTGAATTGATTTGGTGATTTTGTGTGATTTGGCACTTGCGTGATTTGGGTCCTTGGTTGATTTTCTGTAAATGATTAGAATTGACCGCTTGCCTTGAATAAAATCTATTCTATTGAAACTAGAGTACCTATGCAAACTTGCTATGGTTTAGAACCTAAAATAACTTAGTTTCACTTTTGATGTCTATTAACAAGCAATGCTTGCTGTACTTCTGACAGTACTTACTGTAAAGTTGCACCCATACATACACCTTTGCTTTGAAATGAACCATATGTGTTGAATTCTATCCGATCCTTTTTAGCCATAAATTTGCTAGCCGTATTGCTTGAACATTGAGTATCTGCTGTTTTGGAACCTTAATGTTATCTCTATTGTAAAAGAAAAACCTGATCATAGTTGAATAATCAGAATACACTGTTAGAATAGTAGGCATCCCCCTATTTGTCTTTGTTAAAATACTTTTTTTTCCCCAGGAATATACTGTTCTGTAAAGGCATGCAAGTAAAAGTTATACATTGGATTTTCACTGCTTATTCATTGGTCCAAAGTATGCGAACCATCTTGAGCGTAACTTAAGGGCATCATGAAAACAAAGAATTTTTTTTGGAAAGTTAATCATGGAAATATTACCGAACTTGAAGCATTAACCCTGAGGATTTGCAGCACAACTCGATGAATTAAAAGATTTAACTTCAGACTTGACAAATGAATTCATTTGCATCTTCCTGTAGAAAATGAAGTACAATAAATTAATGATGTGCATCTCGAAATGTTTTTTTAAGCCACAAACCATTTGAAAATTTGTAGTACCCCTTATATACGATGGATTTAGTATGAGATATAAGTAGATGTAATGGTACATGCTTCCCCTTATTTCATTCCTTGTCTCTGACTATTTTGTGAATAACCTGCTAATGAATAACATTGAAATGGTTATGCTCATATATTCAAGTGAGCTACTGTTGTCCCTTTCCTGTAACCTAAATCGATAGAACAATCAAGATTGAGTAACAAATACAGGCCTAACTTAATCAACGTAAAAATTACTCAATGAATGTTCAGGGCAATCTTGTATAATGATGTAAGCTTCTTAACAAGCCAATATGCAGTAAGCTTCTTAACAAGTGATTCAAAATTTTATGACATGTTCACTAACTTATTAAGTGTGGATGTGAATTTAACATATGTTGCTGCTCCCACATGTCTAGGGAAGTATTGGCTCACATATACCCATCGTGGCATGTATTTGACATTGCCATAATATATATAGAACAAGGGTTCACTATATCTGCCTAAAACACAGGAATGAATTTGTACCTCTCAGGTCCACTTATTTGTATGCAAATAGACTCAGTTTAAGACTCTGTTTAAACTTTTCCTAGATTGTTTGTGAATGTTAATTGGTTGACCATGTATACATGTTTGTTAGTGTATGTATTACTTCATCATAACCCATATATAGATGGACTGCAGACTTATATGCTCCTTGATTCAAACACATTGTAGTATTTTATCTCAGTACCTGCACTTATTGTCACAACATGTATTTTCATTAGAGATTTACCTATTGCTAAGACAAAGTTACTCTATTCTTGTATTTAAGACAATGGCACACACGTCCTTTTATGCTCACCTGACCATTCTGTTTCATCAACCTTTACGATTTGCACTGCTGTACACACTATTGATAAAATCTGAAGTTAAATAAATTGAATCCAAAACCGTGACTAACCTGCCACATGACTCACTGCTCTTGTGCTCGCCGATGAGCTTGAAATATATTGCCCTATCACCGTTTTGTATCGGCGCCGGTTCAATGAGCTTCATCGTACTAGTTAGTCGTTGGTTGCGGAATGTTGGGACAGTGCACACGTGTACCTGTACACGTGTATACATGCAGACTTCCCTAACCATTTGTCTTTAAAAAAACGCTATAGCATAGGCACGACACCACTGTATTTGGCATATGACTGATGTGTGAATTAACTATTATATGTTAGTTACATTGAAGTTAATTCTCTTGAACTATGATTTAATCCTGACTCGAGTGTTTTATGTTTTGCATGGAACGCTCAGGTTAGATCCGAGTGTTATAGATTTTAAATATTACAGCTTAGGATTCGAAGATTGACGAAGTTGGGGTTTCGAAGACGCGCACTCTGAAGTTTTAAATCAATAAAGATTTTTCTTGTACTTAAAATTGTTCTTTCAAATTCCGCTGTATATAAACATCTTGTGTCCAAAGTTTTGATTGATAAATAAAAATTTATTTTGCTGTTCAATGCTGTGTTATGTATTTTCTGTGTTGATTCTATTTTAAACTCAGTAAGCTAATAATGATCCATCAATTTGATCGTTTTAAGTTTGTTGAATCACTAGTTTGAAGTGGTCAAAATGACAGGATGTTACAAGTGGTATTAGAGCTTTGGTTTATTCAAAGCTTAGCTTATTGAGTTTGAAATAAGTCGGATCGACACTAAAAAAAGATTTCGGAGATAAAAAGAGTTTTGAAAATAAATTTGGAAAGGAAAAGTATTTTGGGAAAAAATATAATATATTTTGAAAACTAGTATTTTGAAACTAATAGAGCGGAGAAGATTTATTCCAGAATCCACAGTCTTCAAATGTGAGGGTTATTCTTCGATAAGGTCCCCTTAGTTTGAATCCATCATCGAATGGTATCAAAGGATGATAATTATAAGAGAATCGACAAATCAATTTCTCTAATCGTTTATTTTATTAATCAAAGACAACTGAAAATTTATTAAAAACTGGGTGTTTACTGAAGTAATGAACATTTAAAGGTTGTAAGGTTGTAATTCTTAAACTATGGATTTATAAATTAACTAGGTATTATAATGAGATTTGGAGGTGGTAAGGAATTGACCTTGGATGTTTGTTTTGATTTTGTATAAATACGCAGATGTATATATGATGAAATAAACTATGCATGAGTATAGAAAAACAAGAGTGGGACAAAATAAACCTGACAGTTCATATTTTAGAATGAAGAAATTATTAACATTATTAGTATGGCCAGATGTGCATATATGGGTGTGATTGTATATGGTAATAGCGACCGATATACTTGTAAATACAATTGTAAATTCTGAAAGGATTCTGGAACTAGTATGATACGGTATTATGTCAAACTATTGAGGTAAATCAAGGATTGCAAGTATCCAGAAACACCATATTTGGAAATCTGTTTATAAACATGAATAGACTGGCTAAAGCAGAATATTGTAAAAACTTAGCAATATATAGAGGTAGAAGTCAATATGAAATACATGCATAATGGGGTGTAATGGTCAGGAACACTCTTACATATAAATATGTCACATGGTATTTGCATGCCTTTGAAAAATAAATAAAAAGTTGGAATAGCAAGTACAAGCAAATGTTGAAAATATTGAAATGTGCAATTTGTATCATTGGATGTTTAAATATTTTGTATATTATTCACAATTGAGTTGAAATTCTGAATCATGCAGCTTCTGCCAATGCTACTGTTCTGAAGCAAGGATGTAAGGATTTCATTCAATCACAGTTGACTTATAGTTTCTTGCAATAATGAACATGTTAAAAAAAATCTGTGTTCACTAAAATAAGATAGATGAAAACTAAGTTTATTATTACCAAAAATTGTAATTGTTAATATGCTTTGCTGTGAATTAAAGATGTAAGTATGAGAGTATCATAGCTTGGTTTGCTTAAGGATAAATTAGTCTGGATTATTTAGGAAAGTTACAACAATCGGTCCGTCTTAATAATACTGCTTTGGTTCTGGTATCCCGTATTCCATCTAAACATATATATAAAGATTATAACAAGGAAAACCGTGTCAGCCTAGTTTCAGGATAGAGCAGTATCATTGAAGATTCAAAGAAAAACTTGATATTTCCGCATCCCACATCATATAGAAGCTTGAGGAAAAATAAAATAAAAACATCCCTTAAATTATGTTATCAGCCGGTTAATGTTGCCTGATAACGTAAAGGAATATACTGAAATCATAATGGCAAATGAAAATGAAAATTAAAAAGTGGAAATTTACAGTCAGCTGTAAGAAATGATAGGGACATGTTGTCATGTAACAGCCTTCTATGACTATTGTGACAGAAGTAACGAAAGACCAATATACCAACTTAAACTGTGGCCACTAATTATGTTATTAAATTCCTATGATATTTAAATATATAGGACCTAGAAGATACCATGTTTGCATTGATATATGGGTTATAGATTTATAAATATTTAAAGGTCTGCTGGGTAATATTAGTAAGTTAAATACAGTATTATGTAAAACTGGATAGGAGCATGCCGAAACCACATATATATATATATATATATATATATATATATATATATATATATATATATATATATAAAGTATGAAAACAAAATTGTATTTATTGGCATAAACCTGTTGTTGCTCTGGGAAGCCTGTGTGAATTTTGAAAAGGATCTGACCTATAAATATAAGGCATAGCCAATGACCCTGAATATGTTTATGCATAAGATTAAAAGAGCTTGAAATAAATTCTGAATTAGGCAAGAAGGCTGCATGCTTATACTACTTAAGGTTACTAAGTAAGTTATTTTTTAAGAGTGATTGGAAAAAAGGGGGGAAAACAAGTTAATATATTCTTGTTTATGCTGTGAAGGGATTAATGATCTATAATTAATCAAGAATCTTTTTCTAATTAATTTAACTCTGATTTAAGCAAAAGAGGACTCGTATATACAACTTAAACATTTGAATTATACTAATATATCTGGATTGGTGATGAGAGATCTTGGTGATGAAGGGTTGGAAGAGGATAACCGTTGAGAAGAGGACTCAGGATAAAGGAAGTAGAGTTGACCATTACGGTGAAATTATTCTGAAGTTTAGAATATAAATCATATGAGATTTTTCTGAAGTTCGGAATATGTTATCGGAAAAGAGATAATTCGAAAACAGGTTATGTATGGGAGTCGATTGTTGAATTTCGGGAAATATACTACTTACCTTCTATTTTAATTAAACTTAATATATTATTAATAAATTGTTTATATATTCAGATTAAAGAATAAAGTATATTTTAAAGTTAAATACTGGAAGGTGTGAATTATTAACAATTTTCGTGAAAGAAGAAAATTCTTAACTTGAATTCGGAAGTTACAAAATAAATGTATTGTGGGTATTCGAAGTCGTGAACTTTATATGTTTCAAGGTTAATAATGTTGTTCGGTTAAGATCTAAAAGGTAAATATACCCCAACTTGATTGACTTCATTGTTGACTAAGAACGATTAAGGCTCGATAGCAAGAATTGGTTAAGTGAAGTGAGCTAATGAGTGTCAACAATAAGTGGAAATAGCGATGTTTTATCTGTTTTAATCAAACTAATGAACTTAGAAATGTTTTCATGATGAATAAAATATATTTTCTAAGGAAAGTAAAGATTTGCGAATATATGAAAACGTTTTCCAATAAGAATTATAGGAAATAAATATGATAATTGGGAATGTATTCAAAGGATCGTGAAAAGGCTAACGAATGGCAAGAACTGAAGAATGAAAAGCCGCACGACGAGAACAGAGAACGACAGAACGTAAAAGAAGTGGATTTGAAGTTTGAATCCGAGGATTGCGTAAGGTATGTTTTGATAAGAAGTTAAGAATGAAGTTAAGGAAATTAGAAACTGACTGAAGATTAGTCAAGTTGAATGACTTTCTAAGTGTTGATCTGATGTTGCTTTGGGCCTTCGGGGTTGATACTTAGGAAGTTGTTCGCTTGCTAATTTACAGTCGAATGATGTGAATGTGAAGGAGTGATAATGCGTGAAGGAGAAATTTGGGATAAGAAGAAAAATTCTGGAATTTTGAGAAAATAAAGATGTGAATGAAGTGATGAACTTAGTAATTGAAGATTTGGAAGAAAATTTGGTTTATAACCAATAGATTTGTAAATCTAAGTTCGAAAGGATATTAATTATCTGAATTGATTAAGAGATCGAAATTTGTAAATTTGAATAGAAATGCGAGGATATTCGATTTTGGATATTGGATATAGAAGTTTTTGAGCTTATGAGGAAAATGTATAAGAATATGGTATATTGGCAAACTCCTGGATTGGAAGGTGATCAATTTGAGATAAAATCTTATGTAACATAGCTTATATAAGAATGAGATGTTTGGGAAGAAAATCTTATGTAAGTGACATAAGTATGATTTATTAAATAAAATACTATGTTTTCAAGTCAAGATAAGGGAAGTACCATCCTTCACCTCTGAATTTCGAGCTTAGTGAAATGTGCTGCTGGTGGTAGTAGGTTGTCCAGACATAAAACTCGAGTTGTCTAAAAGAACACAACCGTGTAGCGTAATTCAATGGGCTGTAGATGGCCTACGGCGGACGGATGTTTCTTGGGGGAACCAAGCGTAACCATTATGTCTGCTGCGATCTACAGTCGTGATGATGGCGTAATCCGCAGAGCTGTGAAAGCTTACGGGTACGGATGTTCCCTGAGAGAATCATCTGTAACCATTGTATACCTGCGGTCCACATGGTATATCTACAAGTGAAAGAGATGTAACCACTAGAGTTACTAAAGGTAGAATGGAGCCATGCGAAGCTTGAGATTTCTTAGTGATGTGGTGCCACCTGTTTGATGCAGCACTGTGTCTTCATGACATGATGTGTCTATGTGACTTGATTCATCTTTGTGACGTGATTTATCTTCGTGACTTAATTGGTCCTCGTGACTTGATTTATCCTCATACTTTGATGATTTTTTTTTTGTAACACTGAGTGAGAACAGTCAACGCTCAATGACCTCAGATTTTCACTTCACTCTTAAATATCTTTCATTGATCTGTCCATAACGAAATTCACAGGGAAATGATTTTCTACGGATACAGATGTTTTCTGGGGGATCCAAACGAAACCATTCTGTATCTGTGATTCATGAACAATCGACATTATCAATATCACATTGGTACTTTCCATATCTGTTTTTAAAAAGAGAATTTTTGAAATATTTTCAATGGGAGTTGAAGCAAGAATATTTAGTACTTGAAGATTTTAGTCGTGCGTCTGGCTAGCGTATGCCTAACATCTGTGAGAACGACAATAGACTTGTCAAACTTTGAGTTATCGAATATTTTTAAAATAAATAATTTGAATTTTAAATATATCTAATTTAATAAGTAAAAAGGAGGATTTCGAAGTAATAATACAAATATTTCCTGCCTGAACCTCGAGATATGTATAAAAGTTATAAAATAATCCGGTTTTGGAAAATTTTCAAGTCAACAATTTATACTTGAAAAAGAAATGTGATTTATACTCTTTAATGAGTGTTGTGAAAGATTAAATGGATTGAATATAAAGAGATGAGGTTGAACTTGTGAAACGATGAATAAGTAAATGTTGATAGATGAGATTATAAAGAAATTTGGAATAATTCGAGATGCATAAATCTAACTCAAGCAGAACTTAAAATTAATTGGTTTTGTAAAAGAGTTGGATTTCCCGAGTTAACGGGATATGATAAATAAAGAAGATCAATGACTTAAATACCGATATTTAAGTTAGTTGTGGAACAATATTTTCACATAAATATGAAATCATGAAGTATACGTTGGTATCACTCTAATGATCTCTTCTTTTTGGGGACGAAAAGTCTTAAAGGGGGGAAGATTGTAACGTACCAGAAATTTTGACAACTGGAATATGAAGTCTAACTATTAATAATCAATATTGATACCTGAGTTAGAAATTTAAAAATCAAATATAATGTTTTGTATATGAATGGAATCCATAATGGTTAGTTGCAAGTCAAATATTTTACTAAATATTTGAATTTGAGTGAATATTGGAGTTAGATTTGAAATTTGACTGAATTAAATAAACAATTGAATTTAAAGAGAAACGTAGCGACATTAAACGCATTGGAAATTTATTTGGTGATTCGATTTGAAGATATAAGATAAACATTGAATAAATTAGGATTTTTATATGTTAAAATTGACTTGGATATGTGTGTATTTGTGTGTGTACAGAAATTGAATTTAACGTTTCAATTATTGGAATAAAATGGAGTCGTTGGTGAACAATTGGAATAAAATCAGTGAAATAGTAAATAATTTAAAATTTAAAATAATTTCGTAAAAATTCGGAGTCGGATTACGATCGAATTAATTTTATTAAAATCAGAACGCGAAGACGAAGAGATACATATAATTCCTGTCGCGTTTGGAGATTTTGTTGGCAACACGAATGCAGAACGTTACATGAGAATTCGCGGTAGGGATAAATATTTAAATATCCGTAAATATAACCTTCCTCAGTATGAATCACGTCAACCTATTCCTGATAATCGCCATTACCCTATAACCTAAGGATGGAACATCATTCTTATCTTCTCTGCCTTTCCTTCCTCTAAAAGCTTCTGTTCTGCTCTATATTACCACCACCCTCTTCCATTTTATTCAGCCGAGAGGAAATTCCTCCTTTCTCCAAATCTCAAATCATGGCGGCCTCACGATCTCCATAACCATCAATAATCACCCTATCCCTTAAAGATCGTAACTTTCCCCAAGTACTATCCTGCGTGAGCATCGACTCCGGAAGCCATGCGGTGATGCCAGCTCCTTCTCCAGCAAAAACCGAAACCCCAAATCAAAGCCGGAAGCCACCAAAAATCATCAAAGATCCTCGCCTCCTCCGCTCTTCGCTTTGATTTAGGAGAGCATGGTCGTATGGTGACTCATGATCAACTCATGTTTCAAGTATTTTAACTTCAGTATTTTAACTGAATTGATTTGGTGATTTTGTGTGATTTGGCACTTGCGTGATTTGGGTCCTTGGTTGATTTTCTGTAAATGATTAGAATTGACCACTTGCCTTGAATAAAATCTAGTGTGCTGCTATTCACACCCCAATTTCCTCTTCTGGCCACCAAAACTAAAGGCCACCATAAAGAATATCATTTTCTTCTTTCAGCTACCGTACGTTAAAAATATTAATATGAACAGGCACCCCATTACGGAACGAAAGCTTCGGATTCTTCTTGCCGAATTTACAATCATATTTCGGTTGGTAGTAGCCGTACGGTTGCTTCCTGCCGAATTCATATTGTTAATTCGGTTGATTATGGCCGAATGAAGAAAAATGATGTGGTGGCCAGAAGTGTAAAAAATATAATCAAGTTTATTAAATTTTGTGTGGTGGCCAGAAGAGTAAATTGGGGTGTGAATAGCAGCACACAAAATCTATTCTATTGAAACTAGAGTACCTATGCAAACTTGCTATGGTTTAGAACATAAAATAACTTAGTTGCACTCTTGATGACTATTAACAAGCAATGCTTGCTGTAATTCTGACAGTACTTACTGTAAAGTTGCACCCATACATACACCTTTGCTTTGAAACGAACCATATGTGTTGAATTCTATCCTATCCTTTTTAGCCATAAATTTGCTAGCCGTATTGCTTGAACATTGAGTATCTACTGTTTTGGAACCTGAATGTTATCTCTATTGTAAAATAAAAACTTGATCATAGTTGAATAATCAGAATACACTGTTAGAATAGTAGGCATCCCCCTATTTGTCTTTGTTAAAATACTTTGTTTTTCCCAGGAATATACTGTTCTGTAAAGGCAATGCAAGTAAAAGCTATACATTGGATTTTCACTGCTTATTCATTGGTCCAAAGTACGCGAACCATCTTGAGCGTAAGGGCATTGTGAAAACAGAGAATTTTTTCAGAAAGTTAATCATGGAAATATTACCGAACTTGAAGCATTAACCCAGAGGGTTTGCAGCACAACTCGATGAATTAAAAGATGTAACTTCAGACTTGACAAATGAATTCATTTGCATCTTCCTATAGAAACTGAAGTACAACAAATTAATGATGTGCATCTCAAAATGTTTTTTTTAAGCCACAAACCATTTGAAAATTTGTAGTACCCCTTATATACGATGGAATTAGTATGAGATATAAGTAGATGTAATGGTACATGCTACCCCTTATTTCATTCCATGTCTCTAACTATTTTGTGAATAACCTGCTAATGAATAATGGTTATGCTCATGTATTCAAGTGAGCTACTGTTGTCCCTTTCCTGTAACCTAAATCGGCAGAACAATCAAGATTGAGTAACAAATACGGGCCTAACTTAGTCAACGTAAAAATTACTCTATGAATGTTCAAGGTAATCTTGTATAATGACGTAAGCTTCTTAACAAGCCAATATGCAGTAAGCTTCTTAACAAGTGATTCAAAATTTTATGACATGTTCACTAACTTATTAAGTGTGGATGTGAATTTAACATATGTTGCTGCTCCCACATGTCTAGGGAAGTATTGGCTCACATATACCCATCGTGGCATGTATTTGACATTGCCATAATATATATAGAACAAGGGTTCACTATATCTACCTAAAACACAGGAATGAATTTGGACCTCTTAGGTCCACTTATTTGTATGCAAATAGACTCTGTTTAAACTTTTCCTAGATTGTTTGTGAATGTTAATTGGTTAACTACGTATACGTGTTTGTTAGTGTATGTATTACTTCACCATAACCTATATATAGATGGCCTGCAGACTTATATGCTCCTTGAATCAAACACATTGTAGTATTTTATCTCAGTACCTGCACTTATTGTCACAACATGTATTTTCATTGGAGGTTTACCTATTACTAAGGCAAAGTTACTCTATTCTTGTATTTAAGACAATGGCACACACGTCCTTATATGCTCACCTGATTATTCTGTTTCATCAACCTTTACGATTTGCATTGCTGTACACACTATTGATACAATCTGAAGCTAAATAAATTGAATCCAAAACCGTGACTAACCTGCCACATGACTCACTGCTCTTGTGCTCGCCGATGAGCTTGAAATATACTGCCTTGTTACCGTTTTGTATCGGCGCTGGTTCGAAGAGCTTCATCGTACTAGTTAGTCGTCGGTTGCGGAATGTTAGGGCAGTGCACACGTGTACCTGTACATGTATGTACATGCAGACTTCCATAACCATTTGTCTCTAAAAAAAACGCTGTAGCATAGACAAGACACCACTGTATTTAGCATATGATTAATGTGTGAATTAACTATTATATGTTAGTTACATTGAAGTTAATTTACTTGAACTATGATTTAATCATGACTCGAGTGTTTTAGGTTTTGCATG
Organism: Allium sativum; assembly: GCA_030737875.1. Classification (NCBI taxonomy): domain Eukaryota; kingdom Viridiplantae; phylum Streptophyta; class Magnoliopsida; order Asparagales; family Amaryllidaceae; genus Allium; species Allium sativum. Next base: position 973,828,894 of record CM060918.1, on the reverse strand, counting down.
GAACGCTCGAGTCAGATCCGAGTGTTACAGATTTTAAATATTACAGCTTAGGATTCGAAGATTAGCGAAGCTGGGGTTTCGAAAACGCACGCTCTGAAGTTTTAAATCAATAAATATTTTTTCCTGTACTTAAAATTATTCTTTCTAATTCCACTGTATATAAACATCTTGTATCCAAAGTTTTGATTGATAAATAAAAATTTATTTTGCTGTTCAATGCTATGTTAAGTATTTTCTGTGTTGATTTTATTTTAAACTCAGTAAGCTAATAACGATCCGTCAATTTGATCGTTTTAAGTTGGTTGAATCACAAGTTTGAAGTGGTCAAAATGGAGGGACGTTACATCATAACGGGTGGACATTTATCTCCCAAAGCATCCATAGGAATACATTTAGGCAGTTCTGTGTCTGGATAAATTTCAACTAAAATTTTAGCATACCTCAGCCTTTGCATTCTCTCTGTGCTGGAATCAAAACAAATTAGTGTGCCCACATGGCATGCTAACCAGTTAATCCCCACTAATGTCCATTGAAGCAAGGGGAAACCGTGAAGATGGATCCAAATGGGTACTTTAATGATCTGAGATTGGGCACTACCAATACTCGGATCCCATCTTGTAATGATGAACATTCTACCTTTAATAAAGAGAGGATCGGCTTGCAACACTTTTTCTCTATCAAAATCATTCGAAAATTTGAAGTAGAAATTTATTCCATCAGATTTAATATCTGCTTCACCCTGAAGCTTCCACACATTATGCAAAATATTAATAATAGTCAAATGTGATAGTGATCCATCAAGAAATAAACAACCAGATAACTTTGCCAATATTTCAAACCTTCCTGTTTAACAATTTCTGGAGGGGATTTTGGTAAACCATCTTTAGCTATCTCAAAATCAATAGGCTTGTAACAACCAGCATTTCGAGGTAAAGAATTGAAGAGAGAAAGGTAATCAATCTTTGCTTTGGAAGATGAAATAGGATTGGCCAGATTAGATCCGGTTGAATTCGGTAGAACATTAGATTTAAGAACAAGATTGACATTATTATTAGCAAGATTAGAGGCAGGATCAAGGACAAAATTAGGTACAAGATTAGCACAAAAATTTTCAGGATTAACCACAGAATTGTCAACAGAATTATTAACAGGATTATCAACAGAACTGACATCTGAATTGATAGTAGAATTAACAGGATTGTTGTTAGAACTGATATTAACATTCTCAGTAGCAAAAGAGACACAGTAATCAAAAGGATCAGAAAAAGTATTAGTATCAATAGAAGATTCACAAATAACATCAACATTATTAACAGTTGAAGAGAGAGCGCAAGATGTGTTCGATGAAATTCCAGATCAAGAACCATCACATAAGGAATTGAGAAGAGATTGATTATCAACATTAACAGACTTACCAGCACAATCAGAATCAACAACATTAACAGTACTACCTCCCAAAAGTTGATTACCAAGATTAGATGAATCAGGAAAATCAGCAGAAAAAGTTGACGATACAAAGCCAAAGGAGGAGGATGACAAGGGTGGAGGATCAGGGAGAGGAGGAGGACAGTTTGAAAAGGAGGGAAAGAAGACGAATCAAGAGTGGAAAAGGACAAATCAAGAAAGGAAGGGGAAGAGGACGACGCCAATACCAAGTGTCTTTTTTTGTCGTCTCCAAAATACGAGGGATGTTAGATATGTAGTACTGCCAGTTTTGCTTTATGAGATGAATAGGATGAGAATGTGATAATGATTTGAGAAATTACCTTTTTCGTAAGGTTCGATAATCCCGATAATGCGTAGAAACCTTGGTTTGAGTTGAATTACGAAATGAGATTTTATAGTCAATTGAAATTATTTTCTAGAAAACATTTAAACAAGATTTTAAAGTATGTAAATCTTTGATAAGATTTAAGGGAGTGAATACTAATATAAATAATGATTTGAGTAAAAGAAAATTCCAAGATGGATTGAGACTCATGATATTTCGTATATCTATTGGTTTTAAAGACGCGCTAGTTATTCGAAAAGATCATGTTTCAACCCATTCTGAATAATTATACGACAAGCATTAAAGACAATGGTTGAAGACCGAGGATCTTCCCATCGTTTGGATTAATTGCTGATGTCTCGATTGGATTGGACACCCAGTACAAGATTTTTAAGTGGCAGTGGTACTTGGATATTGTCCGGATTTGCAAGGGCCTCTCTCCTTTATTGGATGAGGAATAAGGTCCCTAAGGTTTCATTCCCAGCCAAAAACGAACTTTTGAATGGATGTGTGTCTGATATTGTATTTTGTAGTGTGTGATGGATTTTTGCAAAATGTATTTCTGTTGGTGGCAGAGAATTTATTCTCTTAGCTTAACACCCTTCTTTGAGATGTACGAGCTCAAAGGTGATATGGTTAATGATTATCAATTATATATTATGAGATGACAATGTGGCATGCTAAGATATGAGTTATTGATGATCAAACTTATTGTTGAAAAGCAGTGCATTGTGTAAAACATGAATTTAGGACCTCACAACCGGTAATAAGACGAAACATGATGAAGTACACCAAAGATAAGGACTAACGTTTCCTTCTAGTTAAGAGATGATGCCATAGTATGAAGCCCAGGCAATTTACTTAGTGAATGATGGAATGAGGCACCTCGGTTAATGGTCAACAACGACCTGGAGACATTATGTTCAAAAAAAAACTGAACTACACCTGGTATAAGTGGGCCAGCTCTACCAATAAAGAAGGAGCATTTGCTGATCCTGGGAAATCCCGCTAGAGGAGTTCTGAATCGCGGAAAGGAAGTTAGTCATTGATGGAACTCAACTTCCAATACGATTTTAGTCGTAATCTATATATGTAGACGTAATATGGTACCTACATATTTAAGATTGATAATTTTTTTTTGAAAAGGATTTCAAAGAGAGACACTAATGATAATATTAAGTGATTTTCTTGTGATAAACATATTTTGTTATATAAGGTAAAACCTACTCCTAATGGCTTGCATTTGCATTGTGTGATGGGATGCGGATATTATGGTAACTTCATTTTCCAAAAAAACATGTACGAGGTTTTGAAACCCCTTTTTTATAATGGTTTGAGATTTATATGACTTGTTTTCTAGTTCTCAAGCATTTCAATCCATGCCCGACTCGAGTGTTTGACACCGGGGTCAGATCCGAGTGTATTTCAGGTTTAGACGGGATTTGAGGAGTTTCCAAACGACTTCGGAGAAGCCAGTGTTCTTTGTTAGAAGGCAAGGCGTATTCAACTATCTATACTTGGATGTCGTGGTTGTATTACAAGAGTATGGTGTTTATCACCGTCCATGGAACGTTACTTCGATTTTAAAAAGTTTGCACTATAAAGTGATATTGGAATATTATATTTCTTTTCTATTCCGCTAAGTGATTATGTTCTTCTCTTTTTTTTCTATTCCAATGTGTTTGCTTGGATAAAACCCCGGATGAATTGAGTTTGCGATATTTGGTTTTGCGGTACATGAACACTGTGGATATGTTAAGTATTGGTTATCGAATATCGGAAATTCAGTTTACCCCAAGATTCCATGTGTGCTCATTTTTTGGATTGGACTTGTGTGGTTTATTATCGGTTCAAAGGGTGGGAGTTTTCTTGGTCGTCACATATGCAATTAACCCTAGTAATCCGTCTTTATGAACAGTTTAAGTCAGTTTAATTACTGGCGAAAACCGGGCAAAACGGCAGGTCGTTACTATAACTATATAATCATTGAGTTTGACATTCCATTCACCCTTGGCCACACCTTGCCTATACTTGTTGCACTATTGTCATGAAAAATCTAGCAATAGAAATTATCAATTTGACATCATGTTCCTTTTGCAAAGAAACGTGGATATAACTATCGGAATTTGAAAATAAAGCTTTCAAAGTTTGAGTAAAATGATGTTGTTACATCACAAAACATTATAGGTATAGAAGTTTGAGAAAAAAAGACATGGTATATTGAAAAATTCATTTTGCCACATATATTAAATTTTACAGCAATCGCGCAGTGAAAATAAATCTAGCATGTGTTTATAAATGCATAGTTATTACATGTTGAAAAATGATGCTATCGCAGCCTTAGTTTTAAAAGTTATAAAAGGCTAAGAAAGCAAAAGCTATTGCATATTTGATAGAACCATTGGTATATATTTATCCACGCTGAAAGGCCAGTGTTCTAGATATCAGCAAAATCAATTAATTTCATTTAAAAGTAATATCAATTTACCAAATCGGATTCTTAATCAGTTTTTCTTAATCAATCATAATATTCTCAAAACAATTACAACAACACAAAGATAATATTACTTTTCTTGTGCAACCATATCAGTTATCCACTTCTCTGGAGTTTTATTTCTTTCTTTAATTAGATTCTTTCTAATGTAAATGCATGGCTAGCTCCAGGGCTAGACGGAGCAGGAGGTAGCCGAAGGAAACCCCTCCCCCTTCAGCGGGTCAATAGGGAAGGGGAAGTAAGCAGAGATAAATATTGATTTAGAACAAAAAATCTGATAAATTTATTACTGCAAGGTATTCTTAGTGTAATTGGTTGTTCTCAAATTATAATTCGATTTGTCCTATATTCGATCCTTAATACTGATGTTTTTAGCCTTTTACGATCGTGCCTCTCTTTCCCCCATCTTATCACAAAATCAAATTTTCTTTTTTCCCCTCGTCACCTATTGAGCTAGGGTAGGACTTTTATTGTAGTTGCTTGTACTCCTACATGTCATTCTTGGGTCTTATTCAATACTGCTAACGGTTATTTTCCTTTACAGTCGTTTGTTTTCTTTCTCCCCTTTCTTTACCATTTTTTGGCATAAGTAGGGCTGTAAATTTTGTTCGAATGTCCGACGTCCGTTCGTGTCCGTGACCGAAATACGTCCGTCCGAGTCCGTTCGATTTTCATTTAGGACACGAGTTAGGACAACAAGATTTGTACGAGAAAAAATCATGTCCGGTCCGTGCTCGTCCGAATTCGTCCGAATTATTTGAAATTCGTCGTATAGTAGAGAGAAAATCTAGTAAAATGTACAAAATGTGATATAAATAGCCATGTCCGACCGAGTTCGACTAGTCCGATCGTGTCCGTGTCCGACCGATTTTATTTAGGACACGAATTAGGACAACGAAATTTGTCCGAGAAAAATTTTGGTCCGGTCCGTGTTCGGTCCGATTTTTTTTAGGACAGAAACTGAACATACCTCCGTCCGGTCCGGTCCGACCGATTTACACCCCTAGGCATAAGGCAACCCATACGCTCGAACCAGCACTATGTAAATGTAATGTTGCTTTCCCATCCAACCATCCTTGTTGTCTTTTAATTTAGCTAATTAGGTGCTTTTAAAAAACCATTCTCTTAATTGCATCATCAATGGGGGAACATATTTTGTTATGGAAAATTTCCATTTTCTAACTTACCCATATTATTTAGTTATTTCTTTATTAAATATTCATAATAAGTTATTAACTTTGATAAGTTGCACATTTCTTAATTAAACATTCTAAAAGTTTTTTTTTTGAAAAACTGGTATTTTATATGCAACTTTTAGAAAGTATATAATGTACTATATGGAAAGCGAGTTCCCTCCTGCAATGTCAAAATCGAACTTATGACCTTTTGCATCATGTCCACGTGTGCTAAGCAGATTAAACAAAGTGCTTGTCAGGTTATTATTTTTTACCCAAAATAAAATAATATAATCAAAAATTAAGTAACCATTATAAAAGTTAGAAACTATTGAAATTATTAGGGAATTATCAACAATAACCCTGATAATGCTTTGGTCGATGATGGTGAAATAGGGTAACTTAAAATAAAATCTAAAATTTTGAAGTTTGCATTTTCCATGTTTCTATATTCACGTGTGTTGGCTCGCTCTTTGACCAAGCCACCCAGGATCATTCGTAAGAGGAAAGCAAGAAACCACGTTCCCCAAGAATATGAAGTAATGGATCACACTCTATCGACTCGCCCAGGAACGAATCGCACTCTATCGACTCGCCCAGGGACGGATCGCCCCCATCTCATCAGCGAACGGCACATCCAGGCGATCCGATCCAAACTTATATTGTTGCCCAGAGCGAACCGATCCGATCCCTTGGTGCATGACGAACCTTCTGACCCGTTCAAGCGCGAGCTAGTCTTCAGCGATCCGAATCGCACGGATCTGGCGACACGTGTCCCTAACCGTCATCTGGACCAATTCTCCCCATCTGCACGATCCGATTTTCAAGCAGATCGCGACACCTGTCCACAACGGCTAATTTGACCATTTCCTCAACGGTGGCGATGCGATCCGATGTTCTCGGGATCTGTGCCGCGTGTTATCACGACCCGCCTGACAAAATCAGCTATAAATAGCCCAGAGCTTGGCATTTTTCGGGATCCTTTTGGCAATATTGAGTACTGAATCCGCCATTGTTGTCAAACTACTGAAATATTAAGAGAAATCATTGTTGTATTAGCTTTTAAAGCATAATCAATAATATATAAAGTGGACGTAGGCTCGTTAACGCCGAACCACTATAAATTCTGAGTGTTATTTTCTTTTTCCTCGTTCTTCATTTGAAATTCTCTAGCGTTCATAAACCTCCGTTAGGGTCACTCTCAAAGGGAATGCCCTAATTTTGGTGGAGGTTTATAAGTATAAGTCACAGATATACAAGACAGATATAAGAACACATATTTGTAAACAGCGGAAAAACAACAACTTATATTTCATAAAAGCAAATACGTGTTACAACACATCACCATGATTGTCTTACATTCTTTCCAAAACATAACATAACACTTTCATAATCTGTCTTGATTACATTATTTAAAGAAGCATAAATAAAACATAGATAAACTGCAAAAGCCCCATAGTGGTTGTCCCAAGCCATAGGTCAAAATGAAAAGGTCCAAGCAATACATTTCTCCTCTTCAAGCTGGATGTTAAGGCTAGTCAAGCTGCTGTGTTCCCTCCCTGTGGACCTGGGGGGGGGGGGGGGGACGGAGGAAAAGAAGACGAAAGAAAAGTAGAGTCAGACATAAAGCCTGAGTAAGTCTAGTACTATTCTGTCTATGAATAAAGAACTGGGTATGATAAGTATAAACAAGAAGTGGGAAAGCACTATAACTTGGTTAAGTTGTCTAGGGTCGAATATACTATCGTACCCCATGGTAATCTCCGAACCCATATAAACTACTTCCCAACTGGCACCCTATAATCAGGGTGACGTGATCCATTCTATGATGATCGGCTCCTACTCGCATAGTTACATGTGTCTTACGGCCCCCGATGTTGTAGTTACCTATGCTGGTCCCACCATGGGGTGTATCAAGTCCCATGGTGGCGGCCCGACACAATCCTAGAATGCACAGGTATGCTACTGGTGTCCAGTGCCTTATTTTTCTGCGCCGGAGTGTGTGCACGCCCGCACCCCGTTAGAACCTACACTGCTACACCACCGCCGTCGATTTGACCTCTTACAATCAGCCCAGTAATCGTGCCCCATCCTGCCTAGTTTCAGGGTATCCTGATACACCTTCTAGGGTTACTGCTGAAAAGGGTCCCCCGTTACTAGGTTTTCTATCTCTAGCCAACATGCTAAGTTGGTTAAGTGTTTTCTAACCTAACCCCCACCAGTCCGTTTAGTTTAGCATGTTCCATTTTGATTAAGTCTTTAGTTCACTTAATCCTAACAATCCTGACTCAGCCTTAATTGTCTTATTAAAGCCTTGGCCTCTCACATTAGACATGTATTGTTGTGGCTGCCTGTTGCCGGTTGGTTCCGGGCAGTCTTACGCCACAACTCAGTCTAACCTCGGGTCCTTATTGGGCTCCATGTTTAACCTCCCACATTGGATAGGTATTGTTGTGACTACTGGACAGCCGGGCGGTTCCGGGCAGGTTTACATCACAACTCAATCTAATCTCGGGTTAAACACATCGTTTCTACATATTTCTTCTTTATTTTCTTATATGTAAATATTTGCGGCCCATTATTAAGTTAATGGTGTAAAGGTTACACCAATCATGGGCCCAACCCATACTTGAATTTGGGCCCTTCTTCTTTATGTTTTCATTTATTAATTAATTTAACCCAACGTTATTTTCCCCCGTTTAACACGTCCGTTTATTATATGTATGTTGGGCTTAGCCCTTTTAAGCCCAACTTAGCCATGCGAAAAGGGGAGGCTTAAAGCGTGATTACATACACAAAAAGGGGAATGTGAACGCATGAACTTGCAATGTGACGTTGGAACTACAAAATAGAAACTGGTATACTTGCATAGTAGTAACATATACTTTGGTCATAAAGCATAAGTGACATGAATCAAACCCTGTAAACTTGTAGTTAAGTTAAGAATATCACTATTGACACATAAGTTTAACTACAACATGAACCTATATTTTATTTAGGCATAATATCAAACATAAGCAAACCATGTTTATAAGATTACTACATGTTTACAAAGGTGCTTACTTTTGTGACTAATACAAAAGTATACTTCAACTAGAATTAATCCAACTTAATCATGATTCTAAATCTATTCACATATACTTATGGCATAAATATTTCTAACATGAAATCATGATTTTTACTTTGGTCATGCAAACTTGCAAAAGGGATTTTGAATCTAACCTAGCTATGTACCACATATGTCATCATATAATTCTTGTTAACAATATAGACCTAACATGGATTTCAATTATGCAAAATATCAATCATAGCCTAGTCATATTTGCAAATAGGTTTTCTAGTACAAAAGCATGGCTTAATACATAGATTATGTGCCAAAATTTCAACATAGTTTCATGTGAACTATAATAACCCAAATTTGTTCCAATTACGTACAAAATGATTTTTGTACAAAAATATACATTATGATGGCATAGTAGCAAAACCCCAAACTTGCATGAATTTCAATTAATCAACTACATACATGTAGCTTCAACATGGATTACATAATTTGTGAATATTCCAAACGTATACTTGCATAAAACTACCGCAAATATGTAGTTTTTTATAATGAATAACATAATTCGAGAATATCCAAACGTATACAATATTCCAAATCGATAAGAATCATAGTAACGCACAAATATGAATTATTTTATCGCCACAATCAAGTATACAAACCAACACAGTTATTTGTTCATACCAAAATAATACTCTACTTACAATTGTGTGGCGAATTCTCCAATTTAGGAATTTGGAGATGCGATTTGATTTGATTATGTTGCTTTATGCTTTTAGAATTTGCCTCCTAATCCTCTCTTCAATTGGTGGCTACTCTTAGTCGTTCCTCAGCAACATGGCGGTTTTGTTCTTATTTTTGAATGAATAGATTAGGTTGAGTCTAGGGTCATTTTTATAGGGTTTATGAACTGATTAGGACCATTGATGTTGCTTGGTTTGATCGTAGCCATTCATCCTAAAGAGAGACCAATTAGAGCCTGCCACCTAGCCCTAATGACAAAGCAGACTGCAGAAAATCGACCAACATAGAATAGGCCAGCCAGGTTGGGCTGGGTTCGACCTGGCTCTGGACCAGGTCGACAGCCCTGTCGACCTGGGTGCCTTAGGCGGGTGTTTTTCCGCCCTGGCCCATTGGGCCCGATTTTGGAATTTAAACTTGTTTTTCTGAGCTGTTTTATTCTGTTTGAATTTTAAATTTAATTCAGAAACTTCCGAAGGCCATATCTTCTTCATACGGACTCCGTTTTTCGAAAACTCGGACTCTATTTCGCATATTTTTCCGAGACGAACGCAATGGCGTTTCCCGTTTCCCTTAGTTCTTTGATTTGAAATTAATTATACTTTAATTTGTGAATTTCACAGTTATAGAATTCGCGGGGTGTTACATTCTCCCCCACTTAACAGGATTTCGTCCCCGAAATCTTCAAGTTTAGGAAAATGTATATCCTAACATCCAATCATCCATCTACTCATCCATCAAACACGAGCATCCATTGTCCTTAAGAGACTTCTAATGCTTCATGATCATATGCGAAGTGTGTGTGTACATGTACTTATCTAATGCAAAATCAGGCGGTCTACTGATTCAGTTGACCTCCTTAATGCGAATTATGTAAGTGCCATGAATCCATTATGTATGCAAATTTTCCTATTCATGATTCTACATGAGTGCACAATCATTTATTACAAATGCAACATCCATATGACAACACATTAGAGTTCAACCATATACGAATGCAAACATATATGCATATGCAATATGAAGTGACTGAGCCGATCTAAAACCTAGATTGTGTGTGTATATGCAACCACGAGCAACCACTAGCAATCACTTGCAACCACTTGCAACCATCATCCATAACATGTTTCAATTACATGTTTCCATCCAAAGGGTTTCTACCTAAAAGATAAGGTCGAGGAAATATACCTAAAAAGATAGATAAAAGCGCAACTTAAGGAAAAGGAAAGATCAAGGATGTACCCTCGAACAGAAAAGGGTAGGCAGTGCGTATTCTAGCTTCAGTTTCCCAAGTCGCGTCTCCCTCGGCGTCGCTCCATTGAACTTTGACGAGCTTGACTTCGCGGTTGCGTAGCTTCTTCACTTCCGCTCCTAATATGCGTGTTGGAACTTTTCTTATGGTTGCTTCGCGTTCCACTTCGGCCTCTTCGAGGATATTTGGCTCTACCACCTCAGCAGACTCATGTAGACATTTTCGGAGATGTGAAACGTGAAAAACGTTGTGGACTCCAGCCAACTTCTCGGGTAGCTCTAATCTATAGGCCATTCTCCCAATTTTCTCGATGATAGGGAATGGCCCTACGAATCTTGGTGCCAGTTTTCCTGTGGTTCCAAAACGAACAACGTTTCTTAGTGGTGATACCTTGAGAAAAACTCTGTCTCCAACCTCAAATTCAAGGTCGGTTCTTCTCTTGTCGGCATAGGACTTTTGTCTGTCTTGGGCCGTCTTCATCCTTCTTCGTATTAAGTCTACTTTCTCTGAAGTCTCTCGGATCTTATCCGGTCCAAGTATGAGCTTATCAGTAGACTCCCACCAACAAGTGGGCGATCTGCACGGTCTTCCATATAAAGCTTCGAAGGGCGCCATTCCGATGGTTGCTTGATAGCTGTTGTTGTAGGCAAATTCCACCAAAGGAAGGTGGTCTTCCCATGTCCCTCCGAAGTCAAGGATGCATAGCCTTAAAAGGTCTTCCAAAACTCTGTTCACTCTCTCTGTTTGGCCGTCGGTTTGGGGATGATAGGCTGTGCTCAAGCATAACTGCGTTCCTACTGCTTCTTGCAGACTCCGCCAAAACTCACTGGTGAAGATGGGGTCTCGGTCACTAACAATGCTAGATGGTATTCCATGGAGTCGAACGATTTCCTTGAGGTAAAGTGATGCTAGGGATAAGGCAGTTCTTTTACTTTTGACAGGTAAAAAGTGGGCGCTTTTAGTAAGCCTATCCACTATTACCCAAATGCTAGTGTTGCCTCTCCTAGACCTAGGCAGCCCATCGATGAAGTCCATTGAGATGCTATCCCACTTCCACTGCGGGACCTCCAGAGGATGTAGCAGTCCGCCAGGCTTTTTCTGTTCCGCCTTAACCTGTTGGCACACCATGCACTTAGAAACGAATTCTGCCACGTCCTTTTTCATGCCGTTCCAGAAGAAAGTCCTTTTTATGTCTTTGTACATTTTATCTCCGCCTGGGTGTATCGTCATCTTGGAGTGATGTGCTTCCTCGAGAACCTTCTTTATTAAATCTTTTGTCTGTGGGACGCATAGTCTTCCGTCTCGCCTTAGCAAACCCTTATCGTCGATGGAGTATCTGTTGAGGTGACTTGAAGTCTCACCCCTAATTAGCCTATCCATTATTTCCACAAGCTGAGGGTCTTCGCGTTGTGCTGTCCCTACTGAATCCACTAAAGTTGGGCGCACTTCGAGAGATGCTAACAAACCTGGTACGAAATCGGAGGAAGGCCTAAAGTCGAAGCTGGCTATAAACTCTAGGCTTTGTCTTTCAACAAACAACGGGCTTAGGGTTAATTTCTTTCGGCTCAACGCGTCTGCCACTACGTTGCCTTTGCCCAGAGTGTAGGAGATTTCGAAATCGTACGAGGCAAGAAACTCCATCCATCTTTGTTGCCTCAAGTTAAGATCCTTCTGCGAGAAAAGATATTTCAACGATTTATGGTCAGTGTAAAGTTCGAACTTCTCACCTAGGAGATAGTGTCGCCAAGACTTGAGTGCAAAGACGATGGCGGCTAACTCAAGATCGTGGGTTGGGTAGTTCTTTTCATGCACTTTCAACTGTCTCCCGCCATAAGCTACTACCCTTCCTTCTTGCATTAAGACGGCGCCTAGCCCTGTCCCACATGCATCCGTATAAACAGTGAACATCTTGCTCCCATCTGGCAGCGTCAAAACTGGGGCTGTTGTAAGAGCCCTTTTCAGTCGTTGGAAAGCAAACTCGCAATCCAAATCCCAATTGAACACTAGATTCTTCTTAGTCAATTTCGTGAGTGGAGCTGAGATTTTCGCAAAATCCCTTATAAATTTTCGATAGAAACCTGCTAGTCCTAGAAAGCTTTGGACCTCAGTTGCATTCCTTGGTGTCTTCCAATCCTGTACCGCCACTACCTTAGCAGGGTCCACTGCTAACCCTTGTTTGGATACTATGTGCCCAAGGAACCTCACCTCTTCTCTCCAAAAGTGGCATTTGGAGAATTTGGCTTTTAGTTGATGGACTCGCAAAGTTTCCATGATTGCTCTTAAGTGTTGAGCATGTTCCTCTTCACTCTTTGAGAAGATAAGGATATCATCTACGAAGACCACTACGAATTTGTTGAGGAAATCTCTAAATACCCTACTCATCAGGTCCACGAAGTAAGCAGGTGCATTTGTCAAACCGAAAGGCATGACAAGCCATTCAAAGAAGCCGTCTGGGGTTCTGAACGCCGTTTTATCGATGCTATCTTCAGCCACCCTTAGCTGATGAAAACCGGTTGCTAAATCGAGTTGGGAGAAAACAGACGCTCCTACAAGCTGGTCAAATAAATCGTCAATTCTAGGGAGAGGGTGCCTATTCTTCTTCGTTAGCTTGTTGAGCTCCCTATAGTCAACACATAGACGGAGTGAACCATCTGCCTTTGTAGCGAACACCACTGGAGCGCCCCATTCTGAAATGCTCCTCCTAATGAACCCCTTTTCTAGAAGCTCTTTAATCTGTTTACTGAGCTCTTTCCTTTCTCGTGGAGCCATGTGTCTAACGGGCAACGCAACGGGCTTTGCATTATCTACAAGATATATGCGGAAGTCTATTTCCCGCTTCGGAGGCAAGCCCTTCACCTCTTCGAAGACATCCGGATATTCCCGGACCACTCTAACTGATTGCAAGTTTTCAACAGAGGCATCTAGCGATTCAAGATAACTAAGCATAACCGCGTATGAGGGATTACAAGAAATTTCCAAAGTATTACCGAGCTGGGTTAGGAGCCTAACAACCCTTTTCTCACAATCAAGGATGGCCCCATTACTGGATAGCCAATCCATACCCAAAATCAAACCATAACCCGAAAAGCCCAAAACAAAGGCACTACATTGAAATTCTACGCTTAGAATAGAAATTTTCAATCCCACACAGATCATAGACAAATGAGCTGGGCCCCCAATTGGGTTTGAAACAATTAAGGGGTCCTCTACCATACTAGTTTTTAGGTGCAGAGATTCTACTAAAGCAGACGAGATAAAGGAGTGTGATGCGCCAGAATCAAATAAAGTGCGAACGGGGTGATCACAAAGATAAACTACACTTTCTACAGAAGTATTTATACCTCGCTGTTGCAGAGGTGGCGCTTCCAGCACATGAACCTGTGCCCCTGGGGTGGATCCAGCCCTCTGCCCCTGTCCTCGTTTCTTTGGGCAGTCCTTAGCCCTATGGCCTGTCTCACCGCAAGAAAAGCACCCACCATTCTCCTTGGCCTTCTTTTTTCGGCAGTCCTTTACTAAGTGCCCCACTTTGCCACAGAAATTGCACTTCCTCTTCTCTTTGTTGCCTTTCCCGCCTTTCTTAAAGTCTGTCTTCTTAGGCTGCAAACCCTCTTTCTTCCCTTGAGAGCTTTCTGCCTTTGTCTCCTTCTTGCCCTTATCCTCTTCATTCAGCAATGCCATTTGCACCAATCTTTCATACGTGGCTCCCATGGGTATATGGGTCATGGCCAAACTGTATAATGGCTCATTCAACCCTTTGACGAAACGGAGAGCCTTCTTGTGCGGGGTGTTGACTAGGTCAAGCCCAAACCTAGCCAGCTCATCGAACTGATTCACATACTCTCTGACTGTCTTGTCCCCTTGCTTAAGAAATAAGAATTTTTCCAACTGCAAACTTCTTTCCACATCTGAGAGAAATTTAGTCTCAAACCTTGCCCTAAAGTCCTCCCATGTCTCCACTGGTCTTTCAGCATTAGTGACTTCCCACCAGTAGGAAGCCTCGCCCTTCAATAGCCACACTGCCAATTGTACTTTTTGTTTATCCTCTACCTCAAAGATGATGAATAGGTCCTCAGTTTCTTTCAGCCAATTCCTAGCTGCTACGAAGGACTCAGTTCCATGGAAATCCTTTCCTCCCATAGCTTTAAAATCTTTACATATCTTAGCAAAAGTGTTTCCCCGTGGAGGAGGTGGAGGAAAAGGTGCTGCTGCAGCTGGATGATTTCCTGCAGCTGGGGGAGGAGGAACGGTAGGACCTGGCTGAGTGGCCCTTGCTTCTAAGAACCGTCTAAACCAACCAGGTATTGGCACCCCTTCTGGCAAGTTAAGATCTTCGGACATGCTGAAACAAAAAGGATAGATTAAAAACGAAGGATAAGAGATAATACCTATGGCTTTGGGGAGCGGACTTTGCCTTTTAAAATAAAATAATAATTTTCTTTTAAAAATGCTTCTTTAAATTTCCTTTTTGAAAATAATTTTTCAAAACTTTTTATCTTATCTGGTAAACCTATGCTCTGATACCAAGTGAAACACCCCACCTCCGTTAGGGTCACTCTCAAAGGGAATGCCCTAATTTTGGTGGAGGTTTATAAGTATAAGTCACAGATATACAAGACAGATATAAGAACACATATTTGTAAACAGCGGAAAAACAACAACTTATATTTCATAAAAGCAAATACGTGTTACAACACATCACCATGATTGTCTTACATCCTTTCCAAAACATAACATAACACTTTCATAATCTGTCTTGATTACATTATTTAAAGAAGCATAAATAAAACATAGATAAACTGCAAAAGCCCCATAGTGGTTGTCCCAAGCCATAGTTCAAAATGAAAAGGTCCAAGCAATACATTTCTCCTCTTCAAGCTGGATGTTAAGGCTAGTCAAGCTGCTGTGTTCCCTCCCTGTGGAACTGGGGGGGGGGGGGGAACGGAGGAAAAGAAGACGAAAGAAAAGTAGAGTCAGACATAAAGCCTGAGTAAGTCTAGTACTATTCTGTCTATGAATAAAGAACTGGGTATGATAAGTATAAACAAGAAGTGGGAAAGCACTATAACTTGGTTAAGTTGTTTAGGGTCGAATATACTATCGTACCCCATGGTAATCTCCGAACCCATATAAACTAGTTCCCAACTGGCACCCCATAATCAGGGTGACGTGATCCATTCTATGATGATCGGCTCCTACTCGCATAGTTACATGTGTCTTACGGCCCCCGATGTTGTAGTTACCTATGCTGGTCCCACCATGGGGTGTATCAAGTCCCATGGTGGCGGCCCGACACAATCCTAGAATGCACAGGTATGCTACTGGTGTCCAGTGCCTTATTTTTCTGCGCCGGAGTGTGTGCACGCCCGCACCCCGTTAGAACCTACACTGCTACACCACCGCCGTCGATTTGACCTCTTACAATCAGCCCAGTAATCGTGCCCCACCCTGCCTAGTTTCAGGGTATCCTGATACACCTTCTAGGGTTACTGCTGAAAAGGGTCCCCCGTTACTAGGTTTTCTATCTCTAGCCAACATGCTAAGTTGGTTAAGTGTTTTCTAACCTAACCCCCACCAGTCCGTTTAGTTTAGCATGTTCCATTTTGATTAAGTCTTTAGTTCACTTAATCCTAACAATCCTGACTCAGCCTTAATTGTCTTATTAAAGCCTTGACCTCTCACATTAGACAGGTATTGTTGTGGCTGCCTGTTGCCGGTTGGTTCCGGGCAGTCTTACGCCACAACTCAGTCTAACCTCGGGTCCTTATTGGGCTCCATGTTTAACCTCCCACATTGGATAGGTATTGTTGTGACTACTGGATAGCCGGGCGGTTCCGGGCAGGTTTACATCACAACTCAATCCAACCTCGGGTTAAACACATCGTATGTTCTACATATTTCTTCTTTATTTTCTTATATGTAAATATTTGCGGCCCATTATTAAGTTAATGGTGTAAAGGTTACACCAATCATGGGCCCAACCCATACTTGAATTTGGGCCCTTCTTCTTTATGTTTTCATTTATTAATTAATTTAACCCAACGTTATTTTCCCCTGTTTAACACGTCCGTTTATTATATGTATGTTGGGCTTAGCCCTTTTAAGCCCAACTTAGCCATGCGAAAAGGGGAGGCTTAAAGCGTGATTACATACACAAAAAGGGGAATGTGAACGCATGAACTTGCAATGTGACGTTGGAACTACAAAATAGAAACTGGTATACTTGCATAGTAGTAACATATACTTTGGTCATAAAGCATAAGTGACATGAATCAAACCCTGTAAACTTGTAGTTAAGTTAAGAATATCACTATTGACACATAAGCTTAACTACAACATGAACCTATATTTTTTTTAGGCATAATATCAAACATAAGCAAACCATGTTTATAAGATTACTACATGTTTACAAAGGTGCTTACTTTTGTGACTAATACAAAAGTATACTTCAACCAGAATTAATCCAACTTAATCATGATTCTAAATCTATTCACATATACTTATGGCATAAATATTTCTAACATGAAATCATGATTTTTACTTTGGTCATGCAAACTTGCAAAAGGGATTTTGAATCTAACCTAGCTATGTACCACATATGTCATCATATAATTCTTGTTAACAATATAGACCTAACATGGATTTCAATTATGCAAAATATCAATCATAGCCTAGTCATATTTGCAAATAGGTTTTCTAGTACAAAAGCATGGCTTAATACATAGATTATGTGCCAAAATTTCAACATAGTTTCATGTGAACTATAATAACCCAAATTTGTTCCAATTACGTACAAAATGATTTTTGTACAAAAATATACATTATGATGGCATAGTAGCAAAACCCCAAACTTGCTTGAATTTCAATTAATCAACTACATACATGTAGCTTCAACATGGATTACATAATTTGCGAATATTCCAAACGTATACTTGCATAAAACTACCGCAAATATGTAGTTTTTTATAATGAATAACATAATTCGAGAATATCAAAACGTATACAATATTCCAAATCGATAAGAATCATAGTAACGCACAAATATGAATTATTTTATCGCCACAATCAAGTATACAAACCAACACAGTTATTTGTTCATACCAAAATAATACTTTACTTACAATTGTGTGGCGAATTCTCCAATTTAGGAATTTGGAGATGTGATTTGATTTGATTATGTTGCTTTATGCTTTTAGAATTTGCCTCCTAATCCTCTCTTCAATTGGTGGCTACTCTTAGTCGTTCCTCAGCAACATGGCGGCTTTGTTCTTATTTTTGAATGAATAGATTAGGTTGAGTCTAGGGTCATTTTTATAGGGTTTATGAACTGATTAGGACCATTGATGTTGCTTGGTTTGATCGTAGCCATTCATCCTAAAGAGAGACCAATTAGAGCCTGTCACCTAGCCCTAATGACAAAGCAGACTGCAGAAAATCGACCAACATAGAATAGGCCAGCCAGGTTGGGCTGGGTTCGACCTGGCTCTGGACCAGGTCGACAGCCCTGTCGACAGCCCTGTCGACAGCCCTGTCGACCTGGTTAGACCAGGTCGACAGCCCAGTCGACCTGGGTGCCTTAGGCGGGTGTTTTTCCACCCTGGCCCATTGGGTCCGATTTTGGAATTTAAACTTGTTTTTCTGAGCTGTTTTATTCTGTTTGAATTTTAAATTTAATTCAGAAACTTCCGAAGGCCATATCTTCTTCATACGGACTCCGTTTTTCGAAAACTCGGACTCTATTTCGCGTATTTTTCCGAGACGAACGCAATGGCGTATCCCGTTTCCCTTAGTTCTTTGATTTGAAATTAATTATACTTTAATTTGTGAATTTCACAGTTATAGAATTCGCGGGGTGTTACAGTGTTAGGTCCAAATTTCGATCTAACATTTTTGGTGCTTTCACTGAGAAACTCAGTCCTAAAGTTTCACTATTCGCTTCTTTGAGGATTCCAGCGATTCGGATATCATGGCTGGAAAAAGATCTAAAGCTTCACAGACCAACGAAACGATTGAGGAGAGTGTGCACGAACTGGGCAACGAAGAAACTCTGGATCGCGGAGCGCAAGGGGCGAACCGATCCGACGAAGACACCACGTTCCGAGTCGATGAGAACGAGACGATCCGTGCCACTGAAGGGGTTGTTACTCGATCCCGAGGTAACACCTCGCAGCCTCCGCGTACCACGACCACGAGTCGATCTCAGGGGGGCGCAGCGAATCGCCATCCACGAACCGCAGCTATCCGAACTGATGGTCAGACTACAACTCGACCTGGAAAAGAACCTATGACCCACCCCTATCGTCCCGGAACCTCTGCTCGACCCGGTTCGAGCTCTTTGCGCATAAGAGAGAGTGATGATGACCACTACGATCCTGCTGCTCCTGTCACTGAGGGGGACCTCTCTCGCTTCGCCGAAATGTGGGATAGGTTGTTTGATGAGTTGGCTGCCCAAAGGCAGGAAAGTTCCATCCTGCGGCAAAATTTGACGGCTATGGATAGAAGACTTGATGAGCTAGCAAGGCAAAGAACATCGCCGGTTCGTCCACTCACCCCAGTATATTCTTCTTCGTCTGAAGAATCGCCGAGACCTCCGCGGCGACCGTATGAGAGAGCCGAAAACTTAGAACAGCTTCGGTTCGGAACCCTGCCCTCACAGGAAGAAGAAGAGCTAGGGGCGGGACCCTCAAACCATAATATGAATAGTCAAGCGGCGGTTCTCAGGACTCGAGATGTGAACAGTCCTGTGCATAACAGACCACCTCACCCCCGTCGCCGCATGCATACTCATGATAGCAGGGGGCAGCGAAGCCCTATCCGAGCCCCGGATTTTGTGAATGCTCCCCGAAGAGAGATCAGAGAACCTCGCCGAGCCAGAGGCACTGACCCTGAACCTCCTTTGACCAGTGCAAATGTTGCAGCCATGGTCCACCAGATTCTGGCAGACAGCCATGGACAGCGGAATGAAGATTGGGGGATCGACCGCTGTCACACCCCTTTCACCGATGATATTTTGGATGCGACTTTTCCAAGGCGTTTCAATATGCCACAAATGAACCGATATGCGGGAAGATCTGATCCTGTCCAGCACCTAATGAGATACTCTTGGTCGATGACCGCCGCCGCAGCTTCTGACGCTGTTTATAACAACCCGTATTTTCAATAAACTGTTATAACATAAATCGAGGCAGAATTTAATTCAAAAATCAGAATCAGGGGAAACGGGCTATGCCATTGCGTTCGTCTCGGAAAAATACGCGAAATAGAGTCCGAGTTTTCGAAAATCGGAGTCCGTATGACCCAGTTAAGGCCCATTGAAGTTTTCAGAAATTTCTATGCTAAAAACAGATTTAAATTTCAAATTAAAAACAAGGATTAGGGCTAATCGGGGTCAGGCGGGAAAATTCCCGCCAGGGCCCCCATGTCGACAGGCATGTCGACAGGGCCCCCAGGGTGTCGACAGCCCTGTCGACAGGGGGTGCCCGGGCAGTTTAGCCTGGTGCACCATTTCTGACTTGGGTTGGGTCTTGTGGCTTGGTTCTAGAGAGTTCCGAGATCTGACGGGCCTAAACTAACCTAGGGTTAATCCTAGGGCTAAAAACACTCTAATCTTCTATAAATATACCCCTAATCCTACCCTAAAGCCTCATTAATCAATCTAGCAACTAAACTATGTCAAATTGAATCCTCAAATGGCCTCCACCTAAAATCCCTAGCCTCCACCTTCCTCAAAGTTTAATCCTATGAAGATATGATGATCATACAACCTTTTCTATGTTGTATGAATGCTTAATAACTTGCATACTTCATTAAGTTGCAAGTTTGATTTGCTAAGTTTGTGTTTTTGGGATTTTGCAAAAGGGTTTTCTTATTTGAAGTTTTGTTTTGGGTTTTTAAAGGGCTTCTTCATCTTATTTGGTGGATTTGTGACTTGTTTATATTTGTAAGCCCTCTTACCTTCACTTTACAAACTCTAAAGTTAATATGTGGTGAAAGTTGAGATTTATGTGAGTTTAGTTGATTATGCATGCTTATGCGAACTCACTATGCCATGTTTTATATGTTTCATAAGTTATGCATGCTTATGCGGACTCACTATGCCATGTTTTATATGTTTCATAAGTTATGCATGCTTATGCGAACTCACTATGCCATGTTTTACATGTTTCATAAGTTATGCATGCATATGCGAGTTTACTATGCCATGTTCTACATGTTTAATGGATTATGCATGCTTATGCAAGTTCACCTTATCATGTTATACATGTTTTATGGGTTATGCATGTTTATGCAAGTTCACCTTACCATGTTATGCAAGTTTAATGGGTTATGCATGCCTATGCAAGTTCACCTTACCATGTTATGCGTATTTAATAAGCTATGCATGTTTATGCGAGTTCACTATGACATGATTTGCAAGTTTAACATGTATGCATGTTTATTATGATATGTGAAGTTCATCATGTATGTTATGCCAAGTTACCTTTTATACCCTTATGCGTTATGACGAATATGTAAGCGAGATAATGACGTTGGGAGGGTTTGGGTAAACTTAAAAATACATGAAACTAAAAGATTGGGAATTTACCTATTAAGTTAGGTCTACCCCTTGGGAATTTACCTATTAAGTTAGGTCTACCCAAGTATATGTTAACTTGTAAATATGTTTTAAAGTGGACATGACATTAGATAACATGATATGGCCAACTCGAGGTTAGACCTAGTTGTGGTGTAAATCTTCCCAGGTAACCACAACGTGGGGTCTAATGTGGGTAGTTGGTCATGTTGCACCATAAGACCCGAGGTTAGACCTAGACGTGGTGTAAATCTTCCCAGGTAACCACGGATGTCTAATGTGAGAGGTTGGGTGCGTTAAGTAATTAATGCCTCATGATTAGGGTTAAGTCATGGCCCACTAATACTTAACCAATAATGGGGATGCGAGGATTAGATGGGGTTAAGTGGTTACACTTAACTAATTTAATCCATGATTAGTGAGGGGTTAAAACCACACTTAACCTTCTTAGAAACCCTAGCAACGTGGTCTGTTCCAGCAGTAATCCCAGTTTGGTATCACCACAACCCTACAGCTAGGTTAGGGCGGGGCACGATTACTGGACTGATGTAAGCGACCAAATCGACGGCTGAGTGGTACAGCGGTGCGGGTCCGGCGGGCTACGGACGTGCACGTAGTCCGATGTTGGACAAACTCGAGGCACGGGTACCAGTAGGCTTAGACTGTGCACTATTGCTTAGGTGTCTGGGGTTGGCACCTTAGGGCTTGATACACCCGAAGGTGGACCCAGCACAGTCTAACTACATCCATGTGGGCCGTATGGACACCAACACTTGACGTGTTAGGTTTATAGGGAGCCGATCGACTAGACCGTTGGGCTGGACCTTATATTAAGGTCACTTCATGTTATTGGGCCAAAGTTTGGGCTAAGGGATCAACCTCTGTTTTGTGGGTTTGCTAGTACACTGTGGTGCAAAAACTTAATCTTCTTATGTGAGGTCACCTTTATCTATTGCCAGTATGTTTACCTCAGTTTCCATCATGCTGTTAACTTTATTAGTTTATAGATTGATCGTAGTGGGGCTTACCGGTCTTTTTGACTGACCTGTTTTCTTTCGCTTCTTTTCTTCCGTTTCCCCCCCCCCCCACAGGTTCTCAGGGAGGGGCTACATCTGCTTAGTGGATCTTTGGCTTGCTTGTTGGATAGCTCATGTATGGATCTGAGCTAGCTGGGGCTTATCTTTTATTTCTGGGGATTAGTACTGATGTTTTACCATGTATTTTGTTTCTACGTATCTAGACTTATGTTGTATTTTGGATCATGACATTTTGATACTATGTACTTGACTATGTTGGTTTTGTGAGATGATGATGATGGGTTTTTATCTGCTACCGCTGCTTTACTTATATTTATTTTTATATATTCTGTCTTGCGACATATCTGTGCATGTTTACCTTCACAATAACGCCCCTCCAAAGCTAGTACATTCCAAGGAGTGATTCTGGTAGAGGTGGGGTGTTACATTTGGTATCAGAGCACAAGGTTAACAAGATTGAACAAAACTTTTGAAAAAAAAAAACCTTTTTGAAAAACTATTTTCAAAAACCTACTAAGTATTTTCCAAAATAAAGTCTAGATTATTTTAAGGCTAATCCCCAAAAGCCATCAGCGTTATCCCTCGTTCTCTTGACCTGATCTTATCTTATCTTTCGTTTCAGTATGCCTGAGAATCTTGACATCCCAGATGGAGTGAACGTACCACTCTGGTATAGGAGACTTCTAGAAGCTAGGGCGGCAGCTGGTCCCGCCAACCCTACTCCCACTCCTCCTCCTGTAGTTGAGAATCCTCTCCCTAATATCCCTCCTCCGGTGGTTCCTGCTCCCCCTCCTCCAGCAGTTAATATTCCTCCTCCCGTTGCTAATGTTCCTCCCCCTCCCGTTGTTGAGGCTCCTCTTCCTCCTCCTCCCCCTCAGCATCCTCAGGTTGAATTTACAAAGGTTTGTAAAGACTTCAAGGCAATGGGAGGCAAGAATTTCCTAGGCACGGAATCTTTTGTTGAAGCTAGGAATTGGCTGAAAGACACGGAGGACCTGTTTGCTATCTTTGGGATTGATGACGAGAGGAAGATCTTATTGACAGTGTGGCTTTTGAAGGATGAAGCGGCCTACTGGTGGGAGGTCACCAATGGGACGAGGCCCGTTGAGACTTGGGCCGATTTGAGGGCTAGATTTGTGACCAAGTTTCTATCTTCGGCTGAGGCGAATTTACAGATGGAGAAGTTCATTGCATTAAAGCAAGGTGATATGTCTGTCAAGGAGTATGTGAACAAGTTTAATCAGCTGGCCCGTTTTGGTTTGGATATGGTGAACACTCCGGAGAAGAAGGCTCTTCGATTTGCTAGAGGGTTGAATGAGCCGCTACAGGGCTTGGCGATGTCACATATTCCGCATGGAGCTACTTTTGAGAGTTTGGTCAATATGGCTCTGCTTCAGGGAGATGGAAAGAAAGAAGTCAAGTCGGGTGATACTCAAGCAAAGAAGGCTGATTCTCAAGGCAAAGGCAACCAAGGTGGTCAAAGCAGTCAAGGAAATCAGAACAAGAACAAGAAGGGCAACAACAAAGGCAAGGGAAAGTGCAATTACTGTGGCATAGCTGGGCACTTTGCTAAGGATTGCAGGAAGAAGAAAAGGAAGCTTAGTGGTGGATGCTTTTCTTGTGGAGAGACTGGGCACTTCAGCAAAGAATGCCCAAAGAAGAAAGGACAGGCTGGACCTTCAGGAGGGCAAGTTCATGCTCTCAATGCCGCTTCAGTTCCCGAGCGAGGTAGTGTTTCTGTTGAGAACCTTGTTTATATCTCTGATCTTCCAGTGCGTACCTTGTTTGATTCTGGTGCTTCACATAGCTTTATTTCATCTGATCTTGTTGATAGCTTGCACCTTAGTACTAGCTTAGTGGATGATCCCGTTTGTGTTTCGAATCCCATTGGGGGTTCTGCTCATCTATCTATGATATGTGAGGATCTGAGGATCTCTATACTCAGCGTAGAGTTCTTGTGTAGTGCGTATATTCTTGGTTTCAGGGGATACGGATTGATCTTGGGCATGGATTGGCTGTCTAGATATGGAGCCATTCTGGATTGTGAGCATAGGGTTGTAAGGCTTGTGACTCGCCTGGGCAACACCTTAGAGATTTCATGCAATCCGAAGAATCCCGTCATGTTATGCTATCTAGAATCTCTCGACTCATCAGAGGAGGCCCTTCAGTCTGTAAGGGTGGTCCGAGATTATCCAGATGTTTTTGAAGAAGTTAAGGGGTTGCCCCCTAAACGAGAGATTGATTTTCGCATCTATCTGGTGGATAATGCTAAGCCTGTTTCTTTGCCCGTTCGGCATATGGCTCCGCGTGAGAGACGAGAGCTGAGCAAGCAAGTGAAAGAATTGCTTGAGAAGAACTTCATCAGAAGAAGTATATCCGAATGGGGAGCGCCTGTGGTATTTGCTACTAAGGCAGATGGCTCTCTTCGACTCTGTGTGGATTATAGAGAATTGAATAAGCTGACTAAGAAAAACAGACACCCGTTACCAAGGATCGATGATCTCTTTGACCAACTTGTTGGTGCTTCTGTTTTCTCTCAGCTTGACCTTGCTACGGGTTTTCATCAGCTCAGAGTGGCTGAAGATAGTATAGACAAGACTGCATTCAGAACTCCAGACGGATTCTTTGAATGGCTTGTTATGCCGTTCGGTTTGACGAATGCACCCGCGTATTTCGTGGACTTAATGAGTAGGGTGTTTCGGGAGTTCTTGAATAAGTTTGTCGTGGTCTTTGTGGATGATATTCTGGTCTTCTCCAAGGATGAGGAAGAGCATGCGAGGCACCTAGTAGAGGTGATGGATACGCTCAGAGCACACCAGTTAAAGGCCAAGTTCTCCAAGTGCCACTTTTGGAGAAGGGAAGTCAGATTCCTTGGGCATATCGTATCCAAGCAAGGCTTGGCGGTGGATCCCGCTAAGGTGGTTGCAGTTCAGGATTGGAAGACTCCAAGGAATGCAACCGAGGTGAGAAGCTTTCTGGGTCTTGCGGGTTTTTACCGGAAGTTCATCAAGGACTTCGCGAAGATATCCGCTCCTCTTACTAAGTTGACGAAGAAGAACTTAGTCTTTGCTTGGGATATGGATTGTGAGCTTGCTTTTCAGAGACTCAAGAGAGCCCTTACCTCCGCACCCGTTCTAGCTTTACCCGATGGTGGTAAGATATTTACCGTGTACACTGATGCTTGTGGCACGGGATTGGGCGCCGTTCTGATGCAAGAGGGCAGAGTTATATGTTTTGGTGGGAGGCAACTTAAGGTGCATGAGAGGAATTATCCCACTCATGATCTAGAGCTGGCAGCGATTGTATATGCACTCAAGGCTTGGCGTCATTATCTTCTGGGAGAGAGATTTGAGCTGTATACCGATCATAAGTCTTTGAAGTATCTCTTTTCGCAGAAGGATCTGAACTTGAGGCAGCAGAGATGGATGGAATTCCTGGCTTCCTATGATTTTGACATAGCCTATACCCCTGGCAAGGGGAATGTTGTATCGGATGCGTTGAGTAGGAAAAGGTTGACACTAAGTCCTCTATTTGTTGAGATGAAGAATTTAGAGTTCTTGGCAACCTTTGATTTTTCCTTGACAGTTGAGTCGATGACTGGTTCTTTGGCACATCTAGAGCTCAGGCCTACCCTTCTGGATCAAGTTGGGGCTTCGCAGAAGGAAGACCCACAGATAATTGAGATCATGGATAAGCTGATTCGAGGGGAGACATCTAGTCACCTTGCTCGATATTCTATAGACGATAAGGGTTGGCTGAGGAGAGACGGAAGGCTTTGTGTCCCGATGGTGGAAGACTTGGTGAGGAAAGTTCTTGAGGAAGCACATCGCTCCAAATTGACTATACATCCAGGCGGCGACAAGATGTATAAAGATATGAAGCGCATTTTCTGCTGGCCTGGAATGAAGAAGGATGTGGCCGAATTTGTCTCGAGATGTGTTATTTGTCAGAGAGTAAAAGCTGAGTCAAAGAAGCCCGGTGGGCTATTGCATCCGCTAGAGGTCCCGCTATGGAAGTGGGAGAGCATTTCTATGGACTTTATTGATGGGCTTCCAAGGTCAAGGAGAGGGAATACGAGCATATGGGTCATTGTAGATAGGCTTACGAAGAGTGCTCATTTTATCCCAGTGAAGAGCAAAAGGACCGCATCTGGACTAGCATCAGTATATCTTCGTGAGATAGTACGACTACATGGAGTCCCTTCCAGCATAGTCAGTGACCGAGACCCCATCTTTACTAGTCAGTTCTGGAACAGTTTGCAGGAAGCTATGGGCACGAGGTTGAACCTGAGTACGGCCTATCACCCACAAACAGACGGCCAAACAGAAAGGGTGAATAGGGTACTTGAGGACTTGTTGAGGCTTTGCATTCTGGATTTTGGTGGTGCTTGGGAAGACCATCTTCCTCTTGTTGAGTTTGCATATAACAACAGTTATCAGGCGAGCATAGGGATGGCACCATTTGAAGCTTTATGTGGGAGGCCGTGCAAGTCACCTACATGTTGGTGGGAGACTACGGATAAGCTTATACTTGGACCCGACATGATTAGGGATACATCCGAGAAGGTAGAGTTGATTAGAAGACGGATGAAAGCGGCCCAAGACCGGCAGAAATCCTATGCTGACAGGCGAAGGTCCGAATTAGAGTTTGAGGTTGGGGACAAGGTTTTCGTAAAGGTTTCTCCTTTACGGAATGTGGTCCGGTTTGGAGCTGTTGGGAAGTTAGCACCAAGATTCGTTGGACCCTTCCCCATCATAGAGAGAATTGGGAAGATGGCTTATAAAGTGCAATTGCCCGAAAAGTTGTCCGGAGTGCATAATGTCTTTCATGTCTCGCATCTCCGAAAGTGCCTACATGAGTCCGCTGAGGTGGTTGAACCTAGCATTCTTGAAGACGTGGAAGTAGAGAAAGAAGCAACTTTAAGGAGAGCTCCGATTCGTATCTTGGGGACAGAGACCAAGAAGCTAAGGAATCGTGAGGTCAGATTGGTGAAAGTTCAATGGGGTGAAGCCGAAGAAGACGCAACTTGGGAAACCGAGGAGAAGATGCGTGGGCTTTATCCATTCCTTTTTGAGGGTACACTCTCAATCTCTTTTCTTTGTTTAGCATATCTTTCTCTTTGCTATCCATGTTTATCTAGTTATCGTGCAAATCTTAGGTAGAAACCCTTTGGATGAAACATGTGTTTGAAACATGTTATGTTTGATGGTTGCAAGTGTTTGCAAGTGGTTACTCGTGGATGCATGATACACATTAGGCACTAGATCGGCTCACACACTCCTCATATTGCATGTGCATGAGTGTTTATGCTTATTCTTGAATGAAATTTGTATGCAATCACATGGATGTTGCATATGGATGTATGATTGAGCACGCATGTAGATATTATACATTATGTTAGGGATTTGCATACATATGGATACATTTCACTAACATATTTTGCATTGATCTTTGCATTAGATAGGTACATATACACACACTTCTGCATATGTTCATACGGCATTTAGAATCCTTTAAGGACAATGGTTGCTCGTGGATGATGTTTTGAGTAGATGAATGTTGGATGGTAGGATATGTTCTTCCTAACTTGAAGATTTCGGGGACGAAATCCTTTAAGGAGGGGAGAATATAACAACCCGTATTTTCAATAAACTGTTATAACATAAATCGAGGCAGAATTTAATTCAAAAATCAGAATCAGGGGAAACGGGCTATGCCATTGCGTTCGTCTCGGAAAAATACGCGAAATAGAGTCCGAGTTTTCGAAAATCGGAGTCCGTATGACCCAGTTAAGGCCCATTGAAGTTTTCAGAAATTTCTATGCTAAAAACAGATTTAAATTTCAAATTAAAAACAAGGATTAGGGCTAATCGGGGTCAGGCGGGAAAATTCCCGCCAGGGCCCCCATGTCGACAGGCATGTCGACAGGGCCCCCAGGGTGTCGACAGCCCTGTCGACAGGGGGTGCCCGGGCAGTTTAGCCTGGTGCACCATTTCTGACTTGGGTTGGGTCTTGTGGCTTGGTTCTAGAGAGTTCCGAGATCTGACGGGCCTAAACTAACCTAGGGTTAATCCTAGGGCTAAAAACACTCTAATCTTCTATAAATATACCCCTAATCCTACCCTAAAGCCTCATTAATCAATCTAGCAACTAAACTATGTCAAATTGAATCCTCAAATGGCCTCCACCTAAAATCCCTAGCCTCCACCTTCCTCAAAGTTTAATCCTATGAAGATATGATGATCATACAACCTTTTCTATGTTGTATGAATGCTTAATAACTTGCATACTTCATTAAGTTGCAAGTTTGATTTGCTAAGTTTGTGTTTTTGGGATTTTGCAAAAGGGTTTTCTTATTTGAAGCTTTGTTTTGGGTTTTTAAAGGGCTTCTTCATCTTATTTGGTGGATTTGTGACTTGTTTATATTTGTAAGCCCTCTTACCTTCACTTTACAAACTCTAAAGTTAATATGTGGTGAAAGTTGAGATTTATGTGAGTTTAGTTGATTATGCATGCTTATGCGAACTCACTATGCCATGTTTTATATGTTTCATAAGTTATGCATGCTTATGCGGACTCACTATGCCATGTTTTATATGTTTCATAAGTTATGCATGCTTATGCGAACTCACTATGCCATGTTTTACATGTTTCATAAGTTATGCATGCATATGCGAGTTTACTATGCCATGTTCTACATGTTTAATGGATTATGCATGCTTATGCAAGTTCACCTTATCATGTTATACATGTTTTATGGGTTATGCATGTTTATGCAAGTTCACCTTACCATGTTATGCAAGTTTAATGGGTTATGCATGCCTATGCAAGTTCACCTTACCATGTTATGCGTATTTAATAAGCTATGCATGTTTATGCGAGTTCACTATGACATGATTTGCAAGTTTAACATGTATGCATGTTTATTATGATATGTGAAGTTCATCATGTATGTTATGCCAAGTTACCTTTTATACCCTTATGCGTTATGACGAATATGTAAGCGAGATAATGACGTTGGGAGGGTTTGGGTAAACTTAAAAATACATGAAACTAAAAGATTGGGAATTTACCTATTAAGTTAGGTCTACCCCTTGGGAATTTACCTATTAAGTTAGGTCTACCCAAGTATATGTTAACTTGTAAATATGTTTTAAAGTGGACATGACATTAGATAACATGATATGGCCAACTCGAGGTTAGACCTAGTTGTGGTGTAAATCTTCCCAGGTAACCACAACGTGGGGTCTAATGTGGGTAGTTGGTCATGTTGCACCATAAGACCCGAGGTTAGACCTAGACGTGGTGTAAATCTTCCCAGGTAACCACGGATGTCTAATGTGAGAGGTTGGTTGCGTTAAGTAATTAATGCCTCATGATTAGGGTTAAGTCATGGCCCACTAATACTTAACCAATAATGGGGATGCGAGGATTAGATGGGGTTAAGTGGTTACACTTAACTAATTTAATCCATGATTAGTGAGGGGTTAAAACCACACTTAACCCTCTTAGAAACCCTAGCAACGTGGTCTGTTCCAGCAGTAATCCCAGTTTGGTATCACCACAACCCTACAGCTAGGTTAGGGTGGGGCACGATTACTGGACTGATGTAAGCGACCAAATCGACGGCTGAGTGGTACAGCGGTGCGGGTCCGGCGGGCTACAGACGTGCACGTAGTCCGATGTTGGACAAACTCGAGGCACGGGTACCAGTAGGCTTAGACTGTGCACTATTGCTTAGGTGTCTGGGGTTGGCACCTTAGGGCTTGATACACCCGAAGGTGGACCCAGCACAGTCTAACTACATCCATGTGGGCCGTATGGACACCAACACTTGACGTGTTAGGTTTATAGGGAGCCGATCGACTAGACCGTTGGGCTGGACCTTATATTAAGGTCACTTCATGTTATTGGGCCAAAGTTTGGGCTAAGGGATCAACCTCTGTTTTGTGGGTTTGCTAGTACACTGTGGTGCAAAAACTTAATCTTCTTATGTGAGGTCACCTTTATCTATTGCCAGTATGTTTACCTCAGTTTCCATCATGCTGTTAACTTTATTAGTTTATAGATTGATCGTAGTAGGGCTTACCAGTCTTTTTGACTGACCTGTTTTCTTTCGCTTCTTTTCTTCCGTTCCCCCCCCCCCCACAGGTTCTCAGGGAGGGGCTACATCTGCTTAGTAGATCTTTGGCTTGCTTGTTGGATAGCTCATGTATGGATCTGAGCTAGCTGGGGCTTATCTTTTATTTCTGGGGATTAGTACTGATGTTTTACCATGTATTTTGTTTCTACGTATCTAGACTTATGTTGTATTTTGGATCATGACATTTTGATACTATGTACTTGACTATGTTGGTTTTGTGAGATGATGATGATGGGTTTTTATCTGCTACCGCTGCTTTACTTATATTTATTTTTATATATTCTGTCTTGCGACATATCTGTGCATGTTTACCTTCACAATAACGCCCCTCCAAAGCTAGTACATTCCAAGGAGTGATTCTGGTAGAGGTGGGGTGTTACACTGTTAAGTGCAAAGCGTTTCCCATATTCCTGGAGGACGTGGCTTTGTTATGGTTTACTCGCCTGCCGGCGAGATCGATTTCTAGCTTCAGGGAGCTGAGCGAGAAGTTCGTAGAACAATTCCGTATCTACGCACAGAAGACAAAAAGTGTGATCGATTTATTCCTTGTCAAGCAGCAACCAGGTGAGAGCTTAAAGGTTTACC
Organism: Allium sativum; assembly: GCA_030737875.1. Taxonomy (NCBI): domain Eukaryota; kingdom Viridiplantae; phylum Streptophyta; class Magnoliopsida; order Asparagales; family Amaryllidaceae; genus Allium; species Allium sativum. Next base: position 973,798,068 of record CM060918.1, on the reverse strand, counting down.
TGGATCGTTTCAATTTGACCGCTACTGAGGTTAAAGATCCTCATGAACTGACCGTTGTCGCAGCACTGATTGACGGAGTAGATAAGGACACTGAATTCGGGAGGTACCTGGCAGGCAAACCGCCTAACACAAGGGAGTTATTCTACGAGAAAGCCAACGTACATTTACGTCGGGAAGAGGTGTATGCTAACCGAAAGGCTAAAACAACTGATAAGGAGGAAATTCAGAGCAATGTCGCCATCAAACAGACGGGAGACAGCTCGGGGAAAGTTGAAGTTAACGTCGGAAATCAGAATCAGGGTGGGCGCCAGCCAGGTAACAACAATAATAATGGTAACGGCAATAACCGGAAGAGGAACCGAGGGAACGACTCCCAGAGAAGGACTCGTCCCAGGGCCTTTGAAAGTTATACACCAATAAGTGATACTCTGGAAAATATCTTCATGGATGCGTACGAAGTCCTCCAGAATAAGAGGCCACCTCCTAGAGAGTCGACAGAGAAAGAGCGTGAAACAGGGAAGTTTTGTCTCTTTCATCAAATCCACGACCATTCGACGAATGAATGTCGTCACCTGAGGGATGTAGTCGAAAGGCTGCTTCGAGAAGGGAAGCTAGATGAATACAGAGTAACGCCCAGGGACAGGGGGCAAGCAGTGCAGGCCCCGAATCAGAATCAAAATCAACTTGCTGCTAGGTCGACTGCTCAGCAAAAAGGAAAGAATATTGTTATCAACACCGTGATCGGAGGACTTTATCTCGCAGGGCACAGTTCCAAAGCATTGGATCAATATGTCAATGCGGCCAAACAGCACCTCGAGGTAGGGGAATGTAGCAACCCCGAGGACAGTACCCCGGTGAAGCAGCAAAAGATGATGACCGATGATGTTGTTTTCCGAGAACGAGAAAGCATCGGAGTCCATGCTCCAACTGAAGATCCACTTGTAATTACAGTACCCATTGGGCCAGCCACTGTTCATAAGGTTCTGGTGGACAATGGGAGTTCCGTTAATATTCTTTTCAAAAAGGCCTTTGACCAGATGAATCTCGAAATAAAAGACTTGAAACCCTGCCAAGGATGGATCCGTGGGTTCAACGGAGCATCCACTGCTCCAATGGGTTATGTAGAGTTGCCAGTTACACTTGGGGAAGGAGAACGCCAGAGAGTGAGAATCCTTCCCTTTGTGGTTTTGGATGTTGAATCGCCATACAATGCCTTCTTGGGCCGACCGGCCCTCGCAAAGTTTAGAGCCTGTATAGCCCCCTGGTGCTTGTTATTGAAATTCCCCACAGAAGCTGGCATTGGTATCGTCAGAGGGGATCAAGTTGCTGCGCGAGCATGTTATGTTGCCGAACTAAAGTTACTTCGCAATGGAGGAGATATCGAAACTAAAGGCACCTCTCCCCCTTCGGGGGCGGAGACCTTATAGCAACCAAAGAGGATAATCATTGGAGAGTCGCCCAGAGAGATGCCCGAGGATATAGATCCCAGAGAGGATCAAGAACCCAGGGGCAGAATGGCGACTCCCAATGAGGCAACTGTGGATGTACCGATCGATGACAGTGACCCGGAGAAGGTCCTTAAGATTGGATCCCAGTTAAGTCCGAATCTTGCTAAAGAATTGACGGATTTCTTAAAGAACAATTTGGATGTATTTGCTTGGACCCACGCGGACATGTGTGGGATATCCCCATCAATCATGAGCCATTCCTTGAGCATTGACCCAAAACATCCTCCAGTAAAGCAAAAAAGGCGAATGCTAGGCCCAGAGACGTCCGCTGCCTTGAAAGAAGAGGTTGGAAAGCTAAAGAGTAATGGATTTATCAGAGATTCGACCTACCCAGACTGGATTTCGAATCCAGTCCTGGTAAAGAAGGCCAACGGGAAATGGCGAACGTGTATCGACTTCTCGGATTTGAACAAAGCCTGTCTAAAAGATAGTTTCCCGTTACCTCGGATTGACCAGTTGGTAGACTCGACGGCAGGTCACGAGCTTCTCTCATTTATGGATGCTTATTCAGGATACAACCAGATTCCGATGCATGTTCCAGATCAAGAGCACACTAGTTTTATCACGGATCTGGGATTAAATTGTTATGTGGTGATGCCTTTTGGTTTGAAGAACGCAGGCGCTACATATCAACGTTTGGTCAACAGAATGTTTTATAACCAGATCGGGAAAACAATGGAAGTATACGTCGACGATATGCTGGTTAAGTCCAAGCAATCTTCTCAACACACTACTGACTTGGCAGAGATTTTCGGCATTCTTCGAAAGTATGGAATGAAACTCAATCCAACCAAATGTTCATTCGGTGTTGCTTCTGGAAAATTCTTGGGATTCATTGTCAGTTCCCGCGGTATTGAGATTAATCCAGACCAGATCACGGCAATCAGGAACATTCAGGAACTTAGGCAGATTAGGGATGTGCAAAGCCTTGCCGGAAAAGTGGCCGCACTAAGCAGATTTATCTCCAGGGCTACGGATAAGTGCATCCCATTCTTTGAATTAATAAAGCGAGGAAAACGCCACTTTAAATGGACACCTGACTGTGTAGAAGCGTTTCAGAATTTGCTCAGGCACTTGGAGAAGCCTCCGATTTTATCTAAGCCAATAGATCACGAGGATTTATTCGTGTATTTGGCAGTGTCATCCCATGCGATCAGCTCAGCATTGGTAAGGGAAGAGGATAAGATCCAAAGACCTGTGTATTATGTGAGCAAAAAATTGACAGTAGGGGAACGCAATTATCCACGGATAGAAAAGTTGGCGTATAGTTTACTGATTGCCTCTAGAAACTTCGGCACTATTTTCAGGCACATCCTATCACCATATACACTGATCATCCACTCAAGCAAGTTTTACAGAGACCGGAGGCATCTGGAAGGTTACTCAAATGGAATATTGAGTTAAGTCAATTTGATTTGAACTTTCAGCCAGACGGTCAATTCGGGGGCAAGTGATAGCCGACTTCATAGCAGAGTTCACTGTCCCTGAAGAAGATATAGCAAACGAGGAAGTGGATCCTTCAAAGTTACTTTTCGATCCTAATGCCTGGAGATTGTATACTGATGGCGCTAGGAACGACGAAAGATCCGGTGCTGGAATAGTGCTTGAAACCCCCGAGAAACGATTGATAACCTATGCAATTCGAATGGAGTTTCATGCCACTAATAACGATTCCGAATATGAAGCTCTGATAGCCGGATTAAAGATTGCAAAGGAACTAGAAGTCACAAAGCTGAACATCTTCTGCGACTCCAAGTTAGTTGTGAATCAAGTCACTAGAAGATTCCAAGCTAAAAGTGCAAGATTGATTTTATACCTAAAGAAAGTGAAAGAACTGCTGAATGATTTTGATCACTACAGCATATCTCATATTCCGCGGTCAGAGAATCAGCAAGCAGACAAGTTGGCAAAGATGGCTAGTTCTAACGATCCTGAAGTGAGTGGACTAGCCCCCGTTGAAGTACTTCGGTCCCCTAGCATAGATCAGATGGAAATCGATCTAGTACTAGAGACGGAACCAGAAAGGGAGTCCTGGATGACCCCTCTAAAGAATTTCCTGATGAATGGAACGCTTCCGACCAAGAAAAGCGAGAGGCGTAAGGTGATCCGCAAGGCCGCACGATACGTTCTGCAAGGCGGAGTTCTTTATAGACAAGGGTTTTCAATGCCCCTCCTTCGGTGTATAGCCCACGATGACATCAAACGTGTGCTGCAAGAAGTCCACGAAGGTGAATGTGGCGACCACACCGGAGGGCAAACTTTGGCAAAAAAGGTATTGCGGCATGGTTATTTCTGGCCTACCATAAACAAGGATGCAGTAAGATATGCACGACGATGTGATGCGTGCCAGAGATTTTCAAAGATACCTAGAGCGCCTCCAAGTCAGTTAAAAACAATGATGAGTCCATGGCCTTTCGCTATGTAGGGAATTGATATCATAGGAAGTCTCCCCATAGCAAGGGGCAGAGCGAAGTTCGCAATTGTGGCCGTAGATTATTTCACTAAGTGGGTCGAGGCTGAACCACTAACTACAATCACAACCAAACGAGTGATCAACTTCATCGTAAGAAACATCATCTGTCGATTTGGGATTCCAAAGATTGTAATAACAGACAACGGAACTCAGTTCGATAGCACTGAATTCAGAAACTTCTGCCAAAAATACCACATCGAGAATCGGTACACCTCTGTGGCGCACCCACAATCGAACGGGCAAGTCGAAGCAGCAAATAAAGTAATTAAGTCCATTCTGAAAAGAAGAATGAAGCGGGCTAGAGCCATGTGGGCTGATGAGTTGCCCTTGGCACTATGGGCCTACAGGACAACATATAAATCGGCAACAGGACATACCCCGTTCTCCCTTTCTTTTGGAACGGAAGCAGTCATCCCGGTTGAGATAAAGGTACCTTCTCATCGGGTGACCTATTATGATCCAATGACCAATAATGAATTACTCCTTGAGTCCCTGGATGTGATCGAAGAAAAGAGGGAGGAAGCAGACCTGCGTGCCCTGAGATGCAAACAACAGGTCGCCCGATATTACAACAAAAAGGTCCGAGCCCGAACCTGGGAACCCGGAGACTTGGTTCTGAAACGTGTCTTTCCACCCCCAACTCATATGGGAGCGAAGTGGGAAGGACCGTTCTCTATTCTGAGCAAGCTTGATAATGGAACCTTCAAGCTGGCAACCGTAGATGGAAAGGAATTCCCCAGAGTGTGGAATGCCCAACATTTACGGCCATATTTAACATGAGAAGTTTCAAATTTATTCTTTTGCTTTGTTAAAAAACTATGTACAGGGCATGACTTGCCTAAGAATAGTCTGATTCCTTAAAGCAAGAAATTATAAAGTGGACGTAGGTCATGATTCGACCGAACCACTATAAAAATACTGTATGTCATTTGCCTTTATTGCATCTTTATATATTTGCCTGTTTATTTTTATGAAAATCAATGTGAATAATGCAGGTACCCGAAGTCCGGTGCCAACCATTCCCCCCGTAGACTAATCGGAGGAACCTAAAGCCTTGGCAAAGGCTCCAACTGCTTGTCCGACTAGTTTTAATCCACGGAGCATGGGTTAAAGTGTACACCTAGGATGAGTTTGATGAGCATGCATGATTGCAGACTGCTTGATACGTGACTCTAACTCTCCAGAGTAGAGAGAGAGTGTAAAGGCGTCTCCGATTGAGCGCTGAGAAAGAGCTCCTTTCCCGCTGAAGGATCGGGGAGCGAGTGAATCGCTGAGCTCGAACTCTAACTCTCCAGAGAGAGAGAGAGTATAAAGGCGTCTCCGATTGAGCGCTGAGAAAGAGCTCCTTTCCCGCTGAAGGATCGGGGAGCGAGTGAATCGCTGAGCTCGAACTCTAACTCTCCAGAGAGAGAGAGAGAGAGTATAAAGGCGTCTCCGATTGAGCGCTGAGAAATAGCTCCTTCCCCGCTGAAGGATCGGGGAGCGAATGAATCGCCGAGCGCAAAACTCTAACTCTCCAGAGAGAGAGACAGTATAAAAGCGTCTCCGATTGAGCGCTGAGAAAGAACTTATTCCCTGCTAAAGGAACAAGGGCTGACTGAACTACTGTTATCCCATGAAATATCCTATGCCCCCATATTCAGAAATAGGGGGCAACTTGCCGACAGTACTAATCAATCCCTAGTAAACCCCAGTCAGATGCCACAGTAACAACTGATTGGGGGGCACCATGCACTCGTATACATGCACTAAACTCTGATACAGCAGTGTAACATAGCATGAAAATTCTTCTGCCTTTTTAATTGGCTGATTTGTAGTTATTAGTTAGCTAATGACTAAACATGGAAAGTTTATTTGAATACAGGTACACAATGATGCGAGGAGAGATAAATCCTTGTTTATATACTGCGAATCAACAAAGTGAAAAACAACCTAGAAACAAAAGTGAGGACCAGTCTCACAATTACACTTCCTGGCCAGTGGAAAACCTAAAGACAAAATATCAACAAACAACAAACATCCTATTTACGCTTTGACCTCTTCTCTTGCTTCTGCCTCTCCAGCCTCTCCTTGTCGGCTTCAGACGGATCCCCTTTTTTCCTCTTCCGCTTGTCTATGAGGGGAACATCCGACTCCTCTGAAGTCTCCTCTTCCACCTCTTTCCTCTTGCTTCTGCTAGAGAGGGAAGCCGGGAAGTCATCGGGGTTTGCGAAGTGAAGCTGCCGGCTGATGGATTTGGGCTGGATTTTCACAATCATCCCAGTTTTGGGATCGAATTCTGCAAGAGGGACTACGTCCAAAGCCTCATCTCCCACCTTCTTCGAAGCCAACTCTTTCTCCTGTCTGGCTTTTCGGCTGGCCAAGGTCTCCTCGTCATCATCGTCGGCCTTTTTGGTGCCGATAATGTCCTTTTCGTCATCTACATGGCGGCCATCCATATCTTTCAAAGCTTCGATAGTCTCAGCATCTTTGGGTACGTCGGTGCTAGGTGCCGGGATGCTTCCTTCTACAGTTGTGACCTCGGCTCGCTTTGAAACATCAATACCAGCACCCGGCAGGACAACCTCCTTCTCCACTTCTCTCTCTTTTTCAGCACCCTTGTCGACGGGCTCGCCACCTGCATTACGAGAGACACACATTACTAATTCAATTGGTTGTTCTGCCAGACAACGACAATTCACAACTGCTCTAACAAATTGTGGGAAAAAGAGAGAAATACCTTTAGCAGATGCTTCTTTTTGAGTAGTTGCAGAGGCCCCAATGACCATGGGAGTTCGACCCAAATGGTTCAATGGATCATCGGGATGGTATTCCTCAACCCCGGAGGTCTTGGGCTCCACGGCCGAACTCGAGCCCTCATCAGCTTTGCCTTTACCCTTAGTCAGGGTCCTCTCCTTTTCCATTTCTGCCAGAATTAGGCGACGACCCTCTGCCAGGTCCTCAGGCTCATTGTCCCTTAGGATGCTTTTCATCAATTCATCCTCATTGATTTCCTCGACCCCCAGTCTGTGTTTTTCACCCTCCACAATGGCATCCCACAAGTTGGCCAAAGTAACATGATAATCTGGGATCCATGAGATGTTGCGAGTTTTGAGAACCTGACCAAGAAAATCGAAAATCATCTCTTCAAACCCCTCAATCTCCTTCTCTCTTGCAAGGAGCTTGTTGTTAGAAGCAGTGGCCAATTCAATGGCACTTTCAACGTTCTTTTCGGCAAGGGCTGCCCTTCTCTCCGCGTCCGAGACCTGGTCGTTCAAAATCACCTTTTCTGCTTTATCCAGAGCCAAACTCTCTTTTAAACTCGCTTTTTCTGCCTCCCAAGCAGGCTTTTCAGTTTCAAAATGGCCTTGCGCTGTTTTCAACTCGATGTTGGCCATTTTGAGATCTTCAACCTCCTTCTTTAAGGCCATTTTCTCTTGGCTATTGGAGTCCAGTTCTGAATGAAAGCGCTGCTTGGCATTCTCTAATTCAGTCTTATAATTGTCAGCGTCCCTCCGTGCTAAAGCAAGCTGGGCCTGAGCATCTTCCAGGTCCTTCTCCAATTTTGTCCTAGCCCTTTCGTTATTTTCAAGTTTTGCTTTAGATCTGTGAGCTTCTATTTCAAGTGTTCGGATGACTTCCGAAAGGTTAACTGCGTGTTTTTTCATCATCTCATATTGCCTGGCAACATGGCGGATGTGTCCGACAACTTCGCTATCCCAGTTCTTGGGGACCGGTTCCAAGGCTGGAACAAATGTCATCCGGTCAAAGAATATGTCTGGGAATTGTTCTCGAAGCTTTTCCAACCTGAATTGAATCTCGGAACCATGCATGTAATCCCGTGACCCTGGGGGAGCCAACTCTGGCTGACTAGAAAGAACAACGTCACTTCTCTCCTTCTCACTCTCTTTGGATGAATCTTTGTCCCTATCTTTAGATTCATGATGTCTTTTCGACGACCGATTGTGGGAGGGCGCACTCTTTGGAGGAGTCAACTCTTTTGGGAGTTTCTTTCCCCCTGACGGAATTGTTGGATGACTTGAAGGCTTAGTAGAGGTCGGTCTAGGTGGAGACCGAGGTTGTAAGGAGCTCGGCCTATGAGAAGGACCGCGAGAGCGCTCAGTATCCGGGCGAAGGCTGGGAGTGCCCTCACGAAGAGAACGATACAAATAAGATTTCCTACGGGACATCGTTCCTGCAAAAAAGAGAGAAGAGCATATTAAAACTTTGAATACCCACGATATAAGAGTGCTGAGTCAGATAGTGTGTGTGATGTGTGCATCCCATATAATTCCCCCTAACAGACCCGGTCCCGAAGACAGGCTTGTCTGACCAGTTTCTCGTCCTCTAGTTGGAACACTAATCTCTTCAGGAGCAGGGAAGAAAGGCCCCTCTTCAAAGTCTTTTTCTGTATATACAACATCGGGTAGAGGGATTTTATTTAGCTCGTCAAATAACTGCTCTTCTGTCAAGTCATCGGGAGCGACGGTTTCAATTGGAGCAGAAATAGGAATTTCCTTGGACATGTCATCGCGGACCTCATCCCCTCTGTATATGTTCAGGTCCTCATCGTCTTGTATGACTATCGGAGAAGGGCTCTTGCGAAACTTAGTTGTTTCTGCCGCTTGCGAAGTTCCCTCTCCTTCCGTTGGGGGCACATACTTATAAGGTTTGCCGCCAGTCCCTAGTCCAAATCTTCTGTCCAGAAGACGATGCTTATGAAGATTGTCATCGGTAATGCATTTTTTTATCCTTAAAAAGTCGGATCTGCTTTGATGAAGAATAGATAACCGATGGTTGTATAACGGACCCTCCATTTTCGGGAAGATGTGATCTATTTAAGACAAAGGAAAAAGCAGAAAAATGTTAATACTTAGACTCCTTGAGCAAGATATTCGACTAGGTGATCAAAGTTTACTTGATTTGAGCCATTTTCGTGAGCATCCAGCCTGTTTCCTTATATAAAACCAGTCGGACTTAGGATCCCCAATGTTGCTGTATCCGTCGTACAGAACTTTCCTATTCGCAACCGATTCAAAGAAAGAGAAATTTGGAGTTGCCGAAGAGCGGTGCTTGAAAAGGAAGAAGAACACCAGATCTCTGAATTTAAGTTCGGCATGCAGGATCTCCGCATATGCAACGTATAAAGAGTATAGAGATGCGTAGGCGTTTGGATGAAGCTGCATCGGAGCAATACCTAGTCGTCTTAAAGTTTCAACGGCGATCGGAGGAAACGGAGGAATAGCTCCTACTAGACACATTGTTCAACTGATCGCCATATACCCTTCCGGTGCTAGGTGGGGTCTATCTTCACTTCCAGGCGTCAAGACATCGTCCCAAGGAATTCCGTGTCTTAAGCAGATTCTTTTAAGTTTTATCTCATCAAGCTTGGATGCTAAAGAATCAGAAAATTTATCTATCCCGAGTGCGCCTGGGATCTCGTCAGGAGCTCGCTCATCAGTCTCAGAATCGTTGCTGGATGAAGTACTTTCTGTCGGATCTGATTTTGTGGCTTCGTACTCAGATCCAGAATCTTCACCTCCCGGATTGATTGTAGGAATTTCAGGGTTGTACTGTTCAGGAATCTCGGATTCCGCTTCTGTCACGGATCTTGAAGAGGAGTGATCATTCGACATTGCTGCTAGGACGAGAAAATATGAACAATAAGATTAACATTACCCGTCCCCCGTGTGTGCAAGTACTGGTGTGTGTACTCGTGTATGCATTAAAAATAAAGCGTGAAAACAATCAAGATCATCAAAACATTAGTCGTCGTATGCAGTCAAAGTATGAGGTCATTTAGTCCAGAAAGTCCAGCGTCAAGGCTCTATCCTAACTGTTCAGAGTTTTATGGTGACAAGGCGTTGATTAAAGTCTGAAATTTCTTCGTATCGTCAGCTACAGGTCGGATCCCAAAGCACAGGGATCGCCCCTTTCGGATCGCATGGCAGAGGAATCGCCCCCCATCGAATCGTCAGATGAAGGGATCGCTCCTTCACAAACCGTTGCGATCCCCACAATACGTCCCTTTGCTGCCACCACGATCTTTCGTCTCGTCACTCGCTTTCGTCTTCTCTCCTTGCCCACGATCCGAACCGGCCTCCTCTCTTCTTCTTCGTCTTTTGTTTTCCGTCTCTTCTTCTCGCCCTCGAACTCCAAGCTCCACGCCCATCAGCCATGGTGTCTCGATGAATTCTCCAAAGATCGCAAATTTCCATCGTTTTTTCCCACAAATTGTTCGAAAAAGTTCGTGAAACAGTAGCGTTAACAAGTAAGGATGTCTTCCGTGGAATTACCTTTCTAAAAAATTGGGAAAGTGATCTGATATTTGAAGGTTCGAAATACTGGGGTTCGTTCCTCGAAGGAGCAGGCGAAACGATTCGGTAGAAAGAAAGAAGAAGGAGAATGAAGAGGAGAGGGTCGGCTTATATAGGCAAAGAGGGCGACCGTTTGTCTCCCTTTCTTTGTCCTATTCGGTCCACGAAACACCATATAGGCCACGATCCAAAGCTTGTGTCGCATAGAAGCCCACGGACCGCCTCAAACGATGGCCCACCAAGCTCGAAGCCCGACACGGCTCGAAGAAAAGTCTGCCGCGTCTCGCACAAAAGCCCAGATACTCAGCTCGAGGCGAGCACGTGACCACTCGGACCGTGGCGCTCCATGGCGATCCGATTCATGCATACGTTGATTTGAACCAGTGCGACTGTTAATTTGCGTCCTTTCAGGAGAAGGCAGATCAGAATCTTCGAAGCATGTTCCATCATCGATAAAACATACTTCGAGGGGGAAAAATATTGGCTCGCTCTTTGACCAAGCCACCCAGGATCATTCGTAAGAGGAAAGCAAGAAACCACGTTCCCCAAGAATATGAAATAATGGATCGCACTCTATCGACTCGCCCAGGAACGGATCGCACTCTATCGACTCGCCCAGGGACGGATCGCCCACATCTCATCAGCGAACGGCACATCCAGGCGATCCGATCCAAACTTATATTGTTGCCCAGAGCGAACCGATCCGATCCCTTGGTGCATGGCGAACCTTCTGACCCGTTCAAGCGCGAGCTAGTCTTCAGCGATCCGAATCGCACGGATCTGGCGACACGTGTCCCTAACCGTCATCTGGACCAATTCTCTCCATCTGCACGATCCGATTTTCAAGCAGATCGCGACACCTGTCCACAACGGCTAATTTGACCATTTCCTCAACGGTGGCTATGCGATCCGATGTTCTCGGGATCTGTGCCGCGTGTTATCACGACCCGCCTGACAAAATCAGCTATAAATAGCCCAGAGCTTGGCATTTTTCGGGATCCTTTTGGCAATATTGAGTACTGAATCCGCCATTGTTGTCAAATTACTGAAATATTAAGAGAAATCATTGTTGTATTAGCTTTTAAAGCATAATCAATAATATATAAAGTGGACGTAGGCTCGTTAACGCCGAACCACTATAAATTCTGAGTGTTATTTTCTTTTTCCTCGTTCTTCATTTGAAATTCTTTAGCGTTCATAACAATTTGGGTGTTAGGTCCAAATTTCGATCTAACAACGTGCTTGTTAGCATAATTGAAAGTGATGCAGAGAAAAAACTATTGGCTGCTATTAGGTAAAGATAACAAAAATAATTTCACTAATAATATATCTAAAAGCCGACACACCAAAGTATTAGTAACTGCAACATTTAATAGAGATGAAAAAAGTATGTATTACGAAACTTGTGTTGGTGCAAGTATTCACAACAATTGGCCAATCATAAGTCTTCAACCATTAACCTATCCAGCGTTGCTTAAGTATTTAATCTATTAATTACCCTTTTGTATGCGGATTGGTTGCGTGGATTAGTTTAATGGAAAATTCAATTGAGTTGCTCTCCTAATTTTCAAAAAAATGAATAGCAGCTAAAGTTGCTCCCTGTTTATTACAAAACCGGAAATTGCCCTTCGAAGCACTCATAGTACATGGTCCATTAAGGGCACTACACATTACTGGCACTATGTGGTGACTCAGTGTGTGGGGGGTAGAAAAAAAAATTAAAAATAGAAGTTTAATATAAAATTAAGTAAATGACATTTCAATTATCGATTTTTTTTGTTAAAATGGGGGTCTATCCAGCAATTTGGTGAGTTGCAATAGAATTTTCCTTGTGCTGACAAGGGGAATTATCGTGGATTCATCACACCACAACTCTCGAGTGTACGCATATTAGCAATAAAATAATCCAAATGTAAAGTAAAGTGGGAGAATATAGTTTTCTATAGTGGTTTGACACTAACGCTTACATTCACTTTATAGTAATCATTCATTATGTACTTCCTGATTACAGAGTTGTACGAGTTCGGACAATATTTAAGTACAAAGCATTGCAATAGGCCAACAAAATGTTCTAAACTTTGACCATAAAACCTTCTTCTTCTTTTTTGAGAAATTTAGCTTCAATATCCAAGAAGCCCAAAACAACCCAAAAGTAGTATAATTGTCCTTGTGAATGTCCAAAAAATAATGGAAAACGTGTATACAATGTTTTAAAGGTCCATGCTATGTTCAATAGTCATGTGGAAGAAGATGGAAGCCATTAATGGTGCCTGAAAGCTTCAAGAGATCCAAAATTCCAAGAGAATGCAACACCTTTGAATGCCAAGTATGGGGGTATTTATAGATAGTGGGTTAGGTAGGAGTAGGTCAGATTTAGGGACCACATAGCAAAATTTTGTATACTAGAAGAGTAGCACACGAAATTTTGCATTCCTATTACGTATAAAGGAAAATTTCATATCCATCATGAGGGATGTGAAATTCGCATCCCTTGGGGATACGAAGCACGTATCCCTGAAATACCAAATTCATATCCCGAGGGACACAAAGCGTGTGTCCCTAGGATACGAAATTTTGTATCCCAAGGGATACGAAATTCGTATCCCAGTGGATACGAAAATGAAGTTTTGGGGGGATGTGAAGCCTTTGGATGCGAGATGACTGAGGGAGTCCAAATTCTGGAGGCATATGCGAGGTGATGGTGATAGTATCCCCCGAGGGATACGAAAATCACATCCTAGAGGGATGCGATTTCTTATCCCTATGGATAAGAAATGCATATTTTCGCATCCCGTAAGGGATACAAAATATGCATTTTCGCATCCCAAGGGATGCAAAAGTCATGAGATTTACCTGTCGATTGTTGACTTTGCCAGGTGGAGTTTTGCGAGTAGTTTTGAGCGATCGAGGCGTGTTCACGAAAACGGGTGTAACTTTCAAACCATGGTTTGAACCAAATGAAAGTTGTAACTAAAGCTAACTCATAGGGCTACAGAGGTGTGGTACAAAGAACGGTAATCCATATTTTTGGGCCAAAAGAGGTCATATAAAGAGGTTTTGGGCCATCTTTGTGTTTACGATACGACTTCGATCAAATCACTTTGCGTTTGTGGACGATGTTATTGACGTGTGACAGCTTTGGCCAAAAAGCTTGTCAACATTTGCCCCCCAAAACATGTCTTGCTTGATAGGAGGAAGATGTGTTTAATGAGAAAGCCAGAAATCCAGAAAACCTAAGATAGGAGAAGTCTGAATTGAACTCTTGTAATTAGAAAACCAAAGAGCCACAATCACACCAGATCATATTGTATATGAATTGGAAACCAGAAAGTTTGAAATCCATTGGAAGCTGATGATCCCCGATGACATAATAGAATAGAAAATCGACGATCATTGAGATCGTACTAATTAAAGTCCGACGGCTGTTGAGATCGTATTTAGAATGGAAATCGAGTCCCGAATTCTTGACATCTAGATAATAAGAAGCCATGGGCTTGCTAAGATTTGCCGGAGCGAGTGTGTACCTACAAGGGAGAGGGAGATCAAAGTTTGAATTTTATACTGGACTAACCTAATGTGGAGCCAGAGCCCGAATATTATACTGGACTGATCTAGTGGGAGCCAGAACCCGAATTTATCCCTCAACTGATTGAGGAGGAGTCGGGGCCCGAATTTTATACTAGACCGATCCCGTGCAGAGCCGGAGCTCAAATCATATTTATACTAGACTGGTCTAGTGCTGAGCCAAAGCTCAAATCATATTTATATTGGACTGGTCCAGTGCGAAGCCGGAGCTCGAATCATATTTATATTGGATTGGTCCAGTGTGGAGCCGGAGCTCAAATCATATTTATATTGGACAGGTCCAGTGCAGAGCCGGAGCTCGGACCATATTTATACCGGACCAGTCCAGTGTGGAGCTAGTGCTCGAATAATTTTTATATTATGCTGGCCCAGTGCGGAGGCGGAGCTCGAATCGTATTCATAGTGGACTGGTCCAATGTGGAGCCGGAGCGCCAAAGTAGCATTTTATTAATTCCACATAAGTACAACGACCGTTAGTCCAACCTAGAATCATATTTATAGTGGAATGGTCCAGTGTGGAGCTGGAGCTCCAAAGTAGCATTTTATTGATTCCACATAAGTACAACGACCGTTTGTCTGACCTAGGACGCAACTGGAGACCATAGGTCAGTTCCGTGCATGAGGGCCGACGTTGCCACTTTGATTACATGGAAAGAAAGTAAAAAAGCGAGGAGTCGCCAACAGAAAAAACAAACATAAATAATAGACCTGGTTCCAGCGAGCTAAGTTGGTCCACTGAGCAGGATCAGTTATTGATGATTCCTTGGGGACGCGCGGGCCTGCCCTTATCCTGAGATGTTGTAGGGGAAGAGCGGGTGGTGCAGTTATTGGTAGGTTTAGGACATACTACTACAATTCACCGAGCCTGATGCAGGCTTTGACGAGATTGTGAAAATTCTTGCAATAGTCGGTGTCATGACCTGGCAGTTCGTGGAATAAGAAGCATCTATCGAAGCTTCCCTGCTGCGGAGTCGGATCCCTCTTGGGGGGCTTTTGGAAAGGCGCAGTTTAATTTTATATCGAGATAGATCCTCTTTAAGCCATGAGTGAGCTCAGTGTAGGATGGAAACTTTGGCTTGACTCGAGGCCGTGAGTTCCAATTGTACCAAGATTTACCCTTTTTTACCGAGTGCGGATGGCCTTGAGTCTGCCGTGGAGTTGGTTCGGCACATGATTTTTGTCGTGGGAGTCCTCCCTATAAGAAAATTTTCGGTTTCAAAGTAGAATTCAGTGAGATCTATTGGCGGGTCCCATCGTAATAAGAACTTGAAATCTGTCTTGTCGAGAATATCGAAAACGGCGGCCATTTGGACTATAAACGGATCCAGTCTATCAACAGAGGCCACTGCACATTGAATCGTTCGAGAAACTTATGTAGAGTCTTGCCTGATCTCTGCTTAACTGATGTCAAAGTCATAATGTTCCTTGGTTAAGCGATGTGAACTCTGAATTTCTTAATGTATCTACCAACCAAGACGTTCCAACTATTGATAAATTCTAGTTCCAACTGTCTGAACCATAGAGCAGCAATGTCAGTGAGATAAAGAGAGAAGCACTTGGCCATGATGCCTTCTAAGGAGGAATGCACTTCTATGTTGCGTATGATATGGACAGTAGTATCGTTCCTACATTCAAAGTGTTCCAACACTTGAAACTTGAAGACCGGTGGGTTTTGAGAGTTTCTAATGTCTTGAGCGAAGGGGCTGCGAATAACGCAGTCCAAACTGGCGTGAGGTGCCCCGCCATGAGCATAACTTCGAATGACATCAGCGACTTGACTTTCGCTGCCCAAGCCAAGAAATGGGTTCGGATTATGTAGATTGACGTCGATGCCCCTAACATCGAGTCCAGTGTTAGCGAAATGTCGAGCGCCAAGCAGAGTATCCGGCTCAATCCTGGCCTGAGGTGCCTCGATGGGCCTGAATCCAAGATTAGGAACTACAGGATTTCAATTGTTAAAAGCTGCGTGTGCTGTGCTTGAGTGGCATTTTTAATGCCTGACCCTGAGATATGATTGGCTGCAACTTGAGTTGAGCCTTGAATGGGGTTGGGGGTGTTTCCTCTGAGCCTAGCCGATCTGATGGCTGCCTAGGGATTGGTATCTACACGAGGTTATTCTTTGGGAATTTCCCATAAGTCCCAAGCTAAGCCTTGCTGAACACTAGCACTTGCTCCGACAAGAAATCCTTGGCCCGACTGCCTCATGAATCCTTCGAGTCGAGTGAGAAGAGTGGCCATGGTGGCCTCTTCGCGATGGGAATGTTCTTCCTGTTGTTCCAAGTGAGCAGTAAGATCTTTGGTTAAATCCTTGACGACTCCATCGATCTCGTCGCGGGTGACAAAGTTAGAAGGGTGCCCAATCAAGGAGAGTTCTTGCTCCTCCTTTGCACCTGTTGCTTCTAAGCGAATCATCTATTTTCTTTTAACCATGTTGGGAAGCGAGTGAGATTTTTTTCCAAGAGAAAGTTGAAGCTGAATTCCAAAATCTGAAGACCGAAGTCGAGAGTTGAGACTTACAGCTAAGGCTGAAGACTGAAGTCGAGAACTAAGACTAAAGCTGAATCTATGCGCCCTCCTCCTGGCATGCTAAAATGTTGACGAGGGGAATTGTCATGGATTCAACACACGCCAACTCTCGAGTGTATGTGTACTAGTAACACAATAATCCACATGTAAAGTAAAGTAAAGCGCGATAACACAATTTTTTTGTGGTTCGGTACTAACTCTTACATCCCTTCTATAGTAATCATTCATTATGTACTTGTTGATTGCAGTGTTGTACGAGTTCAGACAATAATTTAAGTACAAAGCATTGCAATAGAATAAGAAAATGTTTTAAACTTTGACCTAAATACCCTTCTTCTTCTTAGTTGGGAAATTTAGCTTCAATGTCCAAGATGTTCAAAACAACCCAAAAATAGTATAGTTGTCCATGTGAATGTCGATAGATAGATGGAAAATGTGTATGCTACTTTTTAAAGGTCCATGCTATGTCCAATAGTCATGGGGAAGAAGATGGTAGCCATTAATGGTGCTGAAGATGGTAGCCATTAATGGTGCTTGAGAGCTCCAAGAGGTCCAAAATGCCAAGAGAATCCAACCCTTTTGAATGCCAAACTTGGGTGTATTTATCGATAGTTGGTTAGGTAGGAGTAGGTGAGATTTGGGGACTACACAGTAGAATTTCTTATCCTAGGAGAGTATTCGTATCCCAAGAGAGTAGCACTCGAGATTTGGGGATACGAAAATGAAGTTTAACGGGTATGCGAAGCCTTTGGATGCGAGGTGAGTGAGCGAGTCGAAATTCTAGAGGGATGCGAGGTGATGGAGATCGTATCCCCTGAAGGATACAAAAATGGCATCCCCGGAGGGATGCGATTTTGAATCCCTTGGGATGCGAAATGAATATTTTCGCAACCCATGAGGGATACGAGATAGGATTTTTCGTATCCCAGGGGATGCTAAAATCATGAGATTCTCCTACCGATTGTTGACTTTGCCAGGTGGAGTTGTGCGAGCAGTTTTGAGCGATCGACGCGTATTTACGAAACTAGAAGCTACCTCCGCGGGCTACATAAGTTATGGGTCAAAGCGTCGTAGTCCATATTTTCAAGCCCAAAATAGGTCATCTAAAGGGGTTTCGGGCCATTTTAGTGTTTATGACACGACTCGACCAAATCGCTTTGTGTTTGCTGGCGATGTTATTGACGTGTGACAGCTTCGACCAAAAAGAATGTCAACACCTCGTTTAATTCCAATTATGTTGATAATGTTGATTAAAAGAATTAAATGCTTTCTTTTACAATAAAGTCGATTCAATATATTTTTTGGAATTTGAAGAAATTTCAAATTTTTAATTAATCACAAAATTTTGAAGTCAATAAAATTTTGCGAAAAATACAATATTTAAAAGGTTTTCTGAAAGTTTATGAAGTTCGTTTCTCTATAGTGTTTAGCATATAAATGCTCAAATCATTCAACTAGATCATTTTTATCTAATCCGTGTTTGGTTAAAAAGGTTATGTAATAATTTACTGCCTTCGAGCAAACAGTTTCAAATTAGTGTTGAGAAAATTTTACACTTAATTTTATTTTGAATAAAGAATGTACTCAAAGATATAAAATACAACTTTAGGTCATTAAATTTTATTAAAAACTTATGTTACAACTATAAAAATCATGACGGTTATCCCAAAAGAATTGTAAAAGTGGTCTTTTGTGCCTTTTTGGTACTATTGTCATGTACTGTGATAATTTTTTGACCTTTTGAGTATTGAAAAATATGTCATGTTTTACATTCATGGATGTGGAATCTAACATTATTTTTCTTAAAAAAAGGAAATTTTCAACTAACATTGTTTTCGTATTATTTCTCCCTGAAATTGGATTGCTCTGCAGATTTGATGAAGACTCGTTTTGGCTATAAAGCTCTCGAGGTGCCATTATTTATTATTCTGTTTCATAAGGCTCCCCTTCAAGGGACCTTCGGACCAAGTCTTCTTTAATGAATTCTCTAGTTGCATCAATCTACATAGCCAAGTGTAGTATTTCCAATTCATTGCTTGCTCTTTTCGTTAAGGTTGAAGGTCCTCCTATTTCTAGTTTTTTTGAGTTGATGTTGTTTCGGGATGGATGATGTGGTTGATCCATCTTTACCACTCCTTCCCGATTGAATCATCCTTTAATTGATTTTCAGAGTATCTTGTTTTTGTGGAATGAGAAATAAGGATAGAACGTTTAACATAAGTACGGAGGGTTCACAATAAGGATGGAGGTTCAAGGTTATTCTATTCTTCAAATAGCTTAGATCAACAATGTTTGAAGTAGTAACTCGGTATTCAGAAGCTTTTTTTCGAGATTCTATATCTATAATCTTGCTTCTTTAAAGTTCCAATTCAGGACGAAACAACACAGTTAGGAATGTGCTAAGGTTATCCAAAGGATCGGAGGTTTAGGCCCTCCTTTTATCACCAAAATGTTAACGATATTTTTCGTCAACACCCAAATGGCGAAGTAAAGGAAAGGACCTAAAGGTGCTTAGGGATTGCTTAGTTCCTACAAGCTTGAGTTAGTTCATTGTTTCCTAGATATCAAGGTCTTAAGACCGAAGATTAGTTACTCTTCTTCAAGATGTGGGTATCATGCTTACGATACTCAAGGACCAACAGTTACCTTAGGATAAGGGCTTCGTAAGATCTTCGCAAATGGAAAGATAAACGGTGTAGGAAGGGGCATTTTGGTCATTCGAAAGCACTACATAATACATACAGAAGCATAGTAAAATACAATATAATATGCGAAAACCGTAAGGACACAACGATTTATAGTGGTTCGGTTTGGATTGAACTTACGTCCACTTTAAGGGCTTTGATGATTGTATTCATGGAAGAGGTTACATCAGAAATCCTCAAATTGATTTACAGATTGTGTAATGAGAAAAAGTCCCTTAAAATGAGACCCTAGGGTCTTATTTATAGACAAATTGATCCCCCTTTTGACGTCAACTTAGTAGAAGCCTCTTCTGGATGCGATAATAGGGTTTCAGTCATCTTTCTGTCTCTCGATTCTAGCAACATGGTTTCGTCCACTTTCCTTTCTATTGAGCATTGCTATCCGATCTATCATGCTTTCGGAGTGCCGACCTTGGGATTTAGGAGCTTATTTTTGATGTTTCTTTGTAATCTATTGATACCAAGCCCATTGGTACATATAGCTTCTAGAGGTGCTTTCGGTGATAACTGACTGTTTTGTTAGCACATCTCAAGCTTTTCCTTGCTTTACTATCTTTCGAATGTTGACTTTAATCTTCCCCACCAAGCTTGTTATAGCGGATGCCCCTTTTCTACTTCCGATAACCCTTGGTTTTGGTCTTTACCTTGCGATAGTATCATTTATGGCTTCTTTCAGATGACTCCTGAACTTCTTCCCAATGTCGGTATCGATACTAAGTTGATTAGTACCAATAGCCCTTTGCTTCATCCTTCTGGTTTGGTGCTTACCTTTCGTGGTTACGTATTTCGTGTCACATTCTCTTGGCTACCCTTTATTATCTTCTTCTGGAATCATATGGATTGCTTTTGGAGTTTAGTTCCTACTAATTGCTTTCGTTGTCAGTACTTCCTTTTTGATGTCCCCTTTTGTATCGGTAGCCAACTCTTGCCTCTTATGTTGGCAAATCTCCTTTACTTTGCTTTCGGTGTCGGAACCTTAGGTGTCATCTTCATAAACTTGTCTTCTTATTTCTGTATTGGTGCCCAGTTAATTGTTCATTATACTCTAGTATTTACACTGGGTCATTGTCTCTGCTATCCTTTCTCTTTTGGGATCATCGCCATGGTTGTTCCCTTATGAACCCTTTGCTATCTTGGTTTCGGTGTCTTCACCAGGCTAGTACAGTGTTGGCGCCAACACCACGCTTTGACCCTTTCTTTCTTGTCGATTTAACGTTATTGTTGTTGCTTCTCCTATTTTTCTGCTATCGGTGTCGGACCGATATCCCTGTGCCTTAGTATTGACCTTGATTCTATCAGGCCCTCTCTCTGATGCGGATGTAGTTTTAATATCGTCAACTAGGTGTTGATGCTTTGTTTCAATCTAAACCTCATTCTGTTGGTGTCATCTTTTAGTCCACTGTTCTTGGTGTCGACATGGTAGTTCCCAAGCCATTTTATATTTTGGTAATGATTCCCCGGCTTTCAGATCTTGCTCTCAGTGCCGCATTTGCATCCTCCAAGGCTTTGCCTATTTGGTTCCAGTTGCGTTTCCTTGAATCTTTTGCACTTTTGGTTTTTGGGCTTCTACTTCTTTATATTTGGCCGATGCGAATTTTAGTATTAACAGAAGATTTAACCTTTAATTCAAGTTAAGAAATCACTGAAGAATGGTTTTTGAAGATTAAAACTAGGCTAGAGTTCTAATTAATCTTTAATTAGATTTAAAATGAAAGAGGGTAATCAAACTTACCAAAATTCGAAGGATGTTAGATTAGGAGTATTGCCAGTTTTGCTCCATCTGATGAATAGGATGGGAACTGGATAACAATGTGAGAAATTACCTTTTTCATAAGGTTCGATAATCCCGATAAAGAGTATAAACCTTGGTTTGAGTTAAATCTATGAAATGAGATTGTATAGTCAATTGAAATGATTTCCAAGGAATGATTTAAACCAAAGTTTAAAGTATGCATGTCACGCACCGAATTCACCTGGTTCGAATCAATCGCTAATCCAACACAGACCGTTCGAGAATGCGAATTATTTGAGAACACAACACATCCGAACGTATAACAATAGAACTTTCATTTCTTTTACAACAATGTACTTTATAGTACAAGAATATAATAGAGTACGAACAAATATTACACCATGGAAGATAGTATTAGAGATTAATAATTTACATCGCAGCGGAAATAAAATGTATAAATATAATGCATAGTGGAAATACATCAACTACCGCAACTAAAAGAAATAAACTGATACAAAGCTATCCAATTATAGCTCCAGCTGTAAAACAAGATCCTGTTAAATAAAAATCTGCAAAACCAAAACTACTGACTGCTCATGTGGAAAATATGGGAACCCAGAGTTTAGGTGAAAACACTAAACTTCAGAACAGTTATGGGACTAGTGTGAGAACTAAAACAGTTATTAAAAATTACTTTAAAAGTTGGAAAATCATGGGCCACTTCGTGTGACACAGAAAGGGTTACCTCCACATGAATCTCAGATTAAGAATAAAACAACATAATGCTGTTTGAAAAATGAAGCTATTATAAGACTCAGGTCCTATCACAGAATGCAACGCAAGCCGAAGGATGGAGTTTTACCTTATAATATCCAAACGTGCTTGATATGCTTTAAAATAAACAATTTTGATATTACTATAAGTGCATAGTGTAGAAAACAACTTCGAATATAAATATATCAATCATAGACGGCATAGTACCACATCCTACTATGTCGCCATATAGGTTTACAACTAAAACTAAAAAGCACATATTGGAAACTGGATTCCATTTATAAGTCAAGGCAAATGATCTTCCTTACCGGTTTCGGATCACCTTTAGTAAGATGTCGAGGATCACACCTATGGGCAACCCTTGGTTGGCGGCAGGGTCGGTCCACACCTAACATTTGTGGATTATTTATTCCTGAACAATACATTTCCCGGTCCTATAGGACCTACAACCTGGTCAGTACGTCAACCATATGAGCCTTTTCGTCGGCTCTATATCTGAGGCGCCTCCCAATCCATCATCCACATAAGTAAAAATCTCTGGGCACTATACCATGACACCACTTTCAGTTAGAAAGAAACGCATGCACTCCCTGCGGTCCTCATCCTGTTTTTGACTCACAATGGGGTGTGAAGCTCGCGAGTGGACGATATACAATAATTTGTACCAATTAAAGTCGTTCTTTGATCATCATCCACAAGGCCCTGCTTTTCAACAGAAGCCTTGATCATTGCATTTAAGCATGCCACATTGTCAATCCATATTATACCATTGATTTCCACCAATATATAACCTCTAAGCTCGTAAGTCTCAGAGAAGGGTGTTAAGCAAGAGAATAAATTCTCTGCCACCAATCAGATATACATTTAGCAGAGATCAACAAATACAGCGCGATTTACAATGTCAAACATACAATCAATTTACAAGTTTGTTCTGGGTCTGAACGAAACCGGAGGCACCTTATTTCACATCCCGTATGTCCAATACAGGAGAGAGGACCTGGCATATCCGGTCGATCTCCAAGTACGTCTGGAAAATCACCACTTATTACCTTTACTTAGTGTACTTTCCAAGTGAGACATCAGCAATAGCCCAAATGATGTGAAGATCTCCGGTCTTCGACCACCATCTTCATTTTCGACTTTTAATCGTCGTAACAGTCATTCAGAATGGGTTAAACCCGGTCTTTCTGAATAACTGACGCATCTTTATAATCATGTATAAATATGCAAAGATAACACACATCTCATTCCAATCCAGAATATTCTTTTATTCAAATATTCACATCTTCGGGGAAAGATTCCCATTAATTTTATCAAAGAAGTTCTTTTAAACTTATTGTTTAATCTTCCTTTAGATATCATTCTCAAAAGATGTTATTATATATTTTCACAGATTAAACCAAAGTAAGGTTTAAAAACTGTTAATCCATAAAATATGGATCAAAGGTAATAAACATGTTTAGGTCGTGGCAGAACCTTTTACTGGTTTGGCCCGTTACAAATATTTTGGTCATTACAGTGCTTAAGCCAGGTCACATGGGTTGGGTCGTTAAGCTAGTCTAGGTCACCCTATTCTTGGCTAGTTATGAGTCTTTAGCGCTCTGAATTCTTTGGCCCACTGAAAGTTTTAGCCCGCTCCACGTTGCCACAGTGTGAGCCTCCTCATGACACAAAGCTAGGAACACTTCGCCTTGCTTTAGCTTGATCTGCCCGGCCCTAGCTCACCCCAACTTGCTTTAGCTTGTGCCATCTCAAGACCGAATTGAAATGGGTCGTTTTGGCGACCTAAGGAAGGTAGAAAGTATTTACAAGTCTGCTACCTGGTTTGAATCTCACCTATACATACCCCCCTCATTCCTTTATGGGGGGGGGGGGGGGACGAAATTTCAAGACCCCGAAAGGCTGCCCAATCATTTTCTAAGTGACTTTCGCCTATCCTAACATCATCAATGGAAGATTAAGCATAAAAGTCATCATGGAATCCATAGGAATTTCTTCATTTCTCAAAAACTTATAGATCTATCATTGAACCTCTTCTCCTCAAAGGCTATTTCTTATTTTCTTCTATTAATCCATAAGAACAAGAGGAAAGGTCGTGAAAATGAATGTAATAGAAATGGTTGTATGCATTGTAACCCGTTGAAAATAATGAGAATGGATCATAAAGTGGGTGTAGATCACATTTGATCGAACCACTATAAAGTTTGATGTTCTTTATACGCTTTTCTATTGCTTTGTGCCTCCACTTGTTTCAACTTAACATTTTGAGAAGTACATTTTAGTACCCTTGGTGTTCGGATCTAATTTGCATTTCAACATTTGGCGCCCACCATGGGGCTGCATTTTTAATTTCTTTTCTTACACTCTCTCAAGGTTGAAGTCCTCACATTGAAGCTTTAAACTCAATCCTTTTCCGAAATAATGGCGAAATCTAAGATGACCACCAGCAAAAATGTTGGAAATACCGACAATATTGCTAATGAAAAATCTCCTCCTACCATTGTTTCAAATCAAGAAAATATCGCCCGAGATATCGATTTGGGCTCCTTCCGAAACGAAACAAAAAATATCACCCTTAATCTCCTTTCAAATATATCTCCTGAGATATTGCAATATCGAACGATATATCGACCAAGACGAAATACTAGAATATCGTCCGAGATCTTAGTTTTTTTGGTTAAAATTTTAATTTGTGCCTGAACTAGAACTATAATTAAAAAACTCAAATCTAGCCATAACAATTTTTTATTATTTTACGTTTTGCATGTTAAATGACTATATTGTATGTCCGTATATGTTTTACAATGCTTGTGATTTTCATATTCGTCTTTTCACATACATTTTACTTATGAAATTATGTATTTTATAGTCTATTTATGCTGAATTTTTTTAATATTTTGGATCTTTTTAATGTTTTCTGTCTAATAATATTTCTGTTTTAAGCATATTACGATTTAGAGTACGAATGATCTTTCGCAAAATAAAGAATAATAAAGTTATTTTGCATTTTAAGTTTAAGTTACTATGTTTTTAATTACATCCATAAAAATCATTTTGTTTAAATATCATTTTTAACATATCATGTACCCCGAGATTGTTCTGATATGAACTTTTAGACTTGAGATGAAAATCCAAGACGAACTCCCGAGTTAAACTCATATCATCCGAGATCTCCCCCGATACGAGACTGAGTCTATAAAATCTCCGAGACGAAACGCGACCGATATCCGAGATTTAAACCTTGCCGCCTACTAACCATTTCAAGTAGGAGAAAATTCGATAAGCAGAGCCAGTGTGACTAGAAATGAGTTGAATGCCACTATTGCCAATATGAACCAATAGATGGATGCTTCTACTAAAGCTATGATGGAGAAGCTTGATGCCATCCTTAATGCTCGACCAAATCCAGCCCCTCCGAAAGATCATGCAGATCTCGAAGAGAATGGCAACTCATCCGCTTTTGATCTTAACTACAATGACATCGAAAAAGATAATGATCAAGTGAGTGACATGGATGAAGCCAACATTGAAAACTTAAAGCCAAGAGCTAAGAATCATTATTAAATGAAAGGCCAAAAGGCTACCAATCATGTCACAAGGGTTTCTCCTCACCAAGAAGGTAAAAAACCCGAATTCACTAATCAGGATCGCGTACCTAGATGAACATTTGGAAAAGAGCTCAGCTTTGCAGAGTGTCATAACACTGAAGAATATATCTCCGACATGATAGAACAAATCATGAAGAAGAATCGGGCTGGCAATGGCGATGAAAGAGAATGAGATTTTTCTCCCGTTAGGACTCCATTCACTGAAAGAATCCTTGAAGTAGAGTGTCCAAAGAAATTTAATCCCCCAACTTTGCCTCTATACAATGGCCTTGTCGATCCAAACTATTTTCTGTTCAAATATGAATGGCATATGAGTGCAGCTAAGGCGACTGATGAGATGAGGTGCACATACTTTCCTCTTTACTTAGAAGGTGCTGCATCACTATGGTTTACAAAGCTGTCACCTAAATCCATAGTCCAATTCTCCGACTTGACCAAGAAATTCAAAGAGCAGTTCCGCTTATATGATACCAAAGCCATAATGCTTTCGGCAATGAAGAAAATTCTAGGGGAATATGTTAAAGCTTTCCTCAGTCGATTCAACGTTGCTCTGTCCGAAGTGAGGAATCCAGAACCGTGCATAATTCTCATGTCTTTAATTGGTGCTATAGATGAAAAGAGCGAACTTGGCAGATGTATTAAGATGAAAGAACCGAACATGCTCGAAAAATTCTATAAAAAGGCCGAGGAATACATGAGAGTTGATATTAATCATGTGCCCCTACAAATTATTGGTGCTAACCCGCTTCTTGAAGCTCCCAAAAATGTTGCCACCCAATATAGTCAGAAGAGTACTCAAGGGAAGAAGCACGCTAACGACGGGCATGTCAAAAGAGTACTCAAGGGCAGAAGCACGCTAACGACGGGAGCAACAACAAGGTTAATAAGTCCCGCCTTTTCAACTCATCAGAGTTAACGCCTTTGAATGACACTCCTGAAAATATCTATCTTGCAACAAGGAATTCTGAAGAGTATGCTAAGCCAAATCCGATAAGGTAAGCGACAAATCAACCAACTCAGGAAAGTTTTGTGGGTTTCACAACCAGTCTAGTCATAACACTAATGAGCGCTGACACTAAAAGAACCTCATCGAGGAGTTGATCAGGAAAAATCGATTGCAGCAATATGTAAATAATCCGCGGGCTATGAATCCTTCTGCAACACCCAAGGAGCAACATACATCAAATGATCACTCTGGTCCAAACAACAGCGCTTTTGTTCAAACCATTACAAAACCAATTATCAACTAATCACCATTAATTGTACTTCAATCTTAATGGCCCGGAATAAGCGATCAACATCGCCGTCGCTCAACTTCGTGCTTTATTTTCTTCCATAGTTCATGCTTTATTTCGCATCTTACTATCTGTTATATTCAAAACTTCTTGTAAACAGTCTGTAATAATATGCAAATGATGCAATGAACATTGGCTCTGTGACTAAGGGCATATTTGTTTGAACGAGTTTCTGACTTGCAAAAATTATATGTCAAATCAAAAATTTCTTAAAAGGTGATTTCATATTGCAGGCCATCTGTCGAGTGCTTGTTCCTGTAACATCGCGACCCCAACAACGCTAGTTCAAGAGCCAAATGTTGCAAATATCAACATGCACAAATACAGAGATAGAAAAGCACCGCCTTGCAAAGTAAATGGGAAAGTCGTAGAGATCCAAACATCGAACAGGCGCCATGACAAACAAACAAGAGAGCTATAACATTTTGCGAAGGTTCGCTTCCTTAAGTGAAAAGTTTAGAGCCTCGGTTCCTAAATCGGAGTAGCCTGCCAGATCAAGCATCAGATGAAGGGAATGACGGCTGCCCCGTGAAATGATATAACAACCACTCACTCCATTGGCATAGCATTTGAAAAAGTCAAATCTGAAGAATGATCAAATCTACTTGCACAACATCTGGGATGTCCAGGTGTGAAAAATAAAATCCATTCGCGTAGCATCTGAAAAAGTCAGATGTGAAGAATGATCAAATCAACTTGCATAACATCTGGAATGTCCAAGCGCAAAAAGTAAAATCCATTCATGTAGCATCTGAAAAAGTCAGATGTGGATAATGATCAAATCTACTTGTGTAACATCTGGAATATCCGGGTGTGAAAAGTAAAATCCATTCGCGTAGCATCTGAAAAAGTCAGATGTGAAGAATGATCAAATCTACTTGCGTAACATCTGGAATGTCAAGGTATGAAAAGTAAAATCCATTCCTGTATCATCCGAAAAAGTTAGATGTGAAGAATGATCAAATCTACTTGCATAACATCTGGAATGTCCAAGTGTGGAAAGTAAATTCCATTCGTGTAACATCTGAAGAAGTCAGATGTGAGGAATGATTAATCTGTTTGTGCAAACATTTAAAGCCGCAAATGGGAAGAGTGGTAAACATTCGATTGATCGTTAGCATCAGCAAAATGCCTGATCTGATAACAACAAACATTAGGGTTCTAACCAAAGTCCTCCCTCGAGGCACCCCTTTTTCGATCTATCGACGCTTAAGTTAGACAGTGTAATTGAGCGGTAAAAGCCTTCAATACACGAACTAAATCAGATTGTAGACGAAGTTCATGTTAAATCAGTTTACTTGAAATCACAAATGTGAATTGACGCGAATCCTTAAAATGATAACGATTGAAACCCACAGGTGGCTTCATATTGATTAACTGGCTTTAAGCGTTAACACAAATTGGAATATCGTGTTCATGCGAATAATTTCCAATAAGTTTAAACCATTGGATTAATCCAAACATTCTATTTTGTTTAAAGTAAAGGGTGTTATAAGTCAATGTTAAAATTTAACTAATGCATTATCGATGCGGACGATTGATGGTGATGCGAAGCGTGTTGGCTCAAAGTAAGATTCAGGAAAGAAACTATTATCGGATCTCAATACAAAGAAAAAATGCGTCAAAGCTTAATGAAAGCTTAATGTACAACAACAAAAATACATTACCATCACCACATCACGAGTTCAGCACAGAGATTTCAGGCGCAAAATTGCATAAAGTAGTACGTGAGGAACGACACTTGCATATATAACCGGTCTAGAGCATAAGTGCATAAAGGAAAATAACAAAAGCCAAGCGAGGGAGTCCCTTCTTTCCATTACTAGACAATTTCTCGGTACGAGCAGGGGAAGAAGGAGTACTACCAGTCGGTTCCATTTGGCCTAAGAGTAGCTAATTCCACAATGATTTCATCCGGGACCTGAGAGCTTGGACAAGCACGACTTTGTCCTTCTCTAGGGCAGCGATGCGTTCGATATTCTCCTTGTTCAACCTTTGAAGATCACAAGAAAAAGTGTTACAAGCACAGTTTGCGTGCAGTATACCTTTCAACTTCCGCAAAATGCTTCTTCATCCAGTTCCTAGTAGATTCGAGTTGTGCCAGCGAGTGATCCTTCAAAGTGTCCAGATCCTCGGGGATTGATCGCTTGTTGAAACAGTATATATCCAGGTCAAACTGGTCAAAGCGTAACCCATCCAAACACCATCCCTGGAATCGTTTGGTAAGCTCGGATCTGCACGGCTCAGGAACATAACAAGTCTTGTTTATGATTGCTTGGAGTTCAGCTAGAGTTGTGGCAGTAGAAGTAGTTTGAGTAATAGGTGCAGGAAGCTTGCCCAACCTGCGGCGTTTCCAAGTATCGTCCTCACTTGAAGTCCCTTCAATCCTTTTAGACATCATGTAAAGTAGTGATAGTCAAAAGCAAATGACATGCCAGAAGAAAACTTGTTCAAGGCGTTTAAATCGCTCCTAACAGTTTTGATCATTTGGGTAGTCATGTATAGCTTCAGGCTCCCGGTCGTTCTATATAACCAGAATCTTTAGGTTGCAATAATAATCTAGTTTCTCAGATCGTCTTCCAACTTCTAAGTCTTTAGGTCGTGAACGACCTAAAGCTTCGAGACTAAAAAGATCCAGAGTCGTGGATTGAAATGATGACCTAAGGTTCTAAGTTATTGTAATGACTCTAAGTAAGATCATGGCCTAAAGCCTTAAGTTATTGTGACGATTCAAGCGAGATTACGATCTAAGACCCAAGGTGAAGGAAGCGACCCAATTTAAAGTGTAAATCGCTAAAAGTGAAACGATCCAGGACAGTTGACAAAGGCATTTCAATTTTTGGGCAAAGCATGGATCTGCGAATTCAGATCGTTATTAAACAATAATATCATTCAAAAATCATCATTTCTGCGTATTCATCATCTTCTAGCAAAAGCCATGATAAAATCATAACAAATAATACATATGATTCAAGCCGAGACCATTACAAGGATATAACAATTCCTAGAATCAATTCGAAGTTCAAAATCGAAGTAAAATCTGAATCTTGGAGCTTTGAATTTGAATAGCTTGATCGTTGGTAGAATCGTTGAAGAAACCAAAGTAGCTAGAAGAATCAGAAAGCTGCCACTAATGAGCTTGGAGCAAGAAAAGGAGTGTATGAAGGAATGGAGGCCTAGGTCAAAGAGTATATATGGGTAAAGAGTAAATGGACCAAATTTAAGCAAAAGGCCTGACAACAATCCATGAAGCTATGCTAACTGAAGCATGAAACGATCTAAAATATAGTGTGACCTAAAAACTTAAACACAACCTAGTACATGTCAGAAACATTCAAATCGAAGCCTGTACTACTTTCAATAAATACAAGCTTCGAGGGTAAAAGTGTTAATCCATAAAATATGAATCAATGGTAATAAACATGTTTAGGTCGTTATAAGCCTTTAGGTCATGGCAGAACCTTTTACTGGTTTAGCCTGTTACGAATAATTAGGTCATTACAGTGCTTAAGCCAGTTCACATGGGCTGTGTCGTTAAGCCACTCTGGGCTGCCCTATTCTTGGCTCGTTGGGAGTCTTTAGCGCTCTGAATTCTTTGGCCCGTCGAAAGTTTTAGCCCGCTCCATGTTGCCACAACGCGAGCCGCCTCATGACACAAAGCTAGGAACACTCCACTTTGCCTTAGCTCGTTCTGTCCTGCTCTAGCTCACTCCGCCTTGCTTTCACTCGTGCCATCTCAAGACCATATTGAAATGGGACATTCCAACAACTTAAGGAAGGTAGAAAGTATTTACAACTATGCCACCTGGTTTGAATCTCACCTATAAATATCCCCTCATTCCTTCATGAGGGGGAGGGGGAAGGACGGAATTTCAAGACCTCGATGGGCTGCCCAATCGTTTTCTAAGTGACTTTCGCCTATCCTAACATCATCTATGGAAGATCAAGCATAAAAGTCGTCATGCAATCATGGGAATTTCTTCATTTCTAGAAAACTTAAAGATCTATCATTGAACCTCTTCTCCTCAAAGGCTATTTCTTATTTTCTCCTATTAATCCATAAGAACAAGAGGAAAGGTCGTGGAAATGAATGTAATAGAAATAGTTGTATGCATTGTTACCCTTGTGAAAGTAATGAGAATGGATTATAAAGTGGATGTAGATCACATTTGTAGCGACACAAATTTCCAGTACCTTTTAGGCTGACCAAACAACACCAGTCCAACCCAAATTGTACTGGAAACCCAGATGCCAATAGGAAGAAATTAGAGGATGAGATAAGAAAGAAATTTTAGAATGGAAGAAATAAGAAGAAGAAACACGATACCATCAGAGTCTCACATCATAGCGGAACAAAATATAATATAGAAATAATCTTTATTGAGAGCTTGAAAAAATTACTTACAACATCAGAGTACAACAAACACATCTGGACAGTTATAATAACCTGTCCTTATATACACCATACAACGGAATAATCACCAATACGTCTGAACTCCTACAGCACATCTTCTGAACTTCGTAGTGCCCAATAACCTGAACCTGTATAACCCGGGCTAACCCGAACATTACAAATACCGGGTCAGTCTGGTGAACCAGAGTGAGAAAAACTCGCACAGTTTGAGGGGAATCATCCAACTTGATTTTAAACTTCAAGATCCTTTTGAAAGAAAAGGACAATCGTAAGCCCAAATCCACACATAATTACGGATGGTTTTTACCTTACGATAACCCAAACATTTTTGAAAACATATATATATATATATATATATATATATATATATATATATTATCTGATATTATAATAGTGTCTAAATACAACTAAATAGTAATCTAGCGGAACACTTGCATCCCACGCTTCACATATATAGTATACAATCAAAACCGCGGGTGCTTATTGGAGATTGGATTCCGACTATGACAAGGTATGGAAACACCTGCCGATAGTGTATCTCTAGAGGGGAATAAACTGGGTTCAACAAGAACATCTTGCAACCCGGCCCACACATGACCGACCACTCATTTCACTTGAGTGTATCGAATGTATATCACCAACGGTTGGGATTAGCAACCGTTTCCCGAAAAGGGACAGCATCGAAATAGAATAAAGAATGAAATGGATTTTCTCTAGAAAGGTGATTACACACCCTAATGGGAGCGACCCACATAGCCATGCTGCCTACCCGATTTTTGTCATTTCTCGGTTGATGAGGCTTGAGGCTACGTTTACTTATCAGCACATCACTTTGAATGCCACATTACCAGATCCGTCAAATCACTAATTGACGTCCTCAAAAATACACCGGGCACATTTGAAGAAATCAATGTACATAACCATTTGGAAATACTCTGTCAGACACTCGTCCATACAAGCCATCTAGGAACAGGATGAACTGAAGGCACCCTCCTATCACATCCTAGGAATCACCCTATGGATTGGTAGCGAGTGGTCCTTGCAAATCCATAGATTTCAACCACGACAGAATCACCGTGTATAAATCTCTGGTAGCTAGCCAGAGGAATTCAACAGCAATCCTTCCGCTTATGAAGATCCACGCTCTTCAATGATCCATCTCGACCATCTTCTGAACATCTTCAACGTTAACGTATTTGTTGGTCAGAATGGTTTTTGAATATAAATTCGATCCCTGTCTTTCCGTACCAACAATCGATTTGCCAGATTTTGATAGATGGTGTTTTAACTATCAGAATAAACAACCATCATCCATAGAGAAAAATGGATTCACTGGTCTAGTATATAGCGTCAGTTGGCCTCTTTAGTTAAACAGCCGTTAATTTGATTTCTAAAAACTTTTGACATTTGGATTACCGCCTTTCCAATTTTTATGCAACTTATAATAAGTTTAAATAGGTTTAATTCAAATTAACGAAGTAAATGATTTCGGAATTATTCTCCAAATATAATTAATGATATTTTCTGAAATAGAGAATGGGCAATATAAGTTGGAAATCTTATTTGCATATTTTATCTTGTTATATTCATACAAGTAATGGC
This sequence comes from Allium sativum, assembly GCA_030737875.1. Lineage (NCBI taxonomy): Eukaryota > Viridiplantae > Streptophyta > Magnoliopsida > Asparagales > Amaryllidaceae > Allium > Allium sativum. The sequence continues at coordinate 973,765,550 of CM060918.1, read as the reverse complement.
GCTTAACATTTGAAATTTGCATTTCAAACATATTTTTAATTCACATAAGTATAGAATTGCATAGACTTATAAATAAAACGATAATTTATAAAGTGTGACAAAGGTAATAAATTGCAAATAAACGTCGTATAAACAAACAGACAAACGGAGTAAAATACCGTGTGCGACGCACACGCTTTAAACGTTCATTTTCAAAAGGCAGTCACAACTGAATAATTTACCATGTGCGACGCACACACTTGAGTTGTTCGTTTATAAAAGATAACAAAACCTTTGGGTTTAAACAATATAGTCATATACCCTTCCTGTTGGTTAAAGATCATAGAATAGAAAATAAATTATACTCATTCACTTATTCCAAGAAAACTTAAAATCCTTCGAATTATCGTTCGTGATATTCTTTACAGAAATACTTATTTTAATCACTTCCACTATCCTCGTTTCTAAACTTATATCATCCTTGGATAATCATGAAGTCATTACAAGTTGGGGTATTCTATTTACCTCTCAGACCCTGAGACGACAACACTTTCATCTTCGGTATAGATAGAAGCTTATCAACGAAGTCTCATTCTATCATTTTCCCCAACACTTATATTCACTATGGAATCCCATTTTAAACAACCACTTATCTTAGTTCTGTTCAAACAACTCCTTTCAAATTTGAAATATTCATCTCTATATCTTTATCATTAGATTTTCACTTTTAAAACTAGTTCAATCCACCAAGGTTTCCGTTTGATTTCAATTCACATCAATCTTGTTTAAAACTTTCCTTTTGTATAATTCCTTTCCGGACCTAAATCCAAAATCCAATTCATATAAATAGGAGAATACCTATCCAAATCCTTTTAAATTATAACCAAGGTTTTACTCAACTAATCCCCTTTATCACCATTTCCTTTTTAATCTGATTTTTCAAACATCATTCACTTTAAAAGTTAACATTGTTCTTTTTATAAAATTCTAGACTCGATATATCAAACAACTTGGTTTTACTTTGAAAAGACTATTATATATTCAAATCTTGTCTATCGAATCACGTTATGAATTCATATTCATAATATACTTTAAAGATCCCGTTTATGGATCAACTGCTTGTTAATTGTCTAATATCTTTTACATCCAAATCATTTATTTCATTATTGACTATAATTAATCTTTTGAAAGGTCATTTTAAAATGATATTTAACTTCAATAAAAATCAACAATCTAATAATAGTTTTTAATAATCAATCCTCGTACAAGTAGTCGATTTGGTCATTTCAACATGGTTACTTTGTTATCCATTTTATGCTTGGTTATTTCTTTAAATTAAATTAAATTTAAATAAATTTCATTTGATTTAACAATCTAATTTAATAAGTCTCTTTTAATTGTTCATTGGAAAACAATCAATCTCACATTTAACCGTTTGGTTAATCACTGCTCATTTGCTTACAAAACTCAATAACATACAAATCTTGTCTTATGTATTCGTTTTAAAATTACAAGATAATTATTTATTTCCTTTAATACTTCATTTAAAAATAATATATATAAAATAGATTTCACTGTCTCTAGTTATAAAACAAATTTTAAAATTTCTTTCTATTGATTTACCAAATGGTAAATCAATATTTATACAACGGCTCATTTACAGGCCGTCTGCCGTCACTCAACCAATATCACCCATTGGTTAATGTCACACAATTGTTGAATTTAGATTCAACAATAAAAAATTAATCAAATTGATTAACAGTACATATAAATAAACAGTATATTTGAGGAATCCGGTTGGATTCCTCCAACCTATCCTTCCCTGGATCACAATGGGTTACCTCAAATTATATATGATACAAATTACGATAAACAGAAACAAAACAATTTAACTAATAACAGTCAACAAACAATTTATACCATTCATTCAATCGTAAAATTATTTATTTAACTATTATAAACATAACCCATAAGGTAAGTTGCCTCGTTTGGGATTTAATTATTAAAATAACGATTAAATCGATCAAATTGAAAAACGCTCAATTTAATTCATGAATATTAAATAATATTCAACATACAAACAAATAGTCATCCAATCATCAACCATTAGCAAATATTGCATGCAAAATAAAAACCATGTTTATAAAAATATAAATGGAGTAAACTAAGTGAGTTGAACTCACCTTGATTTCATCTATTGCTGAAACAGTTCATTTTAATCAAATTAAACGGACGTTTAATTTGATTAAATTTCCAGTTGCTTGGAATTCCATTCAAACCAGCTCCAAACCGTTATGCTCGTTGGTACAAACTCGGCATCGCTTGTTTCATCTGACTCCATTTCTGCACCACTCCACGCCACTTCGCTCCATGCATACATTCTTCAGCACTCCCTAGTTCACTCCATTTCCACGCAACTTTTTGTTCTTTCTTCTTTCATTACTTTGCTGTGTCCACGCAACTCCCTAGTCCGCACCGTCCGTTGTTTTCAACTCCACCTGTTCTTTTTTTTAATATCGGAACCCAACTTGTTTGCAAATGCCGCTCCTAATCTTCTCTGCACCATCTTGTCATTTCACACCCTTTTGTTCAGCATCCCCAATCTACTCAGCTGGACCCTGACCTCCTTTCCATTAGCACAACACCTCCCCACAACTCCACGTCACTTCGCACCTGCTGTCCACGAACCCATCGGTGCGTGCTTCTATATTTTTGGTCCACACAGTTTTTGTTCCATACAGGCCCCTGTTTCTCACCACGCGCACAAAAAATTTCCTTCACCCTTTCAACCAATGTCCTCCCTTGTCCTGCTATGTTCGAGCAATCCCAGTTCGAAAATGGTTTTTGTTTGGTAATAGGAAGGGTGTGGATTTCTAATAGTGAAGCGAACTCGCATTTTTCATTTGAAGAAGATCTCCATTTATCATGAAGAGGGTTTGATTTTTATTTTGTTGAAGGAAAGAATGTGGTTTTCACCATTACTTAACCCAAAGGAAAAGAAATTAATGGATCCGCTCTTTTATAGGTGAATAAGTACGTGGGGAGCAAGGAATTATATGGGGTAGTTTTGCAGAAAGCAATAGAATAGCTGTGGTGTGGGGGATTCTCCAAAAATTACTTGTTCGTCACGGGTTTAGGATGGATTGGGATGCAAGAAATAGGAAGTTTGGTACGCAAGAAAAGAAAGAAAATATAAAAGAACGGTGGGTACTGAGAAGGTTTACTAGCTGTGTTTACTATTACTGTTTTTGTTGGGATAATTATGCTTCGCTGAATTAGAACAGCCGAAGTCAAAAGAAAACAATCTAGCCAACATCTTACGAGATCCTTTTTTTATTTTGAAATATAGGATAAGCTCATGATTATATATATATATATATATATATATATATACAAGTTTGCACGGATAAACTGTTGCTAGGATTGAAGGAATTAGACCAATTATTTGCCATTAACCATTTAATTTATGTACCGCGCACACAAAGTTCAAACATACCGAAAATGGATACACCGCTACGTCTTAACGTCTCGCCCCCAATGAAACTAATTTCGTTGAAAACCGACTTCGTCTGCACAAACAACGTATTTTAATTTATCGGTTCACCGTTAAATTTCATCTACCGATAAAACAACTCCGTTTGGATCCAAACGGGAAACATAGCAATAATTAACCGTACGCATTCCAATAAAACTCGTTTCGTCAGAAACGGAGGTCGTTTGAAAAGAAAACTATTTTAAGGCCTGAAATATCGATAAAATGTATTTAAATTCAAAAACAAATTTCTAATTACAAAAAAGTAAATAAATTATTATTATCATATTTAAAATCCATTATACCTCCAATATAATATATAAAACACATTTAAATATTCTAATTTAAATGGCAGAAAAATCTGGGATGTTACAACATTTAATCGAACCACTATAAAGTTGGTGTTCTTTATTTGCTTTTCTATTACTTTGTGGCCCCACTTGTTTCTACTTAACATTTTGAGAAGTACATATTAGTACCCTTGGTGTTAGGATCTAATTTGCATTTCAACAAAAACTAGTCGGGATTATCGAGCTTTACCAAAGTAATCATTCATTTTATTATCCCAATCCCAACCTATTCATTCCATGGAGAAAAATTGGTGGTACTCCATATTTAACGCCCATTGCGCTATCGGAAAATTTAATTACCATTTCACGTTCAAATATAATTAAAGATTTAACTGTCGCATGGAGTAGAACTGGCACTACTCCATCTAGAACAATTCTTGAATTCGGTAATTTAATTAACCCGTTCTCATTTCAATCTAATTAAAGATTCATTAAAACTCTAGTTTATTTTTAATCTCAAAAATCATTATTTAATGATTATTCAACCTTTAGAAATTAATCCTATCCTTACTTGGGTTAAAAAACAAATGTCATGTAAAAACACCATTCACAATAAACCCGAAATCATCTTCCATTAAATATGGAATATTCGCAGAAATCTGAAGAATTTACAATTGATATAAGTTTTCGTATCTGGCCAATATTATAAATGGAATAATGGCAAGGCCTTTTTAAATTCCATAAATAGTAAATGCCTTTCTTCACAGAAGCTCATTTCGATTATTACTAATCGAATTCCATTCAATTCCAATTTAATTAAACAAACTGGAAATTTTCCTTAAATCTTAATTAAAAGATTTATTCCTTTCACAAGTGGGTTCAAGAACGGTATTATTTAAGATACCATTCACAACGAACCCAAGATCCAATTTGATATTAAATATAGGATTTTAAATGATAATCATGTCGACTTACATTCAGTACCAAATTCTGAAACTAACAGATATCGTTTTGGAATAACGATATCAATATCTTCCAAATTCCAAAACGATATCCATATAATCACGGAACCCCATATCGAAAATATCCAAAGATAAATTTCATTCAAACCCAGTCCAATTTATACGTTAGAAAACTCTGGTTGTATCAAAACCATTTATAAGTAAAATTTACTAATTTAAAATCATTGGATTTCTAATCTAGTTGTTAATTAGTTCTTTTAGATAAAAATATCTTTTATCTCTCAAACTTGGAGTATTTCGTCCAGAAATCTTTCCAAATCATTTATTATGATTTTACATAATTTATTCATATTTTTAATAATTATATTAAGGCCTTTATGGTCGATTTCCAAAATCGGCTAAGAACTACATCCGACCTTTTCCAAATCTGATTTGGACTTCAATTAAAATCTAACCGTCAATATTTAAACCTTTTACATTCATTTGAAAGATCTTTTTGATATGAATCCAATGGTTCGGGTTTAGGAGAATCCGACGATCGGATCTCCTATTAAGTCCATTCGAAGTTAATGGTCGAAATTCGTGAATGGTCGTTGCGCGACACATTCTATTCAATCTATTTAAATATATATATATATATAATATATTGTGTTGATTTCCATTCAAAAAGTATTTTATAAAATATTTATAAATTCGTTTAAAGGCGATTTCACTTCCATTTCAATTTTAAATTAAAATGGAATCTTCTATATTATTATAATATCAAAATAATAATATTTTCAAAATGTAAAAATTTGAATTTTGGTTTCTTGTTATTCATTATAAAAATGAATAAAATCGATACAAAAATTCGTTTGAGTTAAAATAGCGTTTTTATACTTGACTCGGCTTCATATTTACAAAATTCGATTCATTTCACAATAAACTTGAACAAACCATAATTATATAAAAATTCATTCAAATCAATTCGTTTCCGTTACAAATATTCATTGGTATTTTAATTTTTTGTGTCTATCCAAAATCGGACATCGAAATCAACTTTGGATCTCGTTGAATATTATATTATAAAAATATTCATGTTTATTTCAGATTGGAATAAAATTTCAACCAATATCCATATAATAAATTTATATGGATTGCATTCATCATATACATCCAAGATAGTTGCAAACAACTACCATCATCAAAAATGACATCCAATGTGCATTTTTATTTTCATATAAGCTTTAAATGATTTTTTGACACTTATTTCGATTTGTTAATCAATCGATCAACATACGAATCATAAACAAGGGAGATATGTAAATCAAATATCATGCCGAGACCCGTGTGGGGTTTTCAACCAACATTAATCAATTTAAACTCATTACTAATTCATGAATTTAATCATTTTAATTCAGTTCGAATTATTTTTCTAACTAACAAATTTTACATAAAAAAGTAATAATTAATTGACATTCGTTTATAAATGGATATTTACATACAATTTCAACTACCACTAATATATTAACATTATTTATAACATGCTAATTATTTCAAATTCCCATTCAAATCATAACATAAATAATCATCCATTGCCATTTAAGGTGCCACAAAATGTTCATCCACATTGTTTGAAATACGAGTGTCGTACATTCAAACAACGCTTCTAATAACAAATAAACTTAGTGAATTTTTTTTGTGTTGAACTCAAGAGATATCGCGTAAACAGATAAAAATCAGCATAGATAATCAATATATTTTTAAATATGATCGAATAACATAACAAATTATTAGAGTGAGAGAGTTCTCACATTGATGCGCTCGGATTGTCGATTTCTTTCCAAATCAAATTAAAATTGGGTTTAATTTGACCCAAAAATTCAGCTTGCTCTAAATTTGACCAAATTAGTTTTGTTGCAAAGCTCTTGACTTCGCGATCGCAACAAATCCAGTTTCGCGCGATTCCGTGTTCGTATGTGAAAATTATTAAAGTCTAGACATTGAACATACAGATTAAAAAAAAATAATTTAAACCTAATTTATACCCCAACTTTAGTTCCACGTCATTCACTATCCCCAATCCCTCGCTTCCACTGCTAAAGGCCATAGCCGACCGACCTGACACCTCTGCCGCCTCTGTCTACAGATGGCGCCCCCACGCTAACCGCCGCCTACCCCTTTTCGACGTCGTTGACATGGAAATCCACCACGACCACTGGAGCTTTAAGCTCCAAATCGCGCCGCCACGATCTCAAAACCTACACCATCGACGCGCCTCGCCAAGGCGATTCTCCAAACTTTAGCAACCTACACTTGGCAGTCGCTCCTCCAACTGGAAAACGTCCATCATCATTCGTTGCTTCCCATTTTTTTTAACCTCCGATCCACTTGATTTTGCCATGGCCACATCCAATATCAGGCAACACAATCTAAAGCAAAGTTGTTGCTCACTCTCTTGTCTACAACTTTCTCTTTGATGCCATCATCTAATTCTCAATCATTTGACCATAATATTTCACCAAAGCCAAAGTTAGTTTTCTGCCTTTGAACTAAAATTCTGGCGAAACAACGATAGGTCATAGAATTTTTGTGGTAGGTAGAGACCATAATGATCTACAACTTCTCTTTAATGAGTCTTGGCTAGTAGTTGATGGATTAGAAGATATAAATTATTTTAAGTTTAGGGTCTTATTTGCAAAATGTATTTAGGGGAGAAGGGGTTGGCTTCCATTTTACAAAGAAGGAGATGGTATAAGGATTAAGTGAAGAGGAAAAGATCTTATATAGTGGTTTTTTTAATTATTTCTTTAGTTAGTGTTGTCTCCATTCGACGTTTATCAATGCTCTGAGCACAAATGAACTCCATTAGCAATGAAAACTGACAGACAATTACGTTTTGACGATACGGTCTTAATGAAACTAATTTCATCGACTTCCGAGTCCATTTGCTCAAAAAGCTCTATTTCGGGCTCAAATGGCTGATCGATTCATAGTTTATCTCGCACGGCCACATACTAGCTCCAAAAATTACCAAATTTGGAATCTAGCAATAATTTAATATTCCAGATCCAACAAAAGTGATTTTGTCAAAAACAAAGGTCGTTTGCAAAATAGCTATTTTTTAAGGGCTTAAACAATATTAAGATATTAATAAAATTCCATAGCGACTATTTGAAATTTTAATTTGGACATAACTTACAATTCATAAAGCGAAATCTCAATTTCTTATATTCATTAGAAAGATATAGTTAAATAGATTCAAATATTTCTTATTTCATCAAATTCTGAGTTATAATGAATTCTATATGCTCATTTAAAGTTCAAAATTAAATTTTCAAACTACCACACCATTTCAAGTTCGTTTTATAATTAATATTAACATATACGTTCAAACTTCGTTTTAAATAAATTGTAAATTATTTATTCTCAAAATAATTCATAAAAAATATTTAATTTTCACAAAAATCAATTAAAAATAAATTTTAATTGGTCCCAAAAGTACGGGTTTTTACACTCTCCCCCACTTAAAACTTTTTCGTCCTCGAAAAGGAACGGGGCATAAAGTTGTTTATCCAACAAACTCAACTTTCATTTTGGCTTGAGTTCTTCAACTTTTTAGTTTCTAAGAACTTTCAAATTTCTCCAAATTTGGCTAATGCCTTCAATTTTCAAAAAAAATTGCCATAACCTCCTTTGGACGGGTTGATTTGAACAAATATATGTGTCCTTATCAGGCACCCAATAAATCAACATACATCAAACAAAGAAATTTTACTTTATCTACACTCAAAGGAGACGTCCCTTGACTCGGTGACGGGGTTAGTAATGATCCATGTGTCGTATCTACTACAAGAGTGATGTGTACATTTTTGTCATCTCAAGACCCAGTGATGGGGTTTTATTATTAAATCCTACAAATTTCATAATATGTTATTAAGTCCATAATCGGTCTTTGGTTCAACCTATAATTCAGTCATCTCTATACAAGCATCTCGCCCATATGGTAATCCAAATCTCGTCATATAAGCATCAAATGCTTATATGGATATGTTATGCTATGCTGTCTTTAATATATGCTATGCAGTGTAGTCCATAATTTATTGGTTACTATCCTAAGGCGTATGTTTAATTTCACATAGAGCAACCATTACATCGCATCCAAATCATTCACAGTCATATAATAATAATAAAATTGTGCAACCAACTAAATAAGGTGCACCTGTTTGTTGGGCACACAATTTATTTCTTCACTCAACTTTAAATCAATAGCCTGTTCAGCATATGCATACATACATACATATATATACATACATATATATACATACATACATATATATATATATATATAATTCCAAATAATTTCAAATTAATTCAAAATTTGATCTAGCTCAATTTATCTTTTATTCTCATATTGGGTTTTTTCATTCCAATTTTATTTAACTTTAAATTTTAATTCATTTGATTCACTTTTATATTTTTCAATCAATTTGACTAATATAGTTAAATTTAAATCTCAAATCATTTCCAAATGCCTACTTAAATTAGTTTAAGTATATTTCGACATTTTAATTGGAATCATATAGTCATCCTACTTTCGAAACTCGAAAATAAATAATGATGATGTACGTACAAACATCAGAATCACCGTCAAGTGTTTAGAATATGATTCTATATCAATCAAGCAAATTCAAGACTTCAAATATATGCTAGCTAGGCATATATGCAAAATCTTCTTATACTCGATAGTCCAACCTCGATGTCAAAAAATATACTCAAATCTTATTATAAAATGATCTGGTAAGTTATCCATATATTTTCAAAACAGACATTTTTCTTTATATATGTAATTGAAAACCAGTTCATAAATATAATCATAAATACGTTTCTTATAAACATATAACTCTCAACTCATTCAAGGAAATTACTAACCCTATCTCTAATGATTCTCTCATTCTAGGATACTACTGATCCTAATTCTAATGATTATTCTTTTATAGGATATTACTAATCCCAACTCTGATGAATTTTCTCATTTGGTTCTAGTGTGTCTTGTTCTTGAGCTCTGTAAACCAAAGCTCTAATACCAAGCAGTCGCACACCGAATTTCGCCCAGTCTGGATTGAGCGCTATACCGACCTAGACTATTCAAGAACGCGGATTGTTTGAGAGCATGACGCATCCGAACACAGAACAATAGAAAATTTCATTGCTTTTACAACAATTTACATTAGAGTACAAGAATATAACAGAGTACAACTAAATATTACACCATAGAAAAATAATATCGGAGATTAATAATTTATATAGCAGTGGAAATAAAATGTATAAATACAATGCACAGTGGAAATATATCAACTACCACAACTGAAAGAAATATACTGATATAAAGCTTTTCGAATATAGCTCCAGCTGTAAACTAGGATCTTGTTAAATAGAAATTTACAAAACCAAAACTACTAACTGCCCATATGGATAATATAGGCACCCAGAGTTTAGGTGAAAACAATAAACTCCGGGTCAGTCATGGGACTGGTGTAAGAACTTAAAAAGGCTATTAAAACTAACTTTAAAAGGTGGAAATTCAAAGGACCACGTCGTATGACATGGAACGAGTTTACTCCACATGAATCTTAGTTTAAAAATAAAATAACGCAATGCTTTTTGAAAAATGAAGCTATCATAAAACTTAGGTACTACCACACAATGCAACGCAAGCCGGAGGATAGAGTTTTACATTATGAAAGCAAAACATGCTTCATACACTTTAAAACAAATAATATTGATATAACTATAAGTGCATAGTGTAGAAAACAACCTCGAATATAAATGTATCAATCATAGACGACATAGTACCCCATCCTACTATGTCTTTATATAGGTTTACAAGTAAAATCGAAAAGTCATGTATTGGAAATTGGAATCCATCTATGAGTCGAGGCAAGGGATCTTCCTCACCGGTTCTGGATAAACTCTAGTAAGATGTCCAGGATCACAGCTATGGGAAAACCTAGGTTAGCGGTAGGGCCGGTCCACACCTAACATTTGTGGATTATTTATTCCCGAACAATACGTTTCCCAGTCCTACAGGACTTACAATGTAACAACCCGTATTTTTAATAACCTGTTATAACATAATCGAGGCAGAATTTAATTCTAAAATCTGAAACAAGGGAAACGGGTTGTGCCATTGCATTCGTCTCGGAAAAATACGCGAAATAGAGTCCGAGTTTTCGAAAATCGGAGTCCGTATGACATTGTGTATTTGGAAAGTTGACATTATGTTGTACCAGACTTGTTTTGAAATAGTTTGAAATCTTCCGCTGTTTTACTTATCTTATTTACTCTGTTTACATATATACATATGTTCTTGTTCTGCCTTGATATATCATTATGCATGTTTACCTGATTCAAACGCCCCTTCAAAGTCAGAGTGCTTGCAAGAGCCACCCTGGCGGAGGTGGGGTGTTACATTTGGTATCAGAGCATATGGTTTACGAGAAGGAACAAAAAGGTTTTTTTAAAACTTTTGGAAAACTATTTTCAAAACCAAGTATAAAGTATTTTCCAAAGAAAAGTCTAGTTTATTTTAAAGGCTATTCCCCAAAAAGCCATTAGCAAAATTCCTTCGTTTTTCTCCATTCTGAATCTGTCTTTTTCTTCGTTTTCAGTATGGCCGATAACTTTGCTATTCCGGAGGGAGTACACGTACCTGTTTGGTATAGGAGACTTTTGGAGGCTAGGGCGACCGAAGTCGGCCCCGCAGATGTTCCTCCTCCTCCTCCTCCGGTAGTTAATGTTCCTCCTCCTCCTGTCGCTGAGGTTCCTCTTCCTCCTCCCCCTCAGCATCCTCAAGCTGACTTCGCAAAGATTTCAAAGCAATGGGTGGCAAGAACTTTCAAGGCACTGAGACTTTTGTAGAGGCCAGAAATTGGTTGAAAGAGACCGAGGATTTATTTGCTATCTTTGGGTTAGACGATCAGAGGAAGATCTTGTTGGCGGTTTGGCTTATGAAGGATGAAGCCGCTTATTGGTGGGAAGTCACCAATGGTACTAGGCCTGTTGAGACTTGGGCCGATTTCAGGACAAGATTCGGGCTTAAGTTTTTGTCTTCTGCTGAAGAGAATTTGCAAATGGAGAGGTTTATTGCTTTGAAGCAAGGAGACATGTCTGTCAAAGAATATGTGAACAAGTTCAATCAGTTTAGCTCGTTTTGGCTTGGATATGGTGAGTACTACTCAGAAGAAGGCTCTTCGTTTTGCTAGAGGATTGAATGAGCCGTTACAGGAGTTAGCTATGTCTCATGTGCCCATGGGGGCCACGTTTGAGAGTTTGGTAGATATGGCCCTACTCAATGAAGAGAACAAGAGTGCAAAGAAGGAGGTCAAGGTGAATGAGTCTCAAAACAAGAAAACAGGGCCCAAAAAGGAAATGCAAAAGAAGGAGGAGAAGTCTGAAGATAAGAAGGAAAAGAAGTGCTTTACTTGTGGAAGCTCAACTCATCTAAACAAGGATTGCAGAAAGAGGAAGGGGACTTGCTTTAACTGTGGAGAGATGGGACACTTCACTAGGGACTGCCCGAAGAAGAAAGGGACTACATCGGAAGGAACGGTGAATACTTGCATGGCGAGTGAATAGATTAGGGCTAGAATAATTTGTCTGTAGGATGTTTAATTTTCCTTGTCCGATTTTCAGTTTGAAACTCTTTTTCTGGTATTTTGATTCTGTAATGGAAACTCGGTACTTTAATGCTAGTCTTGCTTCTGATCTGGTAATAGTCTCAAACTCCCTGAGAGTTATAACTCATCTGTTTGTGATAAATTGGGGTTGAGAGTATCTGTGTTGGGCATGAGGGTGACTATGACGAATACATTCTGGGTTTCTACCATGCTTAGTTTCCTAAGAATCATTTGGGGAAAATCTGATCTGTACTAGTAGTCTGTATGTATATGTACCAAGTTTTTGTTTTATCTATACTCGCTTCCATCACTCGACTGTATCTTGTTGAGATAGGAATCCTATAGATGTAAACATGTGTTTGAGACATGTTATGTTTGATGGTTACAAGTGGATGCAAGTGGTTGCTAGTGGTTGCTCGTGGATGCATAAACACACACTAGGCACTAGATCGGCTTGAAAATACACTCTCATATTGCATATGGACGTGTGTACATTTTCAATTCTTATGGTTGCAAGATGGTTAATTCAGCACATGGATGTTGCATATGGACGAATGTTTGTGCACACATATAGTATTATATGATTAGGACTATTTGCATACATAATGGATTCATTTCACTAACATACTTTGCATTGAGGATCTTTGCATTAGATAAGAACATATACACACACCTTTTGCATATGTTCATACCGCATTAGAATCTTTAAGGACAATGATTGCTCGTGAATGATGATTTGAGTAGATGGATGATGGATGGTAGGATACGTTCTTCCTAACTTGAAGATTTCGGGGACGAAATCCTATAAGGAGGGGAGAATGTAACAACCCGTATTTTTAATAACCTGTTATAACATAATCAAGGCAGAATTTAATTCTAAAATCTGAAACAAGGGAAACGGGCTTTCCCATTGCGTTCGTCTCGGAAAAATACGCGAAATAGAGTCCGAGTTTTCGAAAATCAGAGTCCGTATGACCCGATTAAGGCCCAATGAAGTTTTCAGAAAATTTCAAGTTCAAAACAGATTTCGAATTTCGGGTTCAAAATTCGAAAAAGGGTCAGATTGGGCCAGGCGGGAAAATTCCCGCCAGAGCACCCAAGTCGACAGCCCTGTCGACTTGGGAGTCGACTTGGTTGGACCCAAGTCGACAGCCCTGTCGACTTGGCTGTCGACTTGGTTCAGCCGGGGAGTTTTGCCTGGTGCACCATTTTGGGGTCTTGGTTAGGTTTTGGGCCAGATTCGGTTTTGAGGGCTGAGATTGGAATTAGGGTTTAATCCTAAGGCTAAAACTAATCCTAATCTCTATAAATAAGCCCCTAACCTAACCCTAAATCATCATTATTCAACCCTACAACTAAACTATGGCAAAAATTTTCCTCTTATGGCCTCCACTCTCTTCATAAAATTCCTAAATAAATTTCTATGAGAGATTTTCCATGCATACAAGTGTTTTCAAGCTTGTATGAGCATCATTAGCTTGCATTCAAGTCAAGTTCCATATTTACATCATAAAGCAAGGGTTTTGATCATTTTGGCTCAAGAGTTTTTCTATTGGAGCTTGCATTTTGGGTTTATTTGATTGCATAAGGGCTTTGTCTCAATCTATATATATATTTGTGTCTTCATAAGCATTGTAAGCCCTTTTCTACTTTCATATTTAAACTCTAAAGTTAAATGAATGATGCAAGTTGTGTTTGATCATTATGATATGCAAGTTTGTCATGATATGCAAGTTTACTATGTTATGATATGCAAGTTTATCATGTTATGTTATGCAAGTTTGATATGCAAGTTTGTCATATGATATGCAAGTTATGTTATGCAAGTTTGGGGTTGATCATTTTGTTCATGCTATCATGTTATGCAAGCTTATCTTGGGTTTATGAGCTTAAAGCTTCAAGCTTTATGCTAAAGGTTGCATTTTGGCAACATGTAAGTTATCATATCTCTTATGATAACTTGCATATGAGGCTAAATGCGAACTTATGGCCATTTCTACATGTCATTTATCACCATGTATCACCAATATGCTAAGTTTGGTTTTATGCATGCTTTTGAGGCCTAAAAATGTAATATGCAAGTATATGAACATATGTACATTTCATATGCCACCATGTTAAACTTGTGGCTTCAACACCTTTATGTCGTGATTATGCCAAGTTCCCTCTTTCTATCCTTTATGCGCTATTGCGATATGTAAGCGATGGGATTGCGTTTGGGGTTGGGTAAACTTAAAAGACATGAAAACATGAGATTGGGAATTTACCTATTAAGTTAGGTCTACCCATTAGGAATTTACCTATTAAGTTAGGTCTACCCAAATGCTTGAAAACTTGTAATATGTTTGGTAAACACAATGGACATGACACTTAGAAAATATAAGTGTGACCAACTCGAGGTTGGGTTGAGTTTGTAGCGTAAAACTACCCGGAACCGACCGGCTTAACTAGTTGCTACAAACAATAGGACCCAATGTGAGAAGTTGGTCATGTTGTACCCTGAACCCGAGGTTAGACCAAGTTGTGGTGTAAAGCTACCCGGAACCGACCGGCTTAACTAGTAACCGCAACAAAGTCTAATGTGAGAGGTTAAGGCACATTAATTAATTAATGCCTCATGATTAGGGTTAAGCCATGGTCCACTTAATACTTAACCAATTTGGACTTGGTGGATTAATCGGGGTTAAGTCGTGAACCCATCGTTACACTTAACCAAGTTAATCCATGATTAGTAAAAGGGTTAAGTTAACCTACACTTAGTCAATCTGAACTCGGTAATTTAACGGGGTTAAGTTGAACTATACTTAACCAATCCAACTCAGTAATTTGATAAGGCTGAGAACCGATTTGATACCTGGTCTGGATAAACTAACCTGATTGATAAATTAAACGAACCTGTTTTGCGGATCTGTAGGACTCACACCAAGTTAGGCAAGTTTGTAAATCTGTTATCTGATCCGTTAGTCTGAAAACTGATCGTCTGAACTTTGTATGTCTGAACTCTGTTAATAGGTTAATCTGAATCTGATAGTCTGGGGACACAAGGGGGAATACTTGTGTCATTTGTTGTTTGGGACCCATATTAGTCAGTAACCCTTTCTGGTATCAAAACTTTGACCCAACTGTAGGTAGGGTCCGGGCACGCTTACTGAACTAATTATAAGTGGTTCATTCTGATAATGGCGATGGGTGTTGATGGTGCGTTCCAACCGGGTCATGTGCGTGCATGGATCCCGGTCTGCCTCTGAGGATGTAAGACGCCGTGACATCTGTAAATATGCCTGTGCCAATTGGTTGCCACTTTAGGGAGTGATACACCCTATCGTGGGACCGACATAGGGTATTTATGTATTAGGGAGCCGATCGCTTGGGTAGGATTTAGGGCACACTTAGCTCTGTCTGATTCTGTTGGTACCGTCTGTTTTGTTGGGTGGTAACACCCGTCTGTTTCTGCGTGGTACCGTTCTGTTAGGGTGGTAAAAGCCCATTTTTCCCAAACTCTATCTTTGTATGGACCATTCTGTTCCGTCCTGTTTCGATGTAAACATTGGGGTAACACCTAATCCTGTTATACTAGAATTGGTACCAAGAAGTTGGATCTTGATTTAAGTCAAATACCTGATACTGGGCCAAGTTTAGGCCAAGGGATAAATTCTTGTTTATACATGACATGTTAGAATGCTGGTACACCTGTGGTGCAAAAACCTTAAACCTGATTATGCGATAACACCTTTATCTGCCTTGTTGGTTAATCATCATGCTAGTACGTAGTTATCCTTATGTTCATCCCTGCTTCTCATGCCAGTTAACTTTATCAGTTTACATTGATTGTAGTAGGGCTTACTCAGTCTTTTTGACTGACCTGTTTTTCTTTCGCCTCTTTTCTTCCGTCCCCCCCCCCAGGTTCTCAGGGAGGGAATATTGGAGCTTAGCTTGGATTTCTGATAGCTTGCTTGTGGGATTTTAGCTCATGTACGGTCTTGACATGAAGCTAGCTATGGTTATCACTTATTTTGGGGATAGTACTTATGTATTTCAGTTTTTCAGTGATGTTGTTTTTATCTAGACTTGTGTATTTGGAAAGTTGACATTATGTTGTACCAGACTTGTTTTGAAATAGTTTGAAATCTTCCGCTGTTTTACTTATCTTATTTACTCTGTTTACATATATACATATGTTCTTGTTCTGCTTGATATATCATTATGCATGTTTACCTGATTCAAACGCCCCTCCAAAGTCAGAGTGCTTGCAAGAGCCACCCTGGTGGAGGTGGGGTGTTACATACAACCTGGTTAGTATATCGACCATATGAGCCTTTTAGTAAGCACTATTTCTAAGGCGCCTCTCAATCCATCATCCATATAAGTAAAAATGTCAGGGCTCCATACTATGACACCATTTTTAGCTAGAAAGAAACGTATGCACTCCCTACGATCCTCATCGCGTTTTTGACTCACATTGGGGTGTGAAGATCGCGAATTAACGTTATACATAAAGTTGTACCAATTAAATCCGTGCTTTGATCATCATCTACAAGACCCTGCTTTTCGACAAAAGCCTTGATCATTGCATCTTAGCATGCCACATTGTCCATCCATATTATACCATTGATTTCTACCAATATATAACCTCCAAGCTCGTACGTCTCAGGGAAGGGTGTTAAGCAAGAGAATAAATTCTCCACCACCAAACAGATATATACTTAGCACAGATCAACGAATACAACTCGAAGTACAATGTCAACATACAAGCCATTTACAAGTTCGTTCTAGGTCTAAACGAAACCGGAGTCACCATATTCCTCATCCCATATGTCCAATATAAGAGAGAGGTCCTTGCATATTCGGTCAATCTCCAAGTACGCTGGACGATCACCATTTATTACCTCTACATGGGTGTAATTTCCAAGTGAGACACCAGTAATAGCCCAAATGATTTGAAGATCTCCGGTCTTCAACCACCGTCTTCATTTTCTACTTTTAATTGTGTAACCATCATTCAAAATGGGTGAAACCCGGTCTTTTCGAATAACTGATGTATCTTTATAATCATGTGATAAATACACACAGATAACACACATCTCATTCCAATCCAGAATATTCTTTTATTCAAATATTCACATCTTTGGGGGAAAGGTTCCAATTAATTTTATCAAAGATAAGTTCTTTTAAACTTATTGTTTAATTTTCCTTTAGATATCATTTTCAAAAGATGTTATTATATCTTTTCACGGATTAAACCAAAGTAAGGGTTGAAAACTAGTTGGAATTATCGAGCTTTACCGAAGTAATCATTCATTTTATTATCCCAATCCCAACCTATTCATTCTATGGAGAAAAACTGGTGGTACTCCATATTTAACACCCATAGTGCTATCGGAAAATTTAATTAACATTACACGTTCAAATCTAATTAAAGATTTAACTATGGCATGGAGTAAAACTGGCGGTACTCCATCTCGAACAATTCTCGAATTTGGTAAATTTAATTACCTCATTCTCATTTCAATCTAATTAAAGATTCATTAATAGTTTAGTTTTGATCTCAAAAATCATTATTTAATGATTATTCAACCTTTAGTAATTAATCATGTCCTTACTTGGGTTAAAACAAATGCCATGTAAAAACACCATTCACAATAAACCCGAAATCATATTCCATTAAATATGGAATCTTCACGGAAATCTAAGAAATTTATAATCAATATAAATTTCCGTATCTGGTCAATATTATAAGTGGAATAACGACAATGCCTTTTTAAATTCCATAAATTGTAAATGCCTTCCCTCATAGAAGCTCATTTCGATTATTATTAATCGAATTCCATTCAGTTCCAATTTCATTAAATAAACTGGAAAATTTTCCTTAAATCTTAGTTAAAAGATTTATTACTTTCATAAGTGGGTTCAAGTACAATATTATTTAAGATACCATTCACAACGAACTGATGATCCAATATGATATTAAATATAATATTTTAAATGGAAATCATGACGACTTACATTCAATACCAAATTCTAAAAGAAACATATATCTTTTTGGAATAACGATATCAATATCTTCCAAATTCCTTAATGATATCCGTATAATCATGGAACCCCATATCCAAAATATCTGAAGATAATTTTCATTCAAATCCATTCCAATTTATTCATTGGAAAACTCTGGTTATATCAAAACCATTTACAAGTCCAATTTACAAATTTAAATAAAATCATTAGAATTCTAGTATAGTCGTTAACTAGTTCATTTAGATAAAAATATCTTTTATCTTTTCAAACTTGAAGTATTTCATCCAAAAATCTTTCCAAATCTTTTATTATGATTTTATGTAATTTATTCATATTTTTAATAATTTTATTAAGGCCCTTACAGACAGTCGGTTTCCAATATCGGCCATCGAACTACATCCACAACGCTCTTTTCCAAGCTGATTTGGACTTAAATTAAAATCTATCTATTAAAATTTAAACATCTGATATTCACCTGAAAAATCTTTTCGATACAAACCCAACGGTTTCGGTTTTAGGAGAATCAGACGGTCAGATCTCCCAACACATCCATTTGAAGTTAATGGTCGAAATTCGTGTACGGTCGATACACGACACGTTCTATTCAAACCATTTAAATATATCTAATATATTCCATCGATTTATATTCAAAACGTATTTTATAAAACATTTATAAATTCGTTTAAAAATGATTTCACTTCCATTTCAATTCTAAATTAAAATTGAATCTTCTATATTATTATAATGTCAA
Source organism: Allium sativum (assembly GCA_030737875.1). Taxonomy (NCBI): domain Eukaryota; kingdom Viridiplantae; phylum Streptophyta; class Magnoliopsida; order Asparagales; family Amaryllidaceae; genus Allium; species Allium sativum. The sequence goes on along the minus strand of CM060918.1, from coordinate 973,746,366 downwards.
AATAATAATATTTTCAAATTGTCAAATTTTGAATTTCGGTTTCTCGATATTCATAATAAAAATGAATAAAATCGATACAAAAATCCATTCGAGTTAAAATACCATTTTTATACTTAATTCGGCTTCATATTTTTAAAATACCATTCATTTCACAATAAATTTAAACAAACCATAATTGTATGAAAATTCATTCAAACCAATTCATTTCCGTTATAAATATTCATTGGTATTTTGATATTTTTGTGTCCATCTAAAATCGAACATCGAAATCAACTTCGAATCTCATTGAATATTATATTATAAAAATATTCATATTTATTCCGGATTAGAATAAAATTTCAACCAATATCCATATACATATATTTATATGGATTACATTAATCGTATACATCCAACGATGGTTGCAAACAATTATCAACATCCAAAATGACATCCAGTGTGCATTTTTATTTTCGTATAAGCTTTAAATGATTTATTGACACTTATTTTGTTTTGTTAATCAGTCGATCAACATACGAACTATATACAAGAGAGATGTGTAAATCAAATATCATCTCGAGACCAGTGTGGCGTTTTCAACCAACATCAATCAATTTAAGCTCATTATGATTCATGAATTTAATCATTTTTAATTCAATTTGAATTATTTTTTAACTAACAAATTTTACTTAAACAAGTTATAATTAATTGATTGTTCATTTATAAATGGATATTTACATCCAATTTCAACTACCACTAATATATTAACATTATTTGTAACATGCTAATAATTTCAAATTCCATTCAAATTATAATACAAATAATCATCCATTGCCATTTAAGGTGCCACAAAGTATCCATCCACATTGTTTGAAATACGAGTGTCGTATATTCAAATAATGCTTCTAATAACAAGTAAACTTAGTGAATAATTCATCTGTTGAACTCAAGGGATATCACATATAACAGATAAAAATCAGCAGAGATAATCAATATATTTTTAAATATGAAAAAATATTCGAGTGAGAGAGCTTTCACTTTGATCGCCTAGGATTCTTGATTTCTTTTCAAATCAAATTGAACTTGGGCTTAATTTCACCCAAAAACTTAACTTGCTCCATATTTGACCAAATTAGTTTTGTTGCGAAGCTCTCGACTCCACGACAGCAATAGATCCAATTTCGCGTGATCTTGAGTTCGTATGTGAAAGTTATTAAAGTCCGAACATTAAACATGCGAATTAAAATAATAATAAATTAATTTAAACCTAATTTATACCCCAACTTCTGTTCCACGTCGTTCACCGTCCCCAAGCTCTTGCTGCCGCCGCGAGAGAGTGTAACAACCCTGAATTTTGGGGTAAATTTAAAATTTTATTTTAAGTTATTTTAATGGGTTTTGATATTTAAAATAATTTATTTAAAATAATAATGATTAAAAATTTATTTAAATCGAAGTTAGTATGAATAATTTAATTTTAATAATAAAAGGAGTAAGAAATAGCGCGGTAGTTTGAAAAGTCAAACTTGAACTTTGACTGACCGTACAGGATGCAAAATTTAACGGATTTTAGTGAAACCAAAAATATTAGAATCTCTTTTAAATATCTTTCCAACGAATTCGAAAAATCGAAATTTTATAGCGGGAATCAAAAGTTATGCCCAGTTTAAATTTCAGAATAGCCGTTGTAGGATTTATAAATATATTTTAATATTAAAAATAGCCATTTTTCAAACGACCTCTGTTTACGACGAAACCACTTTTGTTGGATTCGGAATGTCAAATTATTATTAAATTTAATTTTTCATAATTTTTAGAATTAATTTGTGACTGTGGCAAAAAGATTTCAGTTTTGTCAATTTCAATCAATTTTAATCGACTTGGAAAAGGCCATTTTTCAAATAGGCTCAAAATTGAACGAAATTAATTTTCCTAGGTCCCCAGCATCAAAACATAGCTAAATATACTTTTGGGATTTTTGGAAGTTAATTTGTGCCCCCGGTGAATTTATTCGTACGAATGAATTAAAAATAAAAGTAAAAATATTTTAAAATAAAGAAAGCTGGGTCGAGACAGCCATTTGGGCCTGCAGGACATAGCTAGATGAGTCCGGAATAGGGGTTAATGGGTAGGAACGACAGTCGTTGGGCTGAAATCTGACAAAGTGCTAAACGGGCCTTTGTTGGAAATTTAATTAATAAAATAATAAATAAAGGTACGGATATCGAGACATCTTCTTCCCTGATTCATCTCGAACAGCAGCCGCCATACACTCCACACCTTCTCTCTTCTTTTCCCCCCAATCCATGAAGAATTAGACTTCGCCACTGTTAAACTTTTTCAAGATCTCTTCCTCCTCTTCGAGTCCATACCAAAATCTCCCCGCCCCATTGCCTATAGCCGCAGCACCAGCCCTCCAAAACCGCCGCCGTCGCACCCCCCCCCCCAGTGCCACCACGGCCGTTCGCACTTCCCCCCCTCCAGGCGCCGACTCCCCCTTCCTAGCTCTCCGACGTCACGCCATCGGTTCTGGAAACCATCGATCATATCTCCCGAAAATAAAAATCAAAGATTTGAACAAAACTGAAAATAAAGGTATGAAATTTCAATCAGATTTGTTGCGCTTTTATTTGTTGCAATTGCAGTTGTGAAAAGAAACTGATAATTTGTTCATAAACTACAAACTGAAAATTTTCAGATCTGTTTGAACTGTAACATCGAATAGAACCTCTTGAAAGCAATTGGGACCGGTTCTGAACACGTTTGAATTTCTAATACTGATCCAATCAAGGTGAGATTCTATTTTAAATAATTTAATTAATTTAATTATTAATTTTCCTTTGTTATTAAAATAATTGAATGGTGAACGAAGTAGATCTGGGATGGGATAATATTCTGAATGATTGTTTGGTTTATCTGTGTGTATAATTCCAGATCTGCTAGTTAAAAATTTTAGAACTGTATGTGATGAAAATTTGAATAATCATTTTGTTTAAATTTTGTCGAATCATGTTTTGTTGATATTCTTTGAATCATGTATATATAAAAATATCACCTTGTTCATGTCTTTGAATTGAACTAAAAAATTTCAATTCAATACCACCTTGTTGTTATTTGATTTGACTAGACCTTTTTAGTTCAAATAAAATATTGATATGATGTTGTAGGATTGAAATATGACGATATGAAAGAAATTACATTTACATTTAATGTAATTAGGACATGAATTTTTCACCGCAATAAAAATAACATTTGTAGGTGATAAATAAAAGTATGATTTTGAAATGCAATATAAATTACATTTTCTCTTAATGTAATTAAAGATTAGATTTTTGCATTGTAAATAAAAAGATTAGATTTTTGCATTGTAAATAAAAAGATTTGATTTTTGCATTGTAAATAAAAAGATTAGATTTTTGCATTGTAAATAAAAAGATTAGGATTTTGAATTAAAAATGAAATTTATACCGCATAGAAAATTACATTTTTGTATGTAATTAAAAGACATGAAATTTATACCGCATAGAAAATTACATTTACATTTTTAAATGTAATTAAAAGACATGAAATTTATACCGCATAGAAAATTACATTTTTATATGTAATTAAAAGACATGAAATTTATACCGCATAGAAAATTACATTTTTTATATGTCATTAAAAGACATGAAATTTATACCATATAAATAGAATTACATTTTTATATGTAATTAAAAGAAATAGAATTTACATGTAAAATAAAATTACATTTTAAAATGTAAATTAAGAATGAGAAATTGCATTGAAAATAAAATTACATTTCTACATGTAATTAAAGAATAAGATTTTACATTGTAAAACAAGATTTGACATGTAATATAAATTACGTTTTTAATGTAATTAAAAAGTAGAATTTGATGGTGTAATCAAGATTAGATTTTTATTGTAATTTAAAAAGATAGAATTTTTCACCATAATGTTAATTACATTTTTAAAGTAAAAAAAAAAGATTTTTGACAATGGAATCAAAATTACATTTTTAATGTAATTTATAAAGATAGAATTTTTCACCGTTAATATAATTACATTTGTAATGTAATTAAATAGAAGGTTTTGACAATGTAATTAAGGAATAAGATTTTACCGTTGTGATGCGAATTAAAATTTACATTGTAAATAAAAAGGGAGGATTTTACATTGTAATTAAAAAGGAAATTTTACATTGTAATTAAAGGATAGAATTTTACATTATAATGTCAATTACATTTTTAATGTAATTTAAAAAGAAGATTTTAGCATTGTAAATTATTACATTTTTAATGTAACTAAAAGAATGGATTTTCAATGAAATCATAAGAATAAAACTAAAAGAGTTGAACGTAATGTTGAAATATAATTTACATTTCTATGTAAATAAAAGAATAAAAAGAAAAGTTACATTTTTAATGTAATTAGATTAAAAAGAAAAGTTAGATTTTTAATGTAATTATATTAAAAAGGAAAGTTACATTTTTAATTTAATTAGATTAAAAAGAAAAGTTACATTTTTAACGTAATTAGATTAAAAAGGAAATTTACATTTTAATGTATTAAGATTAAGAAGAAAAATTACATTTTAATGTATTAAGATTTAAGGAGAAAAATTACATTTTCATGTAATTAAGATTAAAGGATTAATTGACATATTCACGTAAATAGTATTTAAAGAAGAAAATTACATATTCATGTAATTAGATTTAAACTAAGTGAAAATTACATTTTTATATAAATAGATTTTCATTAATAGAATTAAGAAGAAAATTACATTTTTATGTAATTGAATTTTCATTAAAAAGATTAAAGATATGGAATTTACATTTTTATGTAAATAGGTTTTCAATGAAAGTTATAACGATGGAAATTTACATTTTAGTGAATTTGATTTCATTAAAAAGAATTAAAGATATGAAATTTACATTTTCATGTGAAAAGATTTAAACATAAGATCATCATTTTGCTTGTAAAGAAAAGATTGACACAAAATTATCATTTTAGTTTTGCATTGAAAGATATAAACAAAATTATTAATTTTGTTTTGCGTTGAAAGAATAACAAAGTTATTATTTTTGTTACATTGAAATTAAACAAACAAAAATATATTCATTTTTATAGAATTGAGGTTGACACCAAAATAAATTGCATTTTTGTTAAAAAATTGAAATGACACAAAAATCTTCATTTTTGTTAAATTGGAATGGTACACGAAAAATACATTTTTGTGTGAATTGAAGGGTAAAAGAAAAATATACATTGTTATGTTTAGGATGTGTATGTGAATTAAAATAAAACAAACATTATTATGTGTTATGTTATATATCAAAATGTTATGAAACCAAGTGTTCTTTACTTGTTATGATAATCACAATAATGAAATGGAAGAAGGAATTATATATATATATATATATAAAAATCAAAATTAAGCGAATCGAGCGTGGTAGTTCGCATTTTGGAATCAAGCCTTTAAACGATTATACTGAAATATCCGACCGTCGGATTTTCCCAAAACTGAAACCGTTAGGTTCGCCTTGGGAAGATCTTTCCAACGATGTGAATTGCGTTAAATTCCAACGGTTAGATTTAGAGAAATGTGTAAAACAAATTTGGGTGAAAACAGCGCCAGGGTTGCCCATTGACCCGAAGCGTCATTAAATTAATTTGGGCTATTTTATATAAATAAAAATAGCGATAGATCGTTATTAAATACAAATAACGATATGAAATGATTTTATATTATATATATACGAGGATCATTTGAAAAGTCCGAGTTCAATCTCATTTCAAATGATTACACATCGATCTAAGTAGAAGAGTTGAAGACGGTACAAGACCGACGATCATCACGTCGAATTGATGAGTTACCATTGACGCCCATGATTGGAGTAGCTACCTTGAAGGGGCTACAATGGTGGCCGTCCAGACTACTTGTTGATTTGTTCGGATATGCGAGGAATAAGGTGCCTCCGGTTTCGTTCGGACCAAGAACGGACTTGTAAATGGATGTGTGTCCGACGTTGAATTTCATTCCACGTAAATTTAACTGATTTCTAATTAATATATAATTGTTTGGTGGCGGAGAATTTATTCTCTTGCTGAACACCCTCTTATATATTGATGGTTGTCGATCGCATGGCGTGAATTGTCAATGTGGCACGCCCAGATGCAATGATCAAGGTTTCTTGTTGAAAAGTAGAACCTTGTGGTGACGATCAAAGCACAGCTTGAATAAGCATAGCTTTGTCTATTACGTAGCTTCACAAGTCTCACAACCCGGTTGAGTCTAAAACGGAGCAAGGGAACGCAGGGAGAGCAACACTTTTCTTTCTAGCTAGGAGTGGTGTTTGGGTTTTACATGGCCCGACATTTTACTTATGTGGATGATGGAATGAGGCGCCTCGGGTGATAAGTCCTATAGGACCGGGAAACGTGTGTTCAGGAATTGCCAATCTGCAAAATCGTATGTGTGGACTGGCCCTGCAGGATCCAAGGGTTCACTGCGGGGAATCCTGAGACATTAGCTAGAGTGTCTCGAATCGGTAAGGAGATCGTTCCTAGCCTTGACTCATGATGGAAACCCAATTCCTAATACGACCCTGCGAACTTGATTGTATTACTAGTATAGAGGCATAGTATATGGTAGCTATGCTTCCTAGGATTGATACATTTACTTTGAAATATTTTTAAACATATATACACTAATAATAATGTCAAATTCGTTTTTATCGTACCAAGCATGTTTAATCATCATAAGGTGAAACTCTATCCTCTGGTTTGCGTTGCATTGTGTGATAGGACTTGAGTCTTATGATGATACCATTTTTCTAAAAAGCTTTGCGTTGTTTAACGATTTACTTTAATTTACGCACCGGCAATCCATTGGAATAAAACCCGTTCCGCGTTAGCGGCGTGGTCCTTGGATTTTCCTTATTTATATTAGTTAAGAATTCTCACACCAGTCCCATGAATGATTCGTAGTTTGTTTCACTTCGCAAACTCGGGTGCCCTCTTTTCCACACGGGCGGTCGAGTAGCTTTTTGCAGATATTTATCTCTTGAGCAGGATTCTGGATCGAAGCCTAAAGCTGTGTCCAGAGCATAGAAGTCTTCCGCTGTTTATTGTATTTAATTTATTGAAATTTATCTTCTGCCGTAATTTGATTCAATGTACTCTGATATGTTGTGTACTCTGATGTAACATTATTGTAATGTTTATAAAAGTCCGTTGTTGTTGTTCTGATGTTGTTGTATTCCCAAAGTTAACGTATTCGGGTTTTGAACAGTCTTAGTCGATCTAATGATCGATCGGGTCGGGCGAAACCCTGAGCCGTTACAGTTGGTATCAGAGCTCTGGTTAGCTCAAATCTTTGGGGTACAACTCATTAGAACTGAACAAAAGACTCATCAGAGATTGGATTAGTAATATCCAATAAGAATACTCATTAGAGATAGGATCAGTAGTATCCTAGAATGAGTAAACTCATTAGATATGGGGTTAGTAATGCCCTAGAATGAGTTGAGAGGGCCCAGTTTATAATTAACGTAATTTTGATTATATATAATTCGATCTTTGGAAATATGATTTTTGAATATATAAAGTTAATCAACAAATAAAATTATTTAAGATAGGATACTTAAACAACTTTTAGCTTCGTTCCTTTTCGAGGACGAAAAGTTTTTAAGTGGGGGACAATAACAACCCTGAATTTTAGGGTAAATTTAAAATTTTATTTTAAGTTATTTTAATGGGTTTTGATATTTAAAATAATAATGATTAAAAATTTATTTAAATCGAAGTTTGGATGAATAATTTAATTTTAATTATAAAAGAAGTAAGAAATAGCACGGTAGTTTGAAAAGTCAAACTTGAACTTTGACTGACCGTACAGGATGCAAAATTTAACGGATTTTAGTGAAACCAAAAATATTAGAATCTCTTTTAAAATATCTTTCCAACGAATCCGAAAAATAGAAATTTTATAGCGGGAATCAAAAGTTATGCCCAGTTTAAATTTCAGAATAGTCACTGTAGGATATATATATATATATATATATATATATATATATATATTAAAAATAGCCATTTTTCAAACGACCTCTGTTTTTGACGAAACCACTTTTGTTGGATTCGGAATGTCAAATTATTGCTAAATTTAATTTTTCATAATTTTTAGAATTTATTTGTGGCCGTGCCAAAAAGATTCAGTTTTGTTAATTTCGGTTAATTTTAATCGACTTGAAAAAGGACATTTTTCAAATAGGCTCAGAATTGAACAAAATTAATTTTCCTAAGTCCACAGCATCAATACATAGCTAAAAAAAATTTCAGGATTTTTCGAAGTTAATTTGTGGCCCCAGTGAATTTATTCGTATGGTTGAATTAAAAATAAAAGTAAAATATTTTAAAATAAAGAAAAATGGGTCAAGACAGTCGTTTGGGCCTGTGGGACATAGCTAGATGAGTCCGGAATAGGGGTTAATGGGTAGGAACGATAGTCGTTGGGCTGAAACCTGACAAAGTGCTAAACGGGCCTTTATTGGAAAGTTAATTAATAAAATAATATATAAAGGTACGGATATCGAGGCATCTTCTTCCCCGATTCATCTCGTACAGCATCCGCCATACACTCCTCACCTTCTCTCTTCTTTTCCTTCCAATCCATAAAGAATTAGACTTGGCCACTGTTAAATTTTTTCAAGATCTCTTCCTCCTCTTCGAGTCCATACCAAAATTTCCCCGCCCCGTTGCCTGTAGCCGCCGCACCAGCCCTCCAAACCCGCCGTCGTCGCAACCCTCCCCCCCTAAGCGCCACCATGGCCGATCGCACTCCCCCCTTCTAGGCGCCGACTCCCCCTTCCTAGCTCTCCGACGTCACGCCATCGGTTCTGGAAACCATCAGTCATATCTCCCGAAAATTCAAATCAAAGATTTCAACAAAACTGAAAATAAAGGTATGAAATTTCAATCATATTTTCCATGCTTTTATTTGTTGCAATTGCAGTTGTGAAAAGAAATTGATAATTTGTTCATACAAACTCCAAACTGAAAATTTTCAGATCCGTTTGAACCGTAACATCGAATTGAACCTCTTGAAACCAATTGGGACCAATTCTGAACACGTTTGAATTTCTAATACTGATCCAATCAAGGTGAGATTCTATTTTAAATAATTGAATTAATTTAACTATTAATTTTCCTTTGTTATTTAAATAATTGAATGGTGAATGAAGTAGATCTGAGATGGGATAATATTCTGAATGATTGTTTGGTTTATCTGTGTGTATAATTCCAGATCTGCTAGTTAAAAATTTCAGATCTGTATGTGATGAAAATTTGAATAATCATTTTGTTAAAATTTTGTCGAATCATGTTTTGTTGATATTCTTTGAATCATGTATATATAAAAATATCACCTTGTTCATGTCTTTGAATTGAACTAGAAAATTTCAATTCAATACCACCTTGTTGTTATTTGATTTGACTAAACCTTTTTAGTTCAAATATAATATTGATATGATGTTGTAGGATTGAAATATGACGATGTGAAAGAAATTACATTTATATTTAATGTAACCAAGACATGAATTTTTCACCGCAATAAAAATTACATTTGTAGGTGATAAATAAAAGTATGATTTTGCAATGCAATATAAATTACATTTTCTCTTAATGTAATTAAATATTAGATTTTTGCATTGTAAATAAAAAGATTAGATTTTTGCATTGTAAATAAAAGATTAGATTTTTGCATTGTAAATAAAAAGATTAGGTTTTTACATTATAAATGAAATTTATACCGCATAGAAAATTACATTTTTATATGTAATTAAAAGACATGAAATTTATACCGCATAGAAATTTACATTTTTATATGTAATTAAAAGACATGAAATTTATACCGCATAGAAAATCACATTTTTATATGTAATTAAAAGACATGAAATTTATACCGCATAGAAAATGACATTTTTATATGTAATTAAAAGACATGAAATTAATACTACGTAGAAAATTACATTTTGATATGTAATTAAAAGACATGGAATTTATACCGCATAGAAAATTACATTTGTATATGTAATTAAAAGACATGAAATTTATACCGCATAGAAAATTACATTTTTATATGTAATTAAAAAACATGAAATTTATACTGCATAAATAGAATTACATTTTTATATGTAATTAAAAGAAATAGAATTTGCATGTAAAATAAAATTACATTTTTATATGTAAATTAAGAATGAGAATTTGCATTGAAAATAAAATTACATTTCTATATGTAATTAAAGAATAGGATTTTACATTGTAAAACAAGATTTGACATGTAATATAAATTACATTTTTAATGTAATTAAAAAGTAGAATTTGACGGTGTAATCAAGATTAGATTTTTATTGTAACTTAAAATGATAGAATTTTTCACCATAATGTTAATTACATTTTTAATGTAAAAAAAAAGATTTTTGACAATGGAATCAAATTACATTTTTAATGTAATTTATAAAGATAGAATTTTTCACCGTTAATATAATTGCATTTGTAATGTAATTAAATAGAAGGTTTTGACAATGTAATTAAGGAATAAGATTTTACCATTGTGATGTGAATTACAATTTACATTGTAAATAAAAAGGGAGGATTTTACATTGTAATTAAAAAGGAGATTTTACATTGTAATTAAAGGATAGAATTTTACATTATAATGTCAATTACATTTTTAATGTAATTTAAAAAGAAGATTTTAGCATTGTAAATTATTACATTTTTAATGTAACTAAAAGAATGGATTTTCAATGAAATCATAAGAATAAAATTAAAAGAGTAGAATGCAATGTTGAAATATAATTTACATTTCTATGTAAATAAAAGAATAAAAAGAAAAGTTACATTTTTAATGTAATTAGATTAAAAAGAAAAGTTACATTTTTAATGTAATTAGATTAAAAAGAAGAGTTACATTTTTAATGTAATTAGATTGAAAAGAAAAGTTACATTTTTAATGCAATTAGAATAAAAAGAAAATTTACATTTTAATGTATTAAGGTTAAGAAGAAAATTTACATTTTAATGTATTAAGATTTAAGGAGAAAAATTACATTTTCATGTAATTAAGATTAAAGGATTAATTGACATTTTCACGTAAATAGTATTTAAAGAAGAAAATTACATATTCATGTAATTAGATTTAAAGTAAGTGAAATTTACATTTTTATGTAAATAGATTTTCATTAAAAGAATTAAGAAGAAAATTACATTTTAATGTAATTGGATTTTCATTAAAAAGATTAAAGATATGGAATTTACATTTTTATGTAAATAGGTTTTCAATGATAGTTATAACGATGGAAATTTACATTTTAATGAATTTGATTTCATTAAAAAGAATTAAAGATATGAAATTTACATTTTCATGTGAAAAGATTAAAACACAAGATCGTCATTTTGCTTGTAAAGAAAAGATTGACACAAAATTATCATTTTAGTTTTGCATTGAAAGATATAAACAAAATTATTAATTTTGTTTTGCGTTGAAAGAATAACAAAGTTATTATTTTTGTTACATTGAAATTAAACAAACAAAAATATATTCATTTTTGTAGAATTGAGATTGACACCAAAATATATTGCATTTTTGTTAGAAAATTGAAATGACACAAAAAAATTTCATTTTTGCTAAATTGGAATGATACACGAAAAATACATTTTTGTGTGAATTGAAGGGTAAAAGAAAAATATACATTGTTATGTTTAGGATGTGTATGTGAATTAAAATAAAATAAACATTATTGTGTGTTGTGTTATATATCAAAATGTATTGAAACCAAGTGTTCTTTACTTGTTATGATAATCACAATAATGAAATGGAAGAAGGAATATTATATATATATAAATAAAAATTAAGCGAATCGAGCGTGATAGTTCGCATTTTGGAATCATGCCTTCAAACGATTATACCGAAATATCCGACTGTCGGATTTTCCCAAAACTGAAACCGTTAGGTTTGCCTTGGGAAGATCATTCCAACAATATGAATTGTGTTAAATTCCAACGAATAGATTTAGAGAAATGTATAAAACAAATTTGGATGAAAACTGCGCTAGGGTTGCCCATTGACCCGAAGCGTTGTTAAATTAATTTGGGCTATTTTTATATAAATAAAAATAGCGATAGATCGTTATTAAATACAAATAATGATATGAAAATATTTTAAATTATATATATACGAGGATCATTTGAAAAGTCCGAGTTCAATCTCATTTCAAATGATTACATGTTGATCTAAGTCGAAGAGTTGAAGACGGTACAAGACCGACGATCTTCACGTTGAATGGATGAGTTACCATTGACGCCCATGATTGAAGTAGCTACCTCGAAGGGGCTACAATGGTGGCCGTCCAGACTGCTTGTTGATTTGTTCGGATATGCGAGGAATAAGGTGCCTCCGGTTTCGTTCAGACCCAGAACGGACTTGTAAATGGATGTGTGTCCGACGTTGAATTTCATTCCACGTAAATTTAACTGATTCTAATTAATATATAATTGTTTGGTGGCGGAGAATTTATTCTCTTGCTTAACACCCTCTTATATATTGATGGTTGTCGATCGCATGGCGTGAATTGTCAATGTGGCATGCCAAGATGCAATGATCATGGTTTCTTGTTGAAAAGCAGAACCTTGTGGTGACCATCAAAGAACAGCTTGAATAAGCATAGCTTTGTGTATTACGTAGCTTCACGAGCCTCACAACCCGGTTGAGTCTAAAACGGAGCAAAGGAACGCAGGGAGAGCATCACGTTTCTTTCTAGCTAGAAGTGGGTTTTGGGTTTTACATGGCCTGACAATTTACTTATGTGGATGATGGAATGAGGCGCCTCGGATGATAAGTCCTATAGGACCGGGAAACGTGTGTTCAGGAATTGCCAATCCACAAAATAGTATGTGTGGACCAGCCCTGCAGGATCCAAGGGTTCACTACGGGGAATCTTGAGACATTAGCTAGAGTGTCTAGAATCGGTAAGGAGATTGTTCCTAGCCTTGACTCATGATGAAAACCCAATTCCTAATACGACCCTACAGACTTGATTGTATTACTAGTACGGAGGCATAGTATATGGTAGCAATGCTTCCTAGGATTGTTACATTTACTTTGAAATGTTTTTAAACATATATACTCTAATAATAATATCAAATTTGTTTTTATCGTACCAAGCATGTTTAATCATCATAAGGTAAAACTCTATGCTCTGGTTTGCGTTGCATTGTGTGATGGGACTTGAGTCTTATGATGATTCCATTTTTCTAAAAAGCATTGTATTGTTTAACGATTTACTTTAATTTATGCATCGGCAATCCATTGGAATAAAACTCGTTCCGTGTTAGCGGTGTGGTCCTTGGATTTGCCTTATTTATATTAGTTAAGAATTCTCACACCAGTCCCATGACTGACTCGTAGTTTGTTTCGCTTTGCAAACTCAGGTGCCCCCTTTTCCACACAGGCAGTCGAGTAGCTTTTTGCAGATATTTATCTCTTGAGCAGGATTCTGGATCGAAGCCTAAAGCTGTGTCCAGAGCATAGAAGTCTTCCGCTATTTATTTTATTTAATTTATTGAAATTTATCTTCCGCTGTAATTTGATTCAATGTACTCTGATATGTTGTGTACTCTGATATAACATTATTGTAATGTTTATGAAAGTCTGTTGTTGTTGTTCTGATGTTGTTGTGTTCCCAAAGTTAACGTATTCAGGTTTTGAATGGTCTTAGTCGATCTAACGATCGATCAGGTCGGGCAAAACCCCGAGCCATTACAGATACCATCGCCGGCCAACCTGACACCTCCGCCTACACGTGGCGCCCCCACGATGATCGCCGCATGCCCCAACCCGACGCCGTTGACCCAGAACCCACCACGACCGCCGGAGCTTTGAGCTCCAAATTGCTCCACCACAGGAGCCGCCACAATCGCGGACCCTAACCCATCGACGTGCCTCGCCAAGGCACTCGTCCAACCTTCAGCCACCTCCATATGGAAGTCGCTCCTCCGACCAGAAAACATCCATCATCATTCTCTGCTTTCCATTTTTCTTAACCTCCAATCGACTTGATTTTGCCGCCGCCACGTCCGGTTTCAGGCAAAACAATTTGAAGTAAAGTTATTGCTCTTTCTCACTTGTCTACAACCTTCCCTTTGGTTCCATCATCTAATTCTCTATCATTTGACCACAGTTTCACCAAAATCGAATTTATTTTTTCTGCCTTTGAACTAAAATTCTGGCGAACCATGCAAAAATATGTCACGAAATTTTTGTGGTAGGTAGAGATCATCATGGTTGTTGTTGATGGATTTTAAGATATGAATTATTTTAAGTTTAGGGTCTTATTTGCAAAATGTAATTAGGGGAGAAGGAGTTAGCTAGCATTTTACAAAGAAGGAGATGGGGTCAGGTTTAATGGAAGAAGAAAAGATCTTATATAGTAGGGTTTTTTATTATTATTTCTTTAGTTAGTGTTGTCTCCATTTGAAAATTATCAATGGTCTGAGCACACGCGAACTCCGTTAGCGATGAAAATTAACACACAGCTTTGATTTGACGATACGGTCTTAATGGAACTAATTTCGTTGAATTCCGAGTTCGTTTGCTTAAAAAGCTCTATTTCGAGCTCAAATGGCTGATCGATTCACAATTTATCGCACACGGCAACATACTAGCTCCAAAAATTATGAAGTTTGGAATCTATCAATAATTTAATATTCCGGATCCAACGAAAGTAGTTTTATCGAAAACGGAGGTCGTTTGCAAAATGGCTATTTTTAAGGGCTTAAATAATATTAATAAAATTCCATAGCAACTATTTGAAATTTTAATTTAGCAATTGATAAAGCAAAATCTCAATTTCTTATATTCTTTAGAAAGATATAGTTAAATAGATTCTAATGTTTCTTATTTCATCAAATTCTAATTTATAATGAATTATGTGTACTCATTTAAAGTTTAGAATTAAATTTTCAAACTACTATGCCAATTCAAGCCCGTTTTATAATTAATATTAATATATACGTTCGAACCTCGTTTTAAATAAATTTTAAGTCATTTATTCTCAAAACAATTCATTAAAAATATTCAATTTCCATGAAAATCAATTAAAAATAAATTTAAAATTGGTTCCAAAAATACGGGTTGTTACAATGTAAATATTTGATAAGATTTGAGGGAGTGATTCCCAATACAAAGAATGATTTGAGTAAAAGAATATTCCAAGATGGAATGAGACTCATAATATTTTGTATATCTATTGAACTTAAAGATGCGCTAGTTATTCGGCAAGACCGGGATTCAACCCATTCAGAATTACTATACAACGAGCATTGAAGATTTTGAAGGAGGTGGTTGAAGACTTGGGGTCTTCACATCATTTGGATTAATTGCTAATGTCTCGAGTGAATTAGACACCTAATACGAGGTTTAAAGTTGCATTGGTCTGGATGTACTTGGATATTGTCCGGATTTGCAAGAGCCTCTCTCCTTTATTGGACGAGGAATAAGGACCCTTTGGTTTCGTTCCCAGCCCAGAATGAACTTTTAAATGGATGTGTGTCTGGTATTGTATTTTGTACTATGTGATGGATTTTTGCTAAATGTATTTCTATTAGTGGCAGAGAATTTATTCTCTTAGCTTAACACCCTTCTTTGAGACGTATAAGCTCAAAGGTGATACAATTAACAATTATCGATTATATGTTATGAGATGACAATGTGGCATGCTAAGATATGAGCGACTGATGATCAAACTTGTTGTTGAAAAGCAGTTCTTTGTGTAAAACATGACTTTAGGACCTCACAACCGGTAATGGGCCCAAACAGGATGAATTACATCAAAGGTAAGGACTAACCTTTCCTTCCAGTTAAAAGGTGATGCCATGGTATGGAGCCCAGAAAATTTACTTTGCAGATGATGGAATAAGGTGCCTTGGTTAAAGGCCGACAATGACCGAGAGACATTATGTTCAGAAGAAACTAGAATTACACTTTAGTATAGGTGGGTTGGCTCTGCCGATACAGAAAGAGCATTTGTTGATCTAGGACATCCCCTAGAGGTGTTCTTGTGGAAAGGAAGATCCTTTGCCTTAGTCATTGATGGAACCCAACTTCCAATATGAATATTTACGGTTTTAGTTGTACTCTATATATGTAGATGTAATATATGGTATCTACGTCTGTTAAGATTGTTACATTTATTTTTAAAAGGATTTCAAAAATAGGCACTAATGATAATGTCAAACGATTTTCTCGTACCAAGCATATTTGGTTATCATAAGGTAAAACTTTCTCCTAATGGCTTGAGTTTGCATTTTGTGATGGATGCGGTCTTATGGTAACTTCCTTTTCCAAAAAGCATGCACTAAGTTTTGAAACACCCTTTTGACAGTTTGAGATTTATATGACTTGTTATCTAGTTCTCAAGCTGGTTAATCCAAGCCTGACTCGTTTAACACTCGGGTCATATCCGAGTATATTTCAGGTTTATACAGGATTCGAGGAGCTCCCAAACGATTCCGCGGAAGATGGTGTTCTTCATCAGAAGGCAGGGCGTATTCTATTATTTATACTTGGATGCCTTGGTTGTATTATATGAGTATGGTGTTTGTCATTGTCCATGGTATGTTATTCCAATTTTAAAAAGTTTCCGTTGTAAGGTTATATTGGAATTTTATGTTTGTTCTATTTCGTTGAGAGATTATGTTCTTCTCTTTTGTTTATGTTCAGGTATGTTTGCTCTGCTAAAACCCTGAATGAATTAAGTTTGCTATATTTGGTTTTACGATACATGAACACCATGGATGTGTTAAGTATCCATTACTGAATATCGAAATTTCAGTTTACCCCATGATTCCAAGGATGCTTACTTTTTGGAGTAGACTTGTGTGGTTCAAAGGGTGAGGGTTTTGGAGTCGTCACATGTGTAATTACCTGTAACAATCCGTCTTAATGAATGGTTTGAATTGGCTTAATTACCGATGAAAGCCGAGAAAAAAGGTAGGTCGTTACAATAGCCATATAATCTTTGAGTTTGACATTCCTTTTACCCTTGGCCAAGCCTTGCCTATGCTTGTTGCATTATTGTCATGAATGCCTAGCTATAATATTATCAATTTGACATCATGTTCCTTTTAGGAAAAAAAGTGGATATCTATTACGGGAATATGATAATTTGATTGGAATATTTGATTGGAATATAATATTTGATTAGAATATTCCCTAGAATATCTTTTGGGAATATTTGATTGGAATATAATCTTTTGGTAAATATCTTGTAATTAGGCATAATTGATGTAATTGGTGGTTGTTTCCTTATTTTCTAGAATATCCTTGATTCTAGGGAATATTCCTGTATGTAAACATATAAATGCTTGGTATCGTGAATGAGAAGATCAAGCCTTCATTGTTAATTCCTTCATGGTATCAGAGCCAGGTTACATGATGAGCAGCTCTTCTTCATCTTTTCCAGCATCAAACTCCACCACTCCTTCGCCTTCACATGATCAAGTTTTTACAGAAGAACAATGGAAAGCTATCATGGGATTTTTTGGTAATTCTAATATACCAGAAAATCGCTTAAGTGGTAAGTTTGATAATACTTCTTGGATCATTGATACAGGAGCAACTCATCATGTAACTGGAGAAAAATCTTGGTTGTTTGATATTAAACAATTGAATTGTCCTGTTGGTTTACCTAATGGGGACACTGTTATTGCATCTATGGAGGGATCAGTTTATTTGTCAGATATGATCACTCTGAATCATGTTCTTTATGTTCCTAACTTAAGTTGTAATTTACTTTCGGTTTCGCAACTAAATGATAATTTACAATCAATTGTCACATTTAATTCTGATGTGTGTTTGATACAGGACCAAATGAAGGCTCTGATTGGAATGGGAGTTAGGCGGGATGGACTATACTACTTCAGCAAACCAGAGGTGGTGTCTGCAATTGATGCTCCATCTGATGTGGAATTGTGGCATAGGCGAATGGGACATCCTTCTGAGAAAGTAGTTAAGTTACTACCCCCTGTTAGTAGGTCTAAGAATAGTTTGAATAAAGGATGCGAAGTGTGTTTTCGGGCTAAGCATCATAGAGACAAAATTCCTTTGAGTAATAATAATAGTTCTAGAATTTTTGAAAAAGTTCATTGTGATTTGTGGGGTCCATATAGACATGAGTCCTCATGTCGTGCTCGTTATTGTTTGACTATCGTGGATGATTTTTCAAGAGCTGTATGGCTTTATTTGATGGTGGATAAAACAGAAGTTTTTCATATGTTTATGACTTTTGTGGCTATGGTTGATAGACAATTTGGTCAAAAGATTAAGATTGTGCAAAGTGATAACGGTACTGAATTTAAATGTTTGTTTGATTTTTTTCGTGCCACTGGTATAATTTTTCAATCTTCTTGTGTTGGTACACCTCAACAAAACGGGAGGGTTGAAAGGAAACATAATAACATTTTGAGTGTGGCGAGAGCATTGCGTTTTCAAGCCAATTTGCCCATTTATTTTTGGGGAGAATGTGTCCTTGCAGCAGCCCATCTCATCAACCGTACACCAACTCCTATCCTACAAAATAAAACACCTTTTGAAATCCTTTTCAATAAATTACCCAATTTTGATGCTATACGCACATTTGGATGTCTTTGCTTTACACATAATCAAAAAACACAAGGGGACAAGTTTGCTAGTAAGAGTAGGAAATGCGTGTTTGTGGGGTATCCATTCGGGCAAAAAGGTTGGAGAGTGTATGATTTAGATGCAATAGAGTTTTTTGTTTCTAGAGATGTCAAATTTATTGAAGATGTGTTCCCTTTTGGCTCTCCCGATGATGTGAATATTGAGTCTAATGTGGATTATGTGGGTGAAATACATGAAGACTTTGCGGAATTGAGTGTATGTGATTAGGATTGTGGTGTAGAGATACATAGTCATGATCAAGGGGGGGAATCAATGAGGCATGAGCAGCCTAACCACGGGAATTTGCAACCCTCAATTGCCAGCGGTCCACCCCAGACCACAGCACCAGCCACGCACATTGATGCTGGCAGCGAAGAACAGCAGCAAGTCGAGGCTCCCGACAACACAAATCAGACCACCGAAAATATGGGCTGTGGATTTCGTACCAAATATCCATCAGTTAAGCTTCGTGATCATGTTACCCACACTGTTTTTGCTAATAGTCCATCTCTCCCGACTTCCGTTTCTGATCATCCTTCAGGTACTCCGTATCCTCTTGCACATTATATACATTGTGATAATTTTTCTGTAAATTACCGAAAGTTTGTTGCAGCTATAGTTGGTAACAATGATCCTAAATCATTTAAGGAGTCGATGAAATATGAGGGTTGGAGACAGTCAATGCAAGAAGAAATACGAGCTCTTGAAAACAATGGCACATGGACCTTGGAGCCACTTCCACCTGGAAAAAGGGCTCTTGGCAGTCAATGGGTTTACAGGACAAAATTTTTGTCCAATGGTGATATTGAAAGACTGAAATCCAGACTGGTTTTACTTGGGAATCATCAGCAAGCAGGTATTGATTACACTGAAAATTTTGCTCCAGTCGCTAAAATGACTACTGTTCGCACTTTTTTAGCAATTGCTGCATCTAAGAACTGGGAACTTCATCAAATGGATGTTCACAATGCCTTCTTGCACGGTGATCTTGATGAAGAAGTCTACATGAAATTGCCTCCCGGATTTGAGTGTTCTGATCCTAATATGGTTTGCAGACTGCGAAAGTCCTTGTATGGATTAAAACAAGCTCCCAGATGTTGGTTTGCAAAGTTAGTCACAACCTTGAAAGAGTATGGCTTTCTTCAATCTTACTCTGATTACTCTTTATTTACATATACTAAGACAGGTATACAGATTAATGTCTTAGTCTATGTTGATGATATTGTTATTTCTGGGAATGATTCCGCTGCTTTGTGTACTTTCAAGTCTTATCTTAGTGACTGTTTTAAAATGAAGGACTTGGGTCCTTTGAAATATTTTCTGGGGATAGAGGTTGCTAGAAGTTCTGCAGGGTTGTTTTTACGTCAAAGGAAATATACTCTGGATATTGTTTCTGAAGCAGGATTGTTAGGAGCAAAGCCAAGTGGATTTCCCATTGAACAAAATCATAAGCTTGGCTTAGCCAGTGGAGATTTACTTAAAGATCCGGAATCATATCGCAGGCTTGTTGGTCGATTGATATATCTTGCGGTTACTCGTCCAGATTTGGCATATTCTGTTCATATCTTGTCTCAGTTCATGCAGGAACCCAGAACTGAGCATTGGGAGGCGGCCTTAAGGGTCGTTCGATATTTGAAAGGGACACCAGGTCAAGGCATCCTTTTGAGTGCAAATTGTGATTTAACTCTACAGGGTTGGTGTGATTCGGATTGGGCAGCATGTCCACTCACTCGACGCTCTCTTACGGGTTGGCTCGTGTTTCTTGGTAAATCTCCTATGTCTTGGAAGACAAAGAAACAACATACAGTCTCCAGGTCCTCGGCTGAAGCCGAATACAGGTCTATGGCAGCCATCACTTGTGAGTTAAAATGGTTAAAAGGCTTGTTGTTGAGTTTAGGTGTGAATCATCCAAAGGCAATTAAGTTGTTTTGTGACAGTCAATCCGCTTTGCATATTGCGAAGAATCCTGTTTTTCATGAAAGAACGAAGCACATAGAAGTTGACTGTCACTTTGTTCGGGATGCAATCAATGAAGGCCTCATTTCTTCATCTCATGTCTCTACATCTTCTCAATTGGTAGACATTTTTACTAAGGCGCTTGGGAAAATGCAGTTTGATAATTTACTCTCCAAGTTAGGCATTCATGATCCTCATGCTCCAACTTGAGGGGGGGTATTACGAGAATATGATAATTTGATTGGAATATTTGATTGGAATATAATATTTGATTAGAATATTCCCTAGAATATCTTTTGGGAATATTTGATTGGAATATAATCTTTTGGTAAATATCTTGTAATTAGGCATAATTGATGTAATTGGTAGTTGTTTTCTTATTTTCTAGAATATCCTTGATTCTAGGGAATATTCCTGTATGTAAACATATAAATGCTTGGTATCGTGAATGAGAAGATCAAGCCTTCATTGTTAATTCCTTCAATATCACTACTACAATTTGAAAATAAAGCTTTCATGAATTTGAGTAAAATGATGTTGTTACATCATAAAACGTTATAGGTATAGAAGTTTGGGGAAAAAGGATATGGTATGCTGGAAAATTTGCATTGCGACATATTTTAAATCTTAAAGGAATCGCGCAGTGAAAATAAATCTATCATCTATTAATGAATGCATAGTTATTGCAAGTTGAAAATATGATGTTATTGCTACCTTATTTTTAACAGTTATAGAAGGTTAAGAAAGTAAAAGTTATTGCATATTTGATAGAACCATCTATATATTTATTCACACTGAAATGTCAATGCTTTAGATATCAGCAAAATTAATTAATTTCATTTAAAAGTAGTATCAATTTACCAAATCAGATTCTTCATCAAATTTTCTTGGTCAATCATAATATTCTCAAAACATATACAACAATGCAAGGATAATATTACTTTTCTTGTGCAACCATATTAGTTATCCACTTTTATGGTGCTTTATTTCTTTTTAAATTTATTTAGTTAGATTCTTTCTAATGTAAATGCATGGCTGGCTCCAGGGCTAGGCGAAGCAGGAGGCCGCCTAGGGAAACCCCACTCAGCATGGGTAATAGGGAGGGGAAGTAGGCAGCGGTAAATATTGAGCTAGAATAAAAAATCTGATAAATTTAATACAACAAGGAATCTTAGTGTAGTTGGTAGTGCTCAAGTTTATCATTCCTTTGGTCCTACGTTTGAATCTTGACATTGACATTTTTAGCCCTTTACAATCGTGCTTCCCTCTTTTCCCCTTCTTGTCACAAAAACTAATTTTCTTTTTCCCCTTGTCACCTCACTACGCCATAGATGGCCTATCGCAACGAAAATCCATGGTGTTGCTAGCTACAATGTTGCCATTGTTATTCTTTTTTTGTCTATTGCAACACACGCTTCAGTGTGTTAGGATAGATATCAATTTGTGTTGCAGTGGCTATAGAAATATTCTAAATAAAAATATTTAAAAAAATAAATACACCTCAGCGATCCATACCATTACTTTAAACAAAATCTCAGTCGTTCATCCACATCATCAATCTGCACCTCATTTATTTCTATTTCCGCTTTTATTTTCATTCTACCGCCTCTTTCATTTCGTTTCTACCCCAAATTCCCAAAATCACCGATCCCTAATTCCAAATCGAATGACCATCAATTTTCCCTTCTAATTTCCATTTACAATCAAATTGGTTAGCTTTGAGACAATCAACGTCCCTGCTCATCGTCGTTGTTTCGTTTCTCCTACCACTTCTTACTGCCGTCCTCTGCCTCAGCAATTTTCCTTCTAATTTCCCTTTCCTCCAACTTCGTCTGTGCGACAGTCTGGTTATTTTGTCAGTTATCTCCCTTACGCTTTGCATTTATTAAGCTAAAATTCCTAATTTTTTGTTTTACACAATCCAGTTTGTTTCACACAATTCATTTTCGAACAGTGTGTTACCTCAAAAACTGAGCTTATGTTCAATCTAGATACTTTGAGATATACTGGCAAAAACTGTGCTCCAGAATGAACTATCTCAGACTATAATCCAGAATCTTCATCTACAAACAAGCCTGAAACTGAGGCTAGATGTTTTGGTTCGAACAGTGCTTCTAAATATGTATAATACAAGTTTGATTCTGGGTTTGTAGCTTAGTTTAGTTGAAGGAGTTTTGAAACTTAAAAACTAAGGTAGATATGAGCAATAATATTGGGCATGATAATGAAACAAAAAGTTGAAACTAAGATCTATAAATTATAAATGGTGGTGTATTTTTGTGGTTTCGTTGTATGTTGATTCACTGAAATGTTCTTTGAGCTGCTATTTGGTTGTTAATCAATTTAATAAAACAGAACTTTAGTTCCTAGTGAAGTGTGGTTGTGAACAATTAGACCAATGACCTTATATGAGCTGCATGTTCTAAACAACTACTCGGGTTTCCCAGGTTGCTGTTGCCTGTGATGATTGAGACATGATACACTGGTTTATGAAAATGGTTTCATAAGGATGCTTACATATACATGATAGCTATCATTTCTTAAGTATTATCATGATCTGTTTCAATAAGACTATCTAATAAGTATACGCATGATTTCTTAAGTGTGTGTGTGTGTGTGTGTGTGTAAGACTGGCTAATAAATATACACATGTTTTGTTTTGATTATGCACACAAATACTGAATATACATGAAATACATGCCTGAAAGCCTACTGAATGATTTGCAGTTTGTGATATCACTTCAATTCTACCTTCAAATCCAGTTGAATGACCGCTCAATAGATTTCTACTTCAAATTCGTCAACAACGGCTGCGAGAAAGAACTGCCACTATAAAATCCCAGCGAAGATGAGGACTGTGAAGGTAGGGTCGAATGCAGGAAGAAGTTTTTTGGTTGCTCCATGTGGCCGGTAAGTATAAATTAGGTTTTTTTTGGTTGCTCCATGTCGATTATCATATCTCTCATTGATGTTTTACTCGAGAATTTAATATATGTGCAGAATGGCGATTGAGGGTATTTTATGTAGCATGATGAAGTGTATGAAATCAACAACAATTCTGAATTGGATGACACTATTGTTAAATTGATGGATAAAGAAAAGACTATATCGCAATTGCTCGTGGAAAAGAAGAAAATTGAAGAAAAGCCGCTAAAGCAAAAGCAAAAGAGGGCAAAAGCCGATGAATTTGTGGCAGATATGAAGGAAGAGTTGGCCCTAATGCACATTGAATGTGGAAAACACGAGACAGGAGAAAAATTCTTTGCAAAATTTTTAGCTATGTCCTGGATCATGTTTGGAGTTCTTTTGTGTGTTGTTATGGCAATGTAGAGCAGTGATGTAACATGAAATAGCATGCATGGGCAGTTTTTCAGGTATAATTTTAAGTTCTGTCACATTGTAGATTAGTGATAATATTTTCCACATTGCATATTAGTGATAATTTTTTCCACATTGCCCATTAAACCTAAATTACTGATTACATAATTTTTGTCACACTGCCACACTTGTATACACATTGTTTAGATCAGTTATGTAACTCAGTTATGTTTAGATCAGTACACTTGTATCCGCATTGTGCCTCTGTTATGTAACTCAGTTATGTAAATGAAACGCAAATGCAAATGAAACTCAGTTATGTTTAGATCAGTATACACTTGTATGCACATTGTTTAGATCAGTTATGTAACTCGCACATTGTTTAGATCAGTACACTTTTATACACATTGTTTAGATCAGTATACTATGTTATACTGAAATGCAAATGGAATTCAGTTATGAAACTCAGTTTGTGCTGAAAGGAAACTTATTTATACTACGACCATAGTTTGTGCTGAGGCATGCATACCTCTTATTTTGTGCTGAAATGCAACTGATGTATGCAGGTGAAGGAGGCAGTGATGAGGATTTTCAAGAACTTATTACTGAAGGCACTAGAGGTACGGGATGTAGTTGAGGCACTGAACGCATTGAAGGCTTACGCTATATTTTGAAACTGTTTTAATTTTATGTAAACAAGAATTTAGGACTTGCTATGTTTGTTTTTGAAATGTCTGCAAAATTGAATTTAGTGGCTATATTTTGTTATTTTGTAGTTGACTAAGTACTACTTGTGTTTGCTGGTTAATTTAATTTGAAATAAAAATTTTTTTTGTTAATTTTAGTTTGATATTATGTTATGTAATGTTGCCATATATACGATATAATGTTGCAGTATGTGATGTTAAATGTGTGGGTGGTAAAATTGTTGCCATAGATTTATGCATGTGGGCCCCACAACTGGATTCCGTGAACCTGGGCTATAGATTTTAGTGGCAATTCCGTAAACCCGGATTACAGATTTTAGTGGGTCAAACATTTTTGTAAATTTAGTACATGCGGCAATATCTGTGCTGAGGTTGCCTTAGGATCGCAAATGTGTTGCCTTTGATTTTAAGGCAACGCAGCAAAAGGAAACCCCAAAAAAGTGTTGCCATAGATCATTTTTTGCTTACAGCAACACTTTTTGGCACCTACTGCTTCATTTCTCTAGGGTTGTCATAGGCCATCTATGGCGTAGTGCTTTTTGAACTGGGGTAGGACTTTTATTGTAGTTGTTTGTGCTCCTACATGTCATGCTTGGGTCTTATTCAATCCTGCTACTGTTTTTTTCCTTTACAGTCGTTTTTTTTCTTTCTCCCCTTTCTTTACCATTTTTTGGCCTAGGGCAACCTATACGCTCGAACCAGCGCTATGTAAATATAATGCTGCTTTGCCATCCAACCATCCTTATTGCCTTTTAATTTAGCTAATTAGGTGTTTTTAAAAAAACATTCTCTTAATTGCATCATTAATGTGGGAATATATTTTGTTATGGAAAATTTTCATTTTCTAACTTACCCATATTATTTAGTTATTTCTTGATTAAATTTCATAATAAGTTGTTAACTTTGATATAGATTCCATATTTCTTAATTAAACATTCTAAAAGATTTTTTTGTTGAAAAACTAGTACTTTATATGCAACTTTTAGAAAGTATATAATGTACTGTACGACAAGCGAGTTCCATCCTGCAATGTCGAGATCGAACTTATGACATTTTGCATCATATCTCCAAGTTTGCAAAGTAGTTTAAACAAGGTGCTTGTCAAGTTATTATTTTTTTCCCAAAATAAAATAATATAATCAAAAATTAAGTAACCATTATAAAAGTTAGAAACTATTAATATTATTAGGAAATTATCAACAATAACCTTAACAATGCTTTGGTTGAAGCTGGTGAAACGGGTAACTTAAAACAAAATATGAACTTTGCATTTTCCATGTTTCTATATTCATGTGCTTGTTAGTTATAATTAAAAGTTATGTAGAGAAAAAACTATTGAGTGCTATCAGGTAAACATAACAAAAATAATTTCACTAACAATATATCTACAAGCCAACACATCAAAGTATTAGCAACTAAAACGTTTAAAAAAGATGAAAAAAAATATGTATTATGAAATCAATGTGTTCGCGCAAGGCTACAAGTGTTCACAACAATTGGCCAATAATAAGCCTTCAATCATTGACCTAGCCAAACGTTGCTTAGGTATTTAATCAACTAACTATTATTACCTTTTGTATCCAGAGTGGTTGCGTGGATTTGTTTAATGGAAAATTCAATTGAGTTGCTCTCCTATTTTTCAAAAAAATCTAAAGTTGCTCCCCATTTATTTAAAAAAAACGAAATTACTCTTCAACGCACTCGTAGTACATGGTCCATTAAGCGAATCACACACTAGCAGCGCATGCTGCCCTGAAGTCTCTATACATTGACACTGCATGGTGACTTCTGGACACCACACACTGCTAGTGTGTGATGGATAGAAAAAGTAAAAAATAAAATAAAATAGAAGTTAAAACAAAATTAAGTAAATGACATTTAGATTATCAAAATTTTAAAATAGAGGCAACTCAGCAATTTGATGAGTTGCAATAGAATTTGCCTTGTTTAATTCCAATTATGTGTCGATTTAATATATTTTTTATTAGAATTTGAAGAAATTTCATATTTTTAATTAATCACAAAATTTTGAAGTCAATAAAATTTTGCCAAAATTTAAATATTTCAAAGGTCCACTAAAATTTATGAAGTTCTTTTCTCTGCAAATGTCTAACATATGAATGCTCAAATTTTTGAGCCAGAACATTTTTATCTAATCCACGTTTCGTTAAAAGGGTAATGTGATAATTTACAACCTTTGAGCAAACAGTTTCAAATCAGTGTTGTAAAAATTTGACATTTAATTTTAATTTTTATAAAGAAAGTACTCAAAGTCCAAGATATTAAATACAAGTTTAGGTCATTAAAATTTATTAAAAACATACGTTACAACTACAAAAATCATGATAGTTGTCCCAAATGCACTGTAAAAGTGGCCTTTTGTGGTTTTGTTGTACTGTTGTCATGTACTATGACAATTTTTGACCTTTTGAGTATTGAAAAAATATTTCATGTTTTATATTCTTACGCACTCCTCAAATCGCCAAAAGTTTCCTTATGCACTTATTTTAAAGTGAAAAGATCCTTTTGTAAATACTTTCAAAACTAACATGTATTTTAGATGTACTGTACATTTGTCTATGATTGGATATCTTATATTTATACTCACATCTTTTAAGATATCTTTCCTTTCTAATATTTAACTTCATCTTAACAAGAATCCCAAGACACAACCCATAAGAATGTTTGGACCAATGCAACATCATATTGTGTCTTCGAATCATTGGCTCTGATACCATGTTTAAATTTTCAACACCTCTCTTATTCCCATGGGACCCATATTCTTGATGACCTATTAAAAGCAACAATAGCAAAAGATATTTTCACATAACAGGCAGCAGCAGAAGAACAAATATTTTCATTGGAGCAAGGAGTTTGAGAAAATGTCTCAAATAATGAGAAGAACAAATATTTTACAGTAGCAAGGTTTGTTAAGCGTTTTTACAATACAAATATTTTACAATATTTTATGAATATTTTTTATAATCTATTGACTAATAATTAGTGACACACCATCTGTAAATTCTTGTATCCGCTACTGCTCATGGGATAAGCCACATAACGAACCATATTTGGTACTGGCGTTATAATCCAATATCCCTACGTCTTTTAAAAAAAACAGATATTTCCATGCAAGTATTTATTATAACAAAATGTATTGCTTGCTACTAAATACTCCTAATTTTATTTTTATATATTCTTCTTTATGATATCTTTGAATGCGAAATTAATCATAATCAAGTCTACGCGCTCATATTGATACACATGAGCCACACCTAAAATAGCAAATATTTTCTATTTGTTTCACAAGTATTTGCAAAATAAACGTTTCTTGGAGATATTTGCATAATTCAAGGTGAATTAACAGTAACATACGTCAAATATTTTTAAAATTTTCTGAAAGAACAATGGGCTAATTTTGAAAAGTACAGATCTTTCTGTAAGTATTTTCAAGTTTTGCATATGCTTTAACAAAACTTGCAAACATAATGTATATATTTTGCATACATCTTCAAAACAAATGGAAAGTAAACATCATTTTTTTATGAATTGCAAATAATATTTATTTGAAATATTTACGAAATAAATGAAAAATGAACAACGATACTTTTCTGTACTATTAAAAAAATATACAATATAGCTTTTAGATGCAAAAAATATGCACATTTGCAAATAATTGCAAGAATTATTTTTTCAAGAAAAGATGAAAAATCTACACTAGGAAAAAATATACATAATAAATAAAACTGAAGATAAACATAAGTAATTAAATTTGAAAATAATGACCAATTTTATTTCATTTTAATTGATTAAAGTTAAGGCCTTGGCTTGAAATGGCAGGTTGTTGTTTAAACAAATGGGAAAGAAAGAAGTGGTATTTAGAAAGGTAATTTTATGTTATGCTTTACGAGATTTTCCAAGATTAAGCTTATAAAGATGAAAATTAAAATTAAGATTATGCCTCAAGTTTCCAGTTGTTTAATACATGATAAATGTTAGAAATCATTATGAACAAGGTAGAGTATTAATAAATAGTGATCTATAGTTGAATAATTTACTGGATTCTAGACAAGGCTCTTCTTCTGGTACTTGGTGCTGATATCTCAGCAATTAGAAGAGTCTCATGTGGTTTTTGTGTCATTTAGAGAGTGTTTAATATAGATTGGGTTAGGTTTGTCTTTTAAGGAATATTTGATTTTATATCTTTAATTTGTACATTGTCTCAGTACGAGTAAGTTTTCAAGAGTGAGCATTTTGTCACTTGTTTTAAAATGTACAACTGAGGATGTAAAATCTTATATATATATATATATATATATATATATATATATATATATATATGTATGTATGTATGGATGGATGGAATAAAGAACCAAATTTCTAAAAAAATAATGATCTACAATATAAAATTAGGAGAGTAATAAATCTTTACTAATAATCATAATGGGTTTGGTGTCACACTTTTTTTATGTACACCTGAACTGACGAAAATACCATTTACTTAATTATTCTTCCATAATTAAAAGGAAGGGGCAATAAATGTCATTTAACTACCTTAACATTTTCTAAAATTCTTACATTTATATTCAAAACCCAAATTCAACATAAATTTATTTTGGCATTCAATGTTCATTGGAATAGCAAGCAATAAAAAGGAAGATATTACATCATCATTAATTACCTAACCAATAAAAATTGTTATTATTTTGGAGAAAATGCAAAAATATACAAATTATTTCAACTTTACAACTCGCATATTCACACCCTTGATTCTCATATTTATGCGGACCACATGTAACAACCTGGATTTTCAGAATCAATTTAAAATTTTTATTTTAGCTATTTTAATGGATTTTGAATATTTAAAATGATTTATTTAAAATAATAACAACTAAAAATTTATTTTAAATGAAGTTAGAATGTATAAATTTATTTTAATTATAAAGCGAGCCTGAAATGGTGCGGTAGTTTGAAAATCTGATTTCAAATTTTAAATGAATGTACAAGATTCAACATAAATCGAATTTCAGTAAAACTAGAAATATTTGAATCTGTTTAATTATATCTTTCTAACGAATGTGAAAAATTCAGATTTCATAACGAGAATAAAAAATTATGTCCAATTTAAAATGGTCGCTATGGAATTTATATATATATATATATATATATTATATAATATATAGCCCTTAAAAATAACTATTTTGCAAACGACCTCCGGTTTTGATGAAACCACTTTTGTTGGATGCGGAATGTCAAATTAATGCCATATTCCAATTTTCATAATTTTTGGGATTAATATGTAAGCGTGGTAGATTAAAACGTGATTGATACTTTCAGTTTGAATTTAATCGACTGGAAAATGACCGTTTTTCAAACTGTCTCCAGATTCGACGAAATTAGTTTTGTTAGGACCATATCGTCAAAAGATAGCTAGATTTATTTTTCTGGAATTTTTGGAGTCAGTATGCGGCCCCAGCAAATTAAAATTTATTTTGAAATCAATTTTAAACGTTATATTAATTTATATTTTAATTATGATGGAAACTGATCGAGACAGTCGAATTAGCTTATGGGACATATCCCATTGTGTCCAGAATGAGGGTATTTAGCTGAGGGCGACCGTCATTGGGTCTGATTTGGAGTTTGTATCGTTAAACATGTATTTTGAAATCAAAAGAATTAAATTAAATAAAATATTAATTATATATATACCCCTCTATTTTCTCAACCCTAATCCCTCATTCAAAATCCCATACTCGTTCAGCTTCCCCTCCTCCTACCCCCCCTCGAAATTGCGTCACCCCTTCATCCAATCGCCGCCGCCGGCGGAGTAGCGCCGTCCCCTCCCAAGACTGCACCGTACTCTCCATCAACGCCCCCGTCACCCTCCTCTCTCTCTCTCTCCCTCCCCTTACTTCCTCCAAACCACACCCAA
This sequence comes from Allium sativum, assembly GCA_030737875.1. NCBI lineage: Eukaryota > Viridiplantae > Streptophyta > Magnoliopsida > Asparagales > Amaryllidaceae > Allium > Allium sativum. The sequence continues at coordinate 973,715,732 of CM060918.1, read as the reverse complement.
CCGCCACCTCCAGCACACATATTTAACACCCCTAAGTCCCACATCGTGGAAGCCTGTGTGAAGTGGATACTTATATAGTAAAGCCCATCTCTTACGAACGCCGAGGCCTTTTGAGGAACAAAACCCCACACCTATACGATGGCTAAGTTGGGGACAATATCTTGCGTGAACGGAGGTGCGGGCTGTTACAGTGGTATCAGAACCAATACCTAGCCGAAATTGTGGCTCTTGTGTGGACCACAGCGCCTAGGTGAGGTGTTTGTGAGCCAACGAGGACGTTGGGCTCTATAGGAGTGGAGAATTTAACACCCCTAAGTCCCACATCGTGGAAGCTTGTGTGAAGTGGATACTTATATAGTAAAGCCCATCTGTTACTAATGCCAAGGCCTTTTGAGGAACAAAACCCCACACCTATACGGTGGCTAAGTTGGGGACAATATCCTGCGTGAACGGAGGTGCGGGCTGTTACACATAGCTCTGCCACCGACCACAAGAGCAAACCCCCAACCATTAGCCACCTCCTCCGACGATCCTCAGTCACTAGCGCCGCCTACGGACCCCTCCACAACCAATAATCCAATTTTTACTAATTTCAATTTTTGCAAATAATACTCTGAGTTTCCACAGCCTATATCTCTCAAACCATGTGCTTTTAGCCAAAACTCCACATTACCAAAATCAAAGAGCACGATTTTCTCTTCGATTTGACTATATGAAAGTTAGATTTTGGATTGCGGAGTTGTTCAGAAAACGCGTCTAAAGTCTGCTGTCCAATTTATGTCTTTTCGTCATTTCTGGCGAAATGGGCCAATTTCGGAAGAAAGGCCACTAGGCAAAAGTTGTCCAGAATGGCGCGCTTAGGCTTGAATAAAAGATAGTGTGAAGATTGGATCTCGTTTGCAAATTCTGGGATCAGAACAACAAACTAGAGCGTCATAAAAGCACGGCGGAGTGGTTCCCAAAGTGAGAACTCTTTCTCACTCTAATTATTTTACAGTTAAATATATAATTGGATGCAGACGGGGATTAGTAGCCCCCGACACTATATTTTTGTACAAACCATGATTGTTTGGTTGTATGGATTGAATTTTAGTAAATTGGATTGGGTTGAGAAATGATTGTATTGTGGTTTAGTTGATTACTGTGTATGACGCGAGCTAGTATTAGGAGAGGGGTAATACTAGACATTACTCCGATTCAAATATCACGTCGTTATAACGCCGAAATTTTCTGAAATAAATATTTTAAAATAATGTTTGAACTAGTAAAAATAGTCGTGTGTTGAAATAAATATTTTATCGTTAAAAATATAATTTTTAACGTATAAGTAAACGACATAAAATTCTCCTGAAATGAAAATGAATATTCATTTACAAATCGGGCGATTTGTTTATGTACACACGTTTAACTGACATTGATTGGGACGATAAATTTTACATATCACCCAACTGCGCAAATAAAATCTGTGTTCGTTGATTGAAACACACACAGGTATTGGGATGATATTTCGCATACACTAATCCCAATTGTTTAGTTGTAAGTCAATCGATTATTTGATGGACTGTTGTAAGCGTTAATTATTTATATTTAATGCTTACGAAATTGTGTAATGCACACTGGATGATGGTTGATTGTATATCATTATTGTTGGGTACATATGTGTATGCAATCCATATAAATAACATTATATGCTAATTGACTATGTCTTATTCCAATTCAGAAAGAACGAATATTTTAAATTAATGAATATTTTAAAATAAGGAATGTTTTAAAATAATATTCGGTAAAGAATTAAAATGTGAACTTGGTGTCCGATTTTGTGTGGACACGAAAATATTGAAATGTGTGAAGCCATGTTAATTAGATATGTGTCATTTTGATGCGAACGATATTTATATTGATTTTATTCATTTTTATAATGAATATCGAAAAGGAAATGATTTCAAAATCTAACATTTTAAAAATATTATCATTTAAATATTATAATGATAAGGAGTATTCAATTTTGGTTTAAAATTGAAATGAAAGTTGGAATCGTTTTTAAAACGAATTTAAAATGATTTATAAAATGCGTTTTAAGTGGAAATATATAAAATATATATATAATATATATTATATATACATTTGATGGCCTGAATAGAACGCGCTGCGCTGCGACCGTTCGCGAATTTCGACCATTGACTTCGAATTGATATTACGGGAGATCCGATGATCAGATTCTCCTAAAACCGGAATAATTGGGCTCATATTGAAAAGAGCTTTCCAGCGAATATAAGAGATTTGAAATCTAACGGTTCGATTTGGAATTATGTCCAAACCAAATTTGGAAAAGGTCATTGTAAGTGCAGTTCGATGACCGTTTATCGAAATCGACTGAAAGGGCCTTAATAAAATTATTTAAAATATTAGTAATTTGTGTAAAATCATAATAATTGATTTGGAAAGAATTGGGATGGATAATTCCATGTTTTAAAGATAAAAATATTTTTATCGAAATGAACTAGTTATTAACTAGATTTGAAATCCAATATTTTTTAAATAAATTGGATTTGTGAATGGTTTTAATTTAACCAGAATTTTCCCATGTATGAATTGGAATGGATTTGAATAGAAATCATCTTCGGGATTTTCGATATCGTATTTCGTGACTCTACGGGTATTGTGGAGGAATTTGGAAGATATATATATATATCGTTATTCCTCATACGGTATGTGTTGGTTTCATAATTTGATATTGAATATAAGTCGGTATAATTTCTATTTAGGGACTTATATTTAATATTAAATTGGATTTTGGGTTTTTCGTGAGTGGTGTCTTAAATAACACTATTCTTAAACGCCGTGCGAATAGAATAAATTTTTTAATTAAGATTATTAGAGTTTCCAGTTATATTTAGCAATTGGAATAAAATGGAATGTGAATTGGGTTTATTGTGAATTGTGTTTTTTTAACGACATTCGTTCTTTAACCCGATTAATAGTGAAATGTGATTTGGAATTTATAAAAAAAAATATAAAGATTTAATGGAAATTTTCAAAAGTAAAGTTTTCCAATTTAATATATTAAATTGGAATTGAATGGCATTCGATTTGGTAATAATCGAAGTTAGCTTCTGTGGAGGAAGACTGTTAATTTATATGAAATTTAAAAGGCTTTATCGTTACTCCATTTATATTATTAGTCGGATACATAAATTGATATCAATTATATATTGATCTGTTTTGCGTGAAGATTCCATAATTAATGGAATGTGATTTTGGGTTTATCGTGAACTGTGTTTTAAATGACATTGGTTCTTTAACCCAGTTAAAGGCAGGATTACATGTCTAACATTTTATTTCGAATTATATTGTTGATCTCTGCTAAATATATATATATTTGGTGGCGGAGAATTTATTCTCTTACTTAACACCCTTCTCTGAGACTTACGAGCTTAGAGGTTATATATATCGGCAGAAATCAATGGTACGGTGTAGATTGTCGATGCGGCATGTTTGATTTCTCAAAGTTAATTAATCATTAAATAACGATTTTTGGAAGATTAAAACTTAATGGAGTTTTAATGAATCTTTAATTAAATTGGAAAGTAAATGTGATAATTTAAATTATCAAAATTGGGAAATGATCGATAATGGAGTACCACTAGTTTTTACTCCAGGCGATAGTTAAATCTTTAATTAGATTAGAACGTGAAATGATAATTAAATTTACCGATAACATTGTGGTGTTAGATATGGAGTATTACCGGTTTTGCTCCATGGGATGAATATGTTGGGATTGGGAATAATGAATAAATGATTACTTCGGTAAGGCTCGATAATCCCGACTAGTTAGTAAACCTTAATTTGGTTTCGAATTGATACTTAAAGGAAGATTAAAGCATAAATTTAAAAGAATTTATATTTGATAAAAGTAATGGGAACCTTTCCCAAAGGATATGAATATTTGAATAAAAGAATATTCAGAATTGGTATGAGACATATGTTGTATTTTTATAGCACTTGATTATAAGATACGTGAATTATTCGGAAAGGTTGGGTTTACACCCATTCTGAATAACTGATTCGACGATAAGTCGACGATGAAGACGGTGGTTGAAGACCGGAGTTCTTCACATCGTTTGGATGATTACTAATGTCCTGATTGGATTGTACACCCAAGACACGGTAATAAGTGGTGATCGTCCAGACGTACCTGGAGATCGACCAAATATGCGAGGACCTCTCTTCTGTATTGCACATATGGAAGGAGGAATAAGGTGCCTCCGATTTTGTTCAGACCCAGAACGGACTTGTAAATGGATGTGTGTCTGACGTTGGATTTTATTCTGTATTGATTGATTTCTATTAAATAAATATCTGTTTGGTGGCGGAGAATTTATTCTCTTGCTTAACACCCTTCTCTAAGACGTACGAGTTTAGAGGTTATATATCGATAGATATCGGTCGCATGGCATGAATTGTCAGTATGGCATGCTGAGATGCAATGATCAAGGCTTCTGCTGAAAAGCAGAGTCTTGTGGTTGATGATCAAAGCACGACATTAATTAGCATAGGTTTGTGTAGAGCGTTAATTCGCGAGCCTCAAACCTCGATATGAGTCAAAAACAGGATAAGGGACGCAGGGAGGACATGATGTTTCCTTCTAGCTTTGGGTGGTGTTCTGGTATGGAGCCCAGACATTTATTTATTTTTACCTATGTGGATGATGGATAGTGAGGCGCCTCGGATATATCGTTTACTACGGAGCCGATGGATAAGTCCTATAGGACCGGGAAACGTGTGCTCAGGAATAACTAATCCACTAAAGTATGTGTGGACCGACCCTGCAGGAAGCAAGGGTTGCCCCGCGGTGTGTAATCCTGAGGCATTTGCTAGAGTGTCCTGAATTGGTAAGGAGCCATCCCTGGCCTCGACTTATGTCGAAAATCCAATTTCCAATACGACCTTTCGGTTTTAGTTGTAAAACTAGTATGGCGACATGATATATAGTACTCATGCTGTCTATGATTGATACATTTATATTTGAAGTTTATTTTGACACTGTATACATATAGTAATATCAAAATGATTTGTTTTAAACGTACCAAGCATGTTTGGCTATTATAAGGGAAAACTCTGTCCTCCAGCTTGAGTTGCACTGTGTGATGGGACCTGAGTCTTATAATAGCTTCATTTTTTCAAAAGCATTGCGTTGTTTATAAACTGTATTATGCATTGGTATTCTTGGAAGAAAACCCGTTTCATGTTATACGACGTGGTCCCTTACTTTATTTTTAAAGTAAAGATTTAATAACTGCTTTAGTTCTCACACCAATCCCATGACTGACCTAGAGTTTATTGTTTTAACCTAAACACCGGGTGTCCCTATTTTCCACACGGGCAGCTAGTAGTTTTAGTTTGCAGAGATTTCCTTCCACGGGATCACGGATTTCCAGCTGGAGCTATATTCACAAAGCTTTGTATCTGTATATTTATGTCGACTGTGTTATGTATTATTTTTCTGCTGCAATGTTACGTATTTTAATCTCTGATATTTTTTTGATGTATATTATTTATTCATACTTTGTTATATTCCTGTATTCTGATGTAAATTGTTGTAATAGCAATGAAATTTTCTTCTGTTTGCATTCTGATTTATCCTGTTCTCTACTCAATCCGGGCTTTCCCGTAAGGACAAGTTTGGGTCGTAACACCACAATATTCAAATTTTCCACTGAATGTCTCATTGCTTATTTTATTTGTTGTAGATATAAAATTGATTATCATCTTATTTATTGTGATTGCTATATTTATTGTTAATTGAGATATTGCAAATTTTCTTAACATTTTTCATTGATTGTTTCACTGCTTATTCCATTAGCCATAAATATAAAACCTTGATGATTGATACTATTCATTTTTATCAGTTAACTTATGAAGGAAATAAATTATTACACTTTAAGATTCACTCACTAATTCAATCAAACTCTTTCATCTCTTCTATGGTTGGTCTGTGACTTTTTATATTAACATTACCAATATTATTCACTGCCACCTATTATCCTCTAATTAAAATTATTTTAAAAAAAATATGCGTTTATAAAAAAGTGTTGTAATGTTTATAAATAGGCTATTAATATAAATAGATTGCCCTTTCCATTTTCAATAACAATTTGAATAGGCGTCAAATTTGAATAACGACAATTATTATTGCGCATTACGATATCAATTAGCAATTAATAAATAGTAGAACGTGCTACTGGGACATTTAAATATCCCATGAATATTGCATTCTAGAACGTACCACAGGGACATTTAGATATCTACCATGTTATCTCATTCATATCTTCTCATGCTTCTTCTGTTCACCTCCCTTCTGTTATTGATCTCCATGTTTGCTTGAAAATGACCCATCTTCTCTTTTACGTGCTTCGCCCGTAAGGTAGATATCGTGATGCATTTTTATACTGCAGTTATGGATCTCTCAACAAAAATCGTATAGATTCTTCTTATACAGTTTTTTTTTCATTTTACCAATCCATTTGAATAAAGACTCTTTATGCACAACTTGCAGGGCTCTGGATATTTAGATCAAGGCATTGGTTTCCCTTGCTTTTGATTGAATTTTTTTTATTTGAATTGTTTGCTCGACGCCTTTGGAAATGAAAACTGTCAATTAACAATAAATTTTGAGTTGGTTTCCATTATTTTTTCCACTTCTTCTCTTTACATTCTTTTTTCATTTTTTCATTTGTTTTATTTACTAAATTTGCTAAAAAAATCAGTTGAATTTATTTATATTGTTTACTATTTTTTCATTATGATGTGACAATTTATTGATCATGTAATATTAGTACAAATCATTTTTCCCTTACAAATGTAAGATACACATTGTTTGATGATAACAATCCACGCACGAAGTACGTATCATGGTCACGTGCGAACCGGGTGCCATGACCATGCACGAAGCGCATGTCATGACCACGCGTGAAGCGCGTGCCGTCACTACGCGCGAAGCGCGTGCCATTACGCTTGAACTAACAATTCAAACATTGCTAAAAGAAAATTTAATTGAATAATATTTTGTGATCATTACATTTGGATTTATTTAAATTGCTTATTATTTTTTCTTGAAGTGACGGTTTATTGATCACGTGCAAAATTAGTACAAGTTATTGTTTCCTTGCGTATGTAAAATGCATAACATATGAGGAATAAAAATCAACGCGTGAAGCGCGTGCCGTGACGCTCATACTTCCATAATTAATGTTGATTGACATATGGTTCTGGTCTGTGCCTCTCTATTCTTAGACCAATAATCAAGTTTTTTTTACTTATTTAATTCTTTTATATAGAGAATGGAAAGCATTTTACGTAATATGTTTTGTCTTCGAGTGTTTTACATTATAACAAGTTCATACGTAGGGACAGTTCTGAAATATAAAAAAATATCGATGGTCCTAGGAAAAAAAGGAAATTAGAGGCCCTAGACTATCATAACATGTTTAAGTATATGCAGTATGAGGTCGGAAGCCCTAGGCGGCTGTCTTGGTGGCCTTATCCCTGGGCTGGCTCTGCTCATACGGGTTAATCTATGGTATGGAGCAACATAAATAACTTTATTTATATGATCTTCCACCCAGAGTAATATATTATAGAAAAATTTGACGTACCGAAAGTATTAGGAATTTTGTTAAATTGTAGTTTTACAACTTTCAAATTCGAAGTTATATTTGATAATGTATAATAATACACTCAAATATATTTTCACATGTTAATCCTTACCATTAGACAGAATGCGTTATCTGGTTTTTATTAATTTTATTTTTTTGGCAAAGCGGTTTTTATTAATTTTTAGTTTAGTAATTAATCATAGAGTCCAAATACATACCCTCAAATCTTATACAAAATAATATATACATATACACAACTGAGTAAGTGCATAAATTATTTAATAACAAATCATTGGAATTATTTTTAGCTTAATAATTAACTATATGCTCCAAATACATACCATCAAATCTTATACAAAAGAATATGTACACAATATAGTTAGTACTAAATTAATTCTAAATAAATAATAGATATTATAATAAATAACCACATAAAAGGATAATAATTACAGTTATTAAAATATTTTCATAATTAGGCGTGAAAACATTTGCTGCACATCTGATCAATTATAAAGCCATTATATTCACATCATTGAAACACCACACTGATTATATTGTGTAATTTTTCAAAGTAAGGGAAAGATGAACTATGCCTATTTCATACGTGTTATTCTTGTTCTGTTGGTTGGTGAGTATTTAAGGTTGTTTCGTACGCAAAAATATATTTGCACATGATCTTAGATTATTGATTTACTTTTACTTTTATGTATACTATGAGGTTTTGCAGTTGAAAAAATTCACGCAATAAGCACAATTTCTGGTAAAGCTTATACACCGATCAATCTGGATTGCCATGAGATGGGCGAAGGTTGTTTTCCGAAGTCATGTGATGAGAAATGCAAAGCAACCAAAAAGAATGGGTTTGGGTTTTGCGTTTTCCCTAATGGTAAAGGAGTATGCAAATGTTGTGTCAACAAATAGTTGTTATCATTCGTATTAAAAAACTGAATAAAATATTATCATTATGTCTGTGTTTGTCGTTTTGTGTCTATATTAGCACACGTATTTATATATAAACATAAACGAGTGTTCTACTGCATCTCAAACAATTCAACACCACTAAAATCCTAATGATTTCCACCACATTCTTATTTTAATATAAATGAATGGCTTAGTTCCAAGGCAAAAGGAGTGTTTCCAAATAGGGCTGCCGTATAACTATCCTTGTATATATATGTTTCTCTCTCTGCGAGTATACACACAAATATACATGCATACATACATACATACATATATATATATATACATACATATGTATGTATGTATGTTTGTATATATGTATATGTATGTGTGTATGTATAATAGAGATAACCCAAATTTATGTGATAACGCCGGTTAGTTTTCAGCAATTAAGTTAAACTTGGCACAAATCAAGCAAAGAAAAATAAAATAAATAGAAACGAAAAGAAATAAAGAACAAGAAAGGGTTTTCGTAATAGTTATTACTGTTACTAACATACTTTATAACAATTATAACCGTTACTACAACATACGTGACAAACAGTTGTCGCGAATATTGTAATGGTTATAACCGTTATGAAGTGCGTATATTACAACAATTATAACTGTTACAAAACTTCTATTTTATCACACTTATAACCATTGGTACTCGAAAATTTATAACACATATAACTGTTATAATATTTTTCTTTATAACACTACTTAATGTGACAGATATTAAATATGTAACAGTTATTACTGTTAGTACGTAAAACTGACTATTTCATATAATAAATTTAATAACAATTATAATTGTTACAAACTTGAATATTGTACCAACATTCATGATATGCTCAAACTAATTTCCTAAAGCATATGACAATAAGAACATACAACATATAATAAGACAATATCCCAAAACAAATACACCATATCAAAATTTGTATCCAAAAGCAAATTCCATTTCGATAAACATCAAACTATCACAATTTAACATACAACCATTCAACATCCGTAAAATATATTAAATAACATCGAAGTATCACAATTTATCATATAACCATTACACAAAATGCAAACGATAAACGGACCAAATTATAAACCTACCAAAATTGTCTAGACTTTGAGTTTCATCGCCAGCTTCTAATCTTTGTCTTGCTTCTACTGCTTCAATTAAATCCTACGATGTTCAACAAATACAAAAATATGGGTCAAGACGTGAAAATATAGCCTGAGTTTAAGATCAGTTCAAAATGAGCTTGAGCTCACAGAGTTAGACTCAGTTACATAAGGTTGTCCCTGGATTATTTACTTTATAATTGAAGCGGAAGTGAAAATCACTGGGATTATTCCAAGTTTGGGAGCCTACTTGGTTTATTTACAGTCCACAAACATGTTTGGAGACTCCTGCCATTCCATGAAGAACAAAACAATTATTTAAAAAAAAAAATTCAGTTTGTGTTGTGCTAGTTTTGATAATGTACAGAAGAAATGTGCATATTGTTTTATGGGTAAATGGTATGGATATACATCATCTGATTAATGCACTTTTCTAAGTTAGAGCTCGTTAACAACAAAAAAATAGCATGAAGGGTAGGAGCAAACATTAAACAAAGTAGGATTTCTGTAATTTACAAAATATGGCTTTTCAACAATTTGAACTGTACCATACAGTGAAAATATAGATTGGTTAGCGATAAAATGAGATACATGCATTAAGGTAGTGCTTCGTGATCAAGATGAATAAGATATTGGTTGTTAGGATGATATAGAGCCAAAAATAGTGCTTATAATGTACACATAGTTGCTTTATACATCAATAAGAACATCAGTCTGATGTACTATAATATTAGTGTCAAGCTTATCCAACGGATGACTTCTCAACTTCAATGTTGAACTTGCAACGATAATTTAGCAAAGAAAGCTCTACTTTAATCCTACAAGGTTAAAGTTGTTTCAAAAAAGGTATTTAATGGCTACTTACAACAAACCAAACCCGTGATTTGATGGTGAAAACTTGATAATGGAGACATTTCTAGCGTATAATCTTAAATGATGATTAAATGACCAATCCAGCTTGTTTAGTATACTCACGATACATTAACAAATTATAAGAGCAAGTGGAAATTTTATTTTAAGAAAATAACTGCTATTACAACAGGCACTATCAGTTTCATTCCACTGAACAGTGACTACCATTCCACATATGAAGCACCTGCTCCCTGCATTGCGTAATGTTATTTTCATGTTCTGGTCACTACAGGTCCTAATATTGTTGCTCGAAGAGCAGGAGTAAGAGTATGCATTTCCTACTTAGTTTACCATGTGGAAGAAATAGGCTAGAACAACAATCATTAATATGAACATAACCCAGTGCATTTATTATGGTCATGAATGTATTAGCATACAACTGAAAAAATATCTCAAATGAAAATTATTGTAGTAAGATTAGTTAGAATCGTTTGTTCAAACAAATATCTCAAAAGAGAAAACAATGTTATAAATTATATACAATAAGAAAGCCATTAGAAGAGGAGAAAGAGGACACTTTTTATTCATTCATCAATTAGTACACTATTTACAATACATGAGCTCCTTATATAAAGACTTGGAAGTTTGGAGTAAAATTTATCCCACAATGTGGGACTAAACAGAATATGACAAAAGCATATTCACTATATATATTACAACCCCCCCTCCCTTGAATATGCGTCCTCAAAATCTTGAATGCTCTGCTAACTTGAAGTTGTCCCTTTTAAAACATATATGATGATTGCTCTCCCTTATAATTTTACGTTTAGATGAAGCAACTATTTTCTGTTGTCTTCAAAACTCTATTAGGAAAATCCAATGGGAAAAACCTTGAATGAGAAAAAGAGTACAACATTTAACATTATGAATATCATATTAAAATGATATTCCTTAAAAGAGTTTGATTCTTCAGGATCAAAACAATGCCTCATCAAAAATGTTTTTATGAAAAAACCTATGGGAAAAATCATAAACAAGGAAAAGAGTGCAAATTCATTTCATCTTTAGGTAACAAGTTTTACAATGTTACTGTAAGGGTTGATACTTCAGGATCAAGATAATGCCATATTAAAAACCTTACTAACAAAAACCCAGTGGGAAAAATATTAGTGAAGGAAAAGAGTACATTATAGCATATTTTTATATGCTCCCCCTTATTTATAACTCATTATTCAATTAGTCTATAGATGTAGTCGACGCATGCCAATTTTGTACATCATCTTCTGGAATGTTGATTTTGAAATTGCCTTTGAGAACAGATTTACCCGCTTTTCTTGAACTGAATTTGTTTCTCCTCATTCTTGTTATCCTTTCATTCATGTCTGAAGATAAATTTAAAAGAAATTTGCTACATCCTATCACCCTTGATATAATTCACTTGAATCTGAGCCATGCAAACTGTCTTGTCTTCTTCATAAATGATAGTTTATTGCATCAAAAGATGTTTGAAACTTCTGGATCAAAATGTTGCCTCGTCAAAACCTTACTAAGAAAAACCCGATGGGAAAAATCTTAGTTAAGGAAAAAGATTGCATTATATCATATTTATGGATGCCCCCCCCCTTGATTTAATAATTTCCTTTGAATTCGTATTCTTCTTTCAATAACTCAAATTTCTTACAAATACTTCTTAATGAAGTTTTTCTTTTAAAACTTCATATGCATTTCCATGCTTCAGGCATGTTTTCTTATTTAAAAAGCCTTCCTTTTGTGATTTGTATGTTACTAGTATTCATTATGAATACACTTCAGGTGTTTATAATTTTCTGTTTCAATCGGACTTGCATATTGCAGTACACATTTGATGAATAAGACAACTTTCATTGCAGCAACACTAAGCATGAAGTAATCTACTTATCTTAAAGTATGTCAAGATTTTCATTACAACAATACTTAGAAGAATACTGCAATCTATCGTCCATGTTCTTTGTATTCTTTATAATAACAAATGCTATTTATGTTCTTCAGGAACTTATATATTATAATAATATTTGCATATCGCAACTACCACTTCAATGGATATTAAGAGTTTCATTACAACAATTCTTGAAAGTAGGAAGTGATCTACTCGTCATGAATTATATCAATATTTTCATCACAACAATACTTAAAAGAATGTTGTAATCTACATTTCTTGCTCTTTGCATTATTTATCACTAACAACGTAATTTAAATTCTTCCGGAATTTGTATTCTTTCATCGTTTATACCTTCAGGGTAATGTAAGCGTTTTAAACGCTTTCACCACTATAATCAATTCAATTAATTATCTCTGAAAATACAATGCTCATGGCACTTAACATGTTGTTGACACTCTATGGTGCTTCAGTAACTTCTGTGTGCTTTTGTCATTATATATATATTTCTATTTTTATCTTATGAACTACAGGTTCATATATTATGGATTATTGGTCCATATATCTTATTTAAGAGAAGTTCATGAGGGCCAATCATGTTTCTCTCTAATATGGGATTTTTAATCCATTTATAAATATAAGCACTTTATTATTTATTAATTTATCATCGATGATAATTTATTTTCAGATCTATACATAATTTATTGAGATCTCTAAACTTATCATGCTTTAGGTACCTAAACCACTTCTAGGGTTATTTTGGAAATCGTGTCATGGGTTTCTTTCAAAGTACCCTTAAGTGTTTCTTCAGGAACACTCACCTTATTTATTTTGCATCTTTACGACTTACTCCAAAGATATTTTGAACTGACTTATATACCACATTTTCAGCTGTAATTTACACCTTTTGATCCTTCGGGGATTCAAATGTATATTGGAGAAATCCTATTAGGGACATAATTGATAATTTATGCAAGTTACTTAATACTTTGCATAATTCTATATGTTAGCAAATATTTAACATCGATGATTCCTTTATCCTCTCCCTCAATGTTGACAAACATTGTCACTTTAAATAATAAACCCACTTTGGATTCATTTTTGATCCATTATAGCATCGTAGCTAGCAGATACATTAGATGTATTTCAATTGTAGAAGGATTATGCTCTTATTAGTTGATAAGATGCATTCATATTGTATTGCTTATTCCTTTTAAATGATTTAATGACTTGGAGGAATTTTCTATCATTTGAATATGCACATGACTTCAGGTCATTCAATATTGATGTCAATCGACTTTCTGAAATATAAAATAATATATGCATAATTTATAATATGAGCTCATGACAACTTCAGGTTGTTAATTAAATATTCACATATATGTGTATATACATGCGTCCACGTATTACATATGTAATAGATTTGCATATTCTCTCTCATTAAAGTTATTGATTTTAGAACAAACTTTTTACAATGTTCCAATCATCAATTTTTGCTTATCAAGCAATGTCAATGCGAATCTTAAAGATCGCATCATAATATCCAAAATATCTAATTTGGAACTGTATTGAACTTCTGGTTCAAATGAAATATATGAACAACTTCAAGTTGTTAATCTATATTGAACCTCCGGTTCAAATATTATATAAACAATTTCAAGTTTGTTAAACTGTATTGAACTTCTGGTTCAACTGTATTGAACTTCTGTTTCCATTGTGTTGAACTTCTAGTTCAAATAAAATATATAACGACTTCGAGTTGTTAAAATTTATTCTTCAATACAGTATGTAAATATAAATATATAAGCAAGATACAACTCATTTTGAAAATTGTGCAATCTTTGGATGCATTATTATTGTCGCATATGATTTAACTTATTTAAGAAGTGTAATGTTATTATTTCACACGGTTTGAATAAAGCTTCAGGCTTTTAAATTATGAAGTGTTTCAAATTCATTGATTGAGGAACTTCGAGTCCATATCCATATATATACACATGTATATCAATTTTATAAATTTATGATGAACTTTTGGTTCTCAATCTTTTAACATACTTTTAATTTAGAGGCTTTTACATTCTTGCTAATTGTCAAGATTTCAGACTGTAAATTTCATCAAAAAATTCCTTTTTCATAATCCAAGACTTCAGGTCTCAGATCTAAGTTATACAACCTTTTCCATTACATTGGATATTAGTTGCCAAGTACATTGACTAATAATGCATATGTCTATTCTTATTCCAAACACAAACATACATCATTTAACTTACAATAGTCAATGCTTTTAAATACATTTATAATAATATTGTAATACAATATATATTACCATAACGATGCATATAATGCATTTATTATAATAATAATAGAAATAACCATTGTACGGTCTAAATGTATGAATCAAATAAATAAATTTTACTTAAATCAACATAATAAAATTTTGATCTTGCTACAGAATTGGTCAACGACAATACTGAGATAAACAACTTATAGTTGTACTGCATTTCTCAATAATCAAATTTTCTAAAAAATCGTATATATGTATGATATCTAATCAAGAATTGAGTAGAAATGCATAATTATAGGACCGAGAATTTACATTCTTCAATATGAATGATTCAAAAAACTTGCAGATCTATACATAAAATGCACGACATAAAAATTACATGTTTCAAATTATACTATCCATATATAGATCTTTCTTTTAATATCAAAGTTACTTCTTACCATCATAGAAACTGCAGGTTCTAAGTTTTCCATTTTTATAACAAAAAATTACTTTTGCATTTACTTCTGGTGTGAAAAATTAAGATCAATATTTAGATCCTAACTTAATATGATCTTCGAGATGCATATTATATTTAGTCATTAAATTTGTATCATCATCTTTGATATTCGAAAATATTTCAATGAAAATTCTTTTATAGACATATCAGAATATAATATCACTTTTGGGATATTCCATAAACACCATTTATGGAGTTTAATACATATTTTCCTTTTTTTAAGGAAAAATTTATAAACTTTTCTACAAATATTTCATCACCTTTAATTATAGAAAACTCTTAAAGAGATATTTTACCATTTCAACTATACAAATATCCTCTAAAGATATCTTGTTATCACCGCTTTTGCGATGAACTTATCTCCTGCAGAGATAAATATATACAAACTATTGATATGTCATACCAATATACATAAATACATTCAAATCTTAAATGCATTAACAAAATTGGGTGCATTAAATTAAAAAAAAAATATAAGATTCAAGAGAGAGAAAAAATCACTACTTCTGGAGTGTATGATATTCCTTCAGGGAACATATCTTTTGTTTATGTAATTGCAGTGCAACAGAACAAAATCTTTAACATCTCTTCTAGGATGTTGGATTTGCTACATAAAATTAAATCTCTAAAACATCTCTTCAAGAGATTTATACGCATACTATATCTTCAGGATATTCAGTTTAATATAAACTGTACATCAAAGATGTCAGTTAGATGAAACATGTTTAGAGATTTTCTATTGAATCCAATGTTTTTGTTACATATTTTAATGTGTGTGCCTCTTTTAACTTCTTCTGGAAGTACAATATTTTTATGTCACAACTTTTAAGAAATCTTTGGGATTTTGTTTCATCTTTCTCATTTGCATATGAACTTCAGGTTCTTCATTTGCATATGAACTTCAGGTTCTTCATTTGCATATGAACTTTAGGTTTCTCATTCGCATATGAACTTTAGGTTCCTTATTTGCATATGAACTTCAGGTTCCTTATTTGCATATATTTTTTTACATCATGAGTTTTCAATTTTACTTCTAGTGATAAATCAATATTAGTATTGAGTTTAAATGCTACATCATCATATTTTATATCCATAATTCTGTTGGGTGTACATAAAAAAATCATACATATTTTATCTTCAGTCTATCCAAAAGAATCACATACGAGAAGTAATAATAGATCGAAAAGGACAAAACTAGATCTACCTCTACATCATCAATAATGTAAATAGTACATATACAATCGAATCTCCATCAAATTGGATTTGGCAAATTCAAAATTAGATCCGCAAAGAAATGAAGGAATAAATCTACACATATTTAGGATCAACAAAAAAAATTAGATCTAAAAGGTTAGATCCATTAGAATATAGTTTAGATCTACAAAAAAAATATAGGAAAAGAGATCTAGAAGTTGAGTCGAATCTAAAAGAACTGAAGATATGACAAATTCATAGATCCATTGATCTAATATTCTCAAATAGAAAATAAGTGTATAACAAATATATAAATTCATGAATTGATATATTCGAATAAAAATTACTTACATGATAAATCCATAGATATAGATCTAGTATATTTCAAACAATGGCTCTAATAGAGCTTCGTGCTGATAACGTGTAATAAATCATATACAATAAGAAAGCCATTAGAAGAGGAGAAAGAGGATACTTTTTATTCATTCATTAATTAGTACACTATTTACAATACATGAGCTCCTTATATAAAGCCTTGAAAGCTTAGAGTAAAATTTATCCCACAATGTGGGACTAAACAGAATATGACAAAAGCATATTCACTCATATATATTACAACCGAACAATCATTTGATCATCTAATTTTAAGAACAATTAAAAAGAAAGAAGTGTCTAAGTAGGTCCAGCAAACAATGAGTTTGAAAAAGTTATTTTAAGCAATCAATTTATTCGACATGGATTTCAAATAATCACCTTTCATTTTGATCTTACTCGACATTCATGATTTTTACAATCATTTTGCATCTAAGAGCATTTCCTTGGTACACACTGCTCTATAACAAAAGTGCTTATCCCAATTGACACTAATCATGTGACCAATATTTCAAGGGCAATAAAAACAAAGTCCAAGACATTTAATTCCATTGCTAATTTGAAAAGGGTTTCAAAGAAATGGGTAAGGATATCATGTACTTTTTTGGATAAATCTGAAAGTGAACCACTAAATATGTTATTTCCAAGGTTCGAAAACTCGGTTTCAGTACCGGTTTCGGTCGTTTGAAATTTTGTTAGTTTTGGCTGGTTTCGTAAATTTCGGTAGTTTCGATTTTGTTTCGGTTCAGATTTTGATTTTCAGGTATTTTAACACTGGACTTGTTAGCGATAAATAAAAATGACAGGGAAATAGAATAGGATAGAACTCCCTTTTATATTTATATATCCTTTTACATGCTTCAAAGAGAAAAAGATTGCAAGAAAATAGGGCAGAAGTCCAAAATCTCAAGCGAACAAAACAAAACAAAAGCATGACATGACTGTTCACAGCACAACACGTGGGCAGTCTTTGACCAAAAAATAAAACCCCAAATATGCATTGGTTATCTAAACCTACTATTCACAAACACGTTCCCTAATCCATTCGCTACTCTCTAGAAGAATAAAACAAACTAAAAAAAGAAGCCACCGAATCGAACAAAAACGGAAAATTAAAATCAATCAACCGTCGATGTCGAAATATTCAATTAATTTCTGAAGCAATCTCCTTTGCTGTTGTAAGTTTTGGTTATTCGATTTCACTATCATTTTTTTTTTTCTTTGCCCTATATCCGAAACCAATTTTCATCGTCGGTTTCGGACTGTTCGCCGGTAGCACCGGTCCAGTAACCCTGAAATTTCGGGCTGCCGATGGAGTTCTTGAACCATGACTTATTCCTATCATATGGCTGAGAAGCCTGATGGATGAAGGTAACGGACTAACTTCTCAAATTTCTGAGCATAACATTCGCGAAGCAAATTAATTTTCCTTCACACGGTCACAGCAAGTACATGAAAATTAAATATGTAACAACCCTGATTTTTGGGACCAATTTAAAATTTTATATTAAGTGATTTTAACGAGTTTTCGATATTTAAAATAATTTACTTAAATAAAAATGATTGAAAGTTGATTTAAATCGAAGTTAGAATGAATAATTTAATTTTAATTATAAAAAGAGTTAGAAATAGCGCGGTAGTTTGAAAAGTCAAACTTAAACTTTAACTGGCCGTACGAGATGCAAAATTTAACGGATTTTAGTGAAACCAAAAATATTAGAATCTATTTAAAAATATCTTTCCAACGAATCCGAAAAATTGAAATTTCATAGCGGAAATCAAAAGTTGTGGCCAATTCAATTTTTAGAAAGGTCGCTGTAGAATATATATATATATTATGGCCCGAAAGGCTACTTTTCACATATGATGGAATTTCGACTCGAAACCACTTCCATTGAGTTCAGAATGACGTTTCTGCATTGAAAAACAATAAACACTTATATATTTTGACTTTCAGAAATTATTTGTTTAAAAATGTATTTTTAATATTAAATATATACGCCTTGAAAAATGAGATTTTGCAAACGAACTCCAAATTGAACGAAATTAATTTTCTTGGATTCGTATCATCAAAACAAAGCTAAAAATGATTTTTCTGTAATTTTTAGAATTAATATGTAATTTATATTGATTTTACATCGAAAAAATGACTTTAAAAATACATACGGACTCAAAAAATTACGAAACCAGTTTCTATAGGTTCGTATTGATTTGAATTGGTTGTGTTCCGAATTTCATTGAATTTGGAATCAGCATGTGATCATACGGTCTTAAAAACTGTGAAATGTACGTTAATAATAGCATAAAGGTTATAATTAAAAATGGGTTTACACATATAAAGGCCCAATTAAAATTTAACACATCTATATATTATCTCATAGCAGCCATAACCTAGACCTAATTCATTTTTCTAAACCTAATGCTAGCCTCCACCTTCATCTCTCTAATGGCGGCTCCTCTCTTCACAAAATAAATTATGAAAATCAAATCTCTCCAAACCATAGCAAATTATATATCAAAACGAAGGTCTCAACGATACGAAGCTACGGATACCATTAGTTTTGTCATATAGCGCTCGGATTCACCGAAATTATGTATCAAACTTTCTGATTTTCGAAATTTAAAAGCAGCAAACGTAAATGATTTTTTTTCCGCTAATCTAGGAAGAACTGGAAAAAGTTGTCAACATGAAAGTTCTTCGTCTTCACGATATCTAGATGCTAGAATTTTTTCATATTTTTGGAGTGAGGTGCGGCCTGTGGGGCCGACGAGGCGAAATTCTCTCTCAGGCCAGATTCCGGCGGCCGGAGCATGAACGGCGGCTACGATTTGGTGGGATGATGCAGCTTGCCAAGACGAAGAGATGAGCGGTGGTCTCAGGTCAATCGGAGGTCGGAGGTGGAAGTTATGGACGGTCAAAGTTGGAAAGAGAGGGTTGACCGAAAATTTGGGGTAGAATTTGAATTTTAATCTATTTAATTTTATTCCAATCTTTGTAATTGTATAACTCTCTCATACGAGGTCCGTTTGACAAACCGTAAATTGCGTTGGAATCACAAAGTCGAGAGCTTCGCGATGGCGCAGACCAGAGCTGAATCCGAGACGGTCGAATTTTCAGCCATATCAAGGTGAGAATTCTATTTCCTCTTTAATAATTAAAAATAAATTAATTATTACCGTGTTATATTTTAACTATATGCTGCTTGAATGTTCGTGATTTGAATTTAACTATATGATGCTGTTCATTGACCTGTTTATTCGATAGAATATTTTTGTTGCATATGAAATGAAAATCAGAAATAACCAGATCTAGTGAGATTTCTTTTTTTTTTAAAAAAAAATCAAATTTAATTATTTATTTCAGATATGAAATTATATTTATTTCATGTTTATGTTGTATGTATAATTGTTGAAATGTTGATTTGTGTTGTAATTGCTTGAATCGCTGAACCGAATTGTATGTAATCATGTTTGACATGACTTTGTGTGTACGACGAAACAACATTTTATTGTATGTATAAAATATACAATATTCATGTTGTCAAAAATTTGCATATGAAATAAAAACAACATTTTTATTTGAAATGTGTTATGCCAATCAAAATAACATTTTTGATTAGAAATTTGCTAGAAAAATATGAGCGAACATTTTTATCTCATTTTGTTGAACTAGTTTTTCAACAAAATATGTATACATATTTTTGTGTAATATTGTTTACGATAAAAAAAAATAAAAAAAATAAAAATAAAATAAAAAAGAAGATCCGTTTTGTTGGCAAATATGATATGAGAATAAAAATGCACATTTTGTTAGTAACGTCATATGAGAATAAAAATGCACATATTGTTAGTAACGTCATATGAGAATAAAAATGCACATTTTGTTGGTAGCCACTTCAGTCGTGCTCGCCGTTTCTCGAATGGAAAAAAAGAATCTTTTTTCTGGGAACATGGTAAACCAGAAATTCTGATGTTCGTGATTCTTCATCCACCGATGCAGAAAATGCTCCAGTTTTCCATTCTCATATGAGGCAGGAAGGTTTATTGGCAACAGGTCGGCACGAAGTGATTCGTCATGCTCAAACATGAACCGATCGCTCGTTGGGGACGGTTTATAAATCATCAAATTACCACAAATGGAATGAGAAGTGGGTCCATGTAAATGATTGAGACCTCGTCATATGAGAATATCATTTTTATGTCAATATGTTAGAATATCATTTTTATGTCGATATGTTAGAATGATCATGTTAATGTTAACATAGTAGAATTTGTCATTTTAAGGTTGATATAATAGAATTATCATTTTATGAAATGCCAACGTAAAATATATATGTTGAAACTGCCAACATAAAATATTCATTTAAGGTTATGTTGGAATCGTCAACATAAAATATTCATTTCATGTTATGTTAGAACCGTCAACACAAAAATCGCAATTTAGTTAGAATATTTTTGTGTTGAGAAAAAGTACATTTTTAATATAAAATGTTGCATTAGATAATAGCGTCATGTTATGTTATTTAGAAATGAATATTTTCACCGTTATGTTGTGTTAATTAGAAAAACAATATTTTTACCGTCATGTTATGTCAGGTAGAAATGAACATTTTTTTCAATGTAAAGAGTAGCGACAAATTCATATCTTTGTCAATGTAAAGAGTAGCGACAAATTCATAATTTTGTCAATGTAAAGAGTAGCGACAAATTCATATTTTTGTCAATGTAAAGGGTAGCGACAAATTCATATTTTTGTCAATGTAAAGAGTAGCGACAAATTCATATTTTTGTCAATGTAAAAAGTAGCGACAAATTCATATTTTTGTCAAAGTAAAAATGTAGCGACAAAATCACATTTCTATTTATGACATGAAACATTAGATAAGTTAAGAAAATATAATTTACTTCTTATATCTCATTAGAATTCACAGAAAATGTTAATATATAATTTCTATCATTGGAAGTGATAGAAAAATGTGAATATACGTAATATCATTTTTTTTACATGAAATTAGAATCCATAGAAATGGTTAGTATACGAAATATCATTTTATATGTCATTAGAAATGGAAAATTTGTTAACATATAGAATTCACTTTTTTATGTCATTAGAAAAAGAGGAATTACTTTTATATGGAAAATATAAAAGAAAGATAAAAAGATTCATTTTTATCAAATGTAAAAGAATGACAAAATATTCATTTTGTCAAATATAAAAGAAAGATAAAAATACAAGAATGGCAAAAGATTCATTTTGACAATTGTAAGAGAATGACAAAAATATGCATAAGAATGAAATTTACATTTTTATTATGTAAACAAAAGTATGAACTTGCATTGTAAATAAAATTTACATTTTTATATGTAAACAAAAGTAGGAATGTGCATAGATAATAAAGATTACATTTTTATTATGTAACTTAGAATGAGAACTTGCATTGCAAATAAAAATTACATTTTTATTTGAACTAAAGTATAATATTTGCTATGCAAATAAAAATTACATTTTTATTTGAAACTATGATATGCAATTTGGCGATAAAAATAAAAATTATATTTTTATTTGTAACTATGATATGAAATTTGGCAAACGAACAAAATTTACATTTTTATATGTAACTATGAATGAGAATTTGCACTGTAAATTAGAATTACATTTTTATTATGTAATTAAAGTATGATATTACATTGTAAATTAAAATTACATTTTTATGATGTAACTTAAGAATGGAATTTACATTGCCATTCTAAAAAGTCAAGATCATTTTGGTTTTGCATTGAAAGAGATAAGAAATATTATTTTTATTTGGCATTAAAAGAATAGCAAAATTATTATTTTTGTTACATTGAAATTAAACAAACAAAAATATATTCATTTGTATAGAAATGAAGTTGACACCAAAATATATTGCATTTTTGGTTAGGAAATGAAATGACACAAAAATACTCATTTTTGTTAAATTATAAATGACGTACAAAAATATTCATGTTTGTTGTAATGGGAATGAAACACAAAATACCTATTTTTGTTGTAATTGGAATGATACACAAAATATACAGTTGGTGTATAAGATATGTATGGAAATTGAAAAATAAAAGAAAACATTGTTGGGTATGAAAATAAAAATAAACATTATGGTGTGTACATTGTACGTTAATATTGTATATACGAATAGGAATGTTTTTCGTTAGCAAAATGTAATGAAATAAAATAAATTTCATTACACATTATAAACATTTCGATAGGTTGTGAAGCAAAACATTCACTACTTGTTATGTAATTACGTTAATGAATGGAATTTAATTATTTTTATATATATAAAAATAAAGATAAATCGTTACAAATTACTAATAACGATATGAAATGATTTCCAACTTATATATATACGAGAATTATTTGGAAAGTTCGAGTCTATCTCATTCCAAATAATTTGAACGACGTTTAAAATTCAAGAGTTGAAGACGGTGATCGAAGACCGACGATCTTCACATCGAATGGACGACGACTGCTGGTGCTCGTGATTGGAGTAGCTACCTTGAAGGGGCTTCAGTGGTGGCCGTCCGGACGTAGTGTTGATTAGTACGGATTTGGCTTTCGCTCAGACCCAGAGCATAAGCTTATAAATGGATTGTGTGTCTGACGTCGTACTCCATTAAATATCATGTTATTAATCTTCTGTCGAATGTATGGATGTTTGGTGGCGGAGAATTTATTCTCTTGCTTAACACCCGTTAATATATTTCGGCAAAGGATTGGTAGTGTGATATGGAGTGACGATGTGGCATGCTAAGATGCATATGATCAAGGCTTTGTTGAAAAGCAGGCCTTGTGGGATGACCAAAGCATAGTCTGTTTAGACATAGATTTGTGTATAGCGTGACTTCGCGAGCCTCACACACTGGCGGAGTCTAAAACGGGAGAAGGGAACGCAGGGAGAGCGACACGTTTCTTTCTAGCTAGAAGTGGTGTTTGGGCTTTAACACGGCCCAACATTTTACTTATGTGGATGATGGAATGAGGCGCCTCGGACGATAGGTTTTATAGGACCGGGAAACGTGTGTTCAGGAATAACTAATCCGCAACTCGTATGGTGGACCGGCCCTGCATCTTTCCAAGGGTTCACTGCGGGGGATCCTGAGACATTAGCTAGAGTGTCTCGAATCGGTAGGAGCTCCTCCCTAGCCTTGACTCATGATGGAAACCAAAATCCAAATACGACCCCATTCGGATTTGATTGTATTACTAGTATGGAGGCATAGTAGTATGGGATACTATTCTTCCTAGGATTGATACATTTACTTTGAAATGTTTGATATATACTAATAATTATATTAAACTCATAGTTGCCGTATTTAGCATGTTTAATCACTATAAGGTAAAAGCCTATCCTCTGGTTTGTGTTGCATTGTGTAATGGGACCTGGGTCTTATGGTGATTCCATTTTTCTAAAAAGCATAACGTTGTTGTACGATTCACTTATTATTTGTTCTGACACTTTTATGCACGGCAATCCATTGGAATAAACCCGTTCCGCGTTAGCGACATTGTCTTTGGATTTGTCCTATTAATAGTGATTAATTAGTTAAGAATTCTCACACCAGTCCCATGACTGACCCGTTGTTTGTTTCCACCTTTGCAAACTCGGGTGCCCTCTTTTCCATACGGGCAGTCGAGCAGTTGTCTACAGGTTCATCTCTTTAGCAGGATCCTGGATTGAAGCTTAAAGCTGTGTCCAGAACATTGGAAGTCTTCCGCTGCAATGTATTATAATATTGTAATTTATCTTCCGCTGTAATTTTATTCAATGTACTCTGATATTCAGTACTCTGATGTTACGTTATTATGATGTAATAAAAGTCTGTTGTTGTTGTTCTGATGTGTTGTATTCCCAAAGTTAACGTAGGCGAGATTTGAACGGTTTTGGTCGATTTTATGATCGATTAAGGCCAGGAAAAATCCGACTCGTTACAAATTAATAATATAATAGTTAAAGAACCAAGATCCGCACATCTAACAGTAACACTCTTGGACAAAACATTTTTTACTCTTTTATTTTCATAATCATTGACACAAAAAAATTAAAAATACTTATGTACAAATTTGCATTAAAGGTAACGTTCAAAAAATAGATAGACAATTGTAAATAAATAAGAATAACAAGAATACCAGTATCATTATCTGACCTTTTTTCATATAAGAAATAACTTGGCATAGAGAAACTATCATGCAAGAGGCCAATTGTTCTGTTCCCATTTTGGGTGTGCCCCGTGTGCCCACCTAATTGGAGCCCCCTGATTTCCATCTTTTGCAATTAAGTCTCTGTGACAATTGAGAGACTTAATTGCAAAAGATGGATATCAGGGGGCTCCCATTGGCTGGGCACACCCAAAATGGGAACAGAAACAATTCACCCCATTATGCAATAGTTCAAATTGCAGTTGAGTATTGACCTTTCATCTTATAAAGTATGATATACTCCTACTGGTAAATATTTATATGTATGTAAATAATGAGAGCAGAAGTTAGAAATGTAAGCAAATCTCACCGCTAGATCAATTTGAGTTCCTTTACAAATGTAACAAATTTTGAAAGTTCCTCTTCGCGTAGCTCACGCCAATCTCCAATTTATTTTTAATAGAAGTTACGTGTGCACTGAACTCTTGAATGATGAGCTGTTAATGATACAATTTACTATTGATAATGCACCCTGTTAAGGTGAAAGAAGTCGACTGAGGGTTTTAATTGTATAAACCTTTTCAAATCATATGCCTACCTTATGGAAGAAGTTCAAAATTTTGGATGACGACTTGTCTAACTTTTCTAATGCATTTTCATAGTCTCTTCCCGATCTCAGCAAGAAGCACATTGATTAATAAAAAACTTTTAAAAAACTATGAAGGTCAATAATAAATAAAATGTAATGTAGTAGACACAAACATAGATACCATCTCTCCAGCAAGTTCATACAATGATTCATCTTGTGTTTCCTATATAATAATGTATAGTTTGCCATTATTCAATCATGTGATATAAGGCTGGTAATGAGTACCCGATAAATCCGATATCCGTCCGAATCCGTATCCGAAAATATGAATAATATCCGATATCCGAAAAACGGATACGGCTATCCGATATCCGAAAATATTTCCGGATACGAATACGGATATGTCACTATACGTATCCAAAAATTATCCGACTGTTGTGGAATTAAATATCTATTTTTTTTTTAATTATTCAGCCCAATTTCAGGATGTAGCCCAATTCAAGGTCCAGCCCACATTTACCAAGGTAACCAAACCCAAACCCTAGCAAGTAACGTTCAGGTCCTCCTTACCAAAAGAAAAAAAAATGTCGAGGTAACCAAACCCTAGCAAGAAACAACAGTCACCTCCTGTAAAATTCCAATTCACGTTTGAAAAAAAAACCTAAAGAAAAAAATGGCAGCTACTCCCTCTCCCCTTCGATAATTCGGTTTCAGCATCTTCAAGCTCCATGGCGGCTACTCCCTCTCCCCTTCGATAATTCGGTTTCAGCATTTCCAAGCTCCCAGCAAATCAGCAATCGAGCATCCCCCTTCGATAATTTCGAGTTGCTCGCCAGTTACTCCAGCAATCGCCGGACGCCGCCTGTACTCGAGATAGACTGATAGTGGTATGAAAATATAAATTCAAAGCCTTTTTTCTGGTTTATTTATTTTTTATTTTATGATTTTGAAGAACCTGGTAATCTCTTAGATGTTATGTGTAGTATATGCTTAAAACTACATGCATAAAACAGTAAAATTATATGCTTAAATCAGTAAAATTATATGCATAAAAGTGATGAAATTATATGCATAAAACTGATGAAATTATATGCTTAAAACTGTGAAATTATTTCTGAAAATAGTATATGCATTTACTATTTCTAGAAACTATACCGAAATGTATTTGCACTATTTTCAGAAATGTATAATTTTATGTATTTATACGTTTTATATATTATCGGCTAAAAGCATATAATTTTCTGAAAACAGTTGCATTTATACATTTCTTAAAATAGTAAAATTATATGCTTAAAACAGTTGCATAGTTAGCCGATAACAAATCCATACGTTATGCGTAGTCGAGATAGACTGATACTATATGTAGATTGCATGTAAAAATAATTTCACATTTTTTTATATGTAGCTTGCAAAAATGACAAATACATCATCAAGTTGCAGTAGCAAATCCATTCAGTGTTCAACAATGAATAATGCTAACGTCGTTGATAATATGCCTACTGTGCAAGAAACTCAAAATCAAAATGTGGACAATAATTTGCAACAAAGTCTAGATATTTAAACCACTTCGGATAAAAATGAACCTGCAATAAGACCCTTAAAATCTAATGTGTGGAAGGATTTTGATAGAACAATAGTTGTGGTAGATGGAATCACCAGAATTAAGGCCACGTGCAAACATTGTACTAGGATATTTAATGGGGCTGCCACTATGGGAACAACCCATTTAAAAAACCATTTAAAATCTTGTCCAAGAAATGCTGATAGTAAGAGGCTTGCAGGACAGCAAATACTGACTACTAATCATTCCCCCAATAAGCCTTTCAAATTAACAAGTTGGAAACTTGATCAAAATCGAATCCGAATGTGTTTTGCTCGTATGGTTGCTAAGCATGATTACCCGTTTAATATGACCGAGTATGTTTATTTTCAAGATTATGTTAGAAGCATTAATCCAACGGTCAAAATGTTTTCTAGAAATACGATTAAATGTGATGTTCTAAAACTTTATGTTTAGATGAGAGAAAAAGTACAAGATACGTTGGATTGTTTATCGTCTCGTGTTAGTCTTACTACGGATTTATGGACAACGGAACATCAAAATCTAGGTTATTGTTGCATAACAGGCCATTATATTGACGATGATTGGAAATTACAAAAAAAAAATCATTGCTTATCACGAGTTGCCTCCTCCACACACAGGATTGGCACTAAGTGCTGCCATGAAGGAAAAGATGTTGCATTAGAATATCGATAAAAAGTTATTTGCACTTACCGTTGATAATGCTTCGAATAACGATGTTCTTATAAAAGATTTTAAAGAACGGCTAGTTTGTAAAGGTGTTTTTCCTTTAGGTGGTGCATTATTTCATATGCGTTGTTGCACACACATATTAAATTTGATTGTACAAGACGGTTTAAAAGTTGTGCACGGCCTAATTGAAAAAATAAGAGAAAGTGTCAATTTTACCAAATCATCCCAAAGTAGGAAACAATGTTGGGAAAATGCATTAACACAAACTAGATTAAGTGGAAAAGGAGTTTTTTATGATGTTCCAACACGATGAAATTCGACTTTTCTTATGCTTGAAAGTGCACTTAAACTGCGTCCTACATTTGAGCGATTGGTTGAATTGACATATGATTATAAATCGTTGCCATCAAGTGAAGAATGGGAGATTGGGAAAGAAGTTAGTGAATGTTTGAGAATTTTTTATGATATTACTCTTTCTTTTTCCGGTGTCAAGTATCCAACGGCTAATCTATATTTCAAAAATGTGTGTGATGTTTGTGAGAACATTATAAGTTGGGAGTTAAATGAGCATGAGTATATTCAATCAATGGCACAAAAGATGAGAATTAAATTTGACAAGTATTGGAGCACTTCTAAACTAATGATGAGTCTTGGTATAGTTTTTGATCCCCGTTATAAGATGACTTACATCGAGTTTTTCTTTGGTTTGGTTTATGGAGAAAATTCACATATTCATGTTGGAAAAATATCAACATCTTTGAGAATGCTCTTTTATTTATACGAAAAGGAAAGTACTTCATCCATGAATGCATCTACCCATTCTTGTTCTAATACGGTGGATTCATCTACTAATCTTCCTAAAAAGAAACAAAAAAATGATTCACAATGGAGAAACTACGTCGACAAGAAAGTTGTAAGTTCACTAGTTATAAAGACGGAACTTGATAAGTATTTGGATGATGGATTGTTGCCAATGGGTGAAGATGAGGATAATTTTGATATTTTGATGTGGTGGAAAACTAATAGCCCCACTTCTCCCGTTCTTGGAAAGATTGCTCGTGACATTTTAGCAGTTCCGGTATCGACTGTAGCATTCGAATCAGCTTTTAGTAGCGGTGGAAGGGTAATTACGGAGAATAGATCTTCATTGTCTTCGGATATAGTAGAAGCATTGATGTGTATAAAAGATTGGTTACCATCTGATATTGGTTAGTTTTTAATTTGTCTAAATGCAATAATTATTTTGTATAGTTATTCAGTTCTTCTTTTTATAGGAAATAATGTTGAGCTTGTCGACGATGCATCAGTTATTATGTAGTCTATATGCACTCTACACACATGGTAGGTGTAATTCTTGTGCTCCATTCTTGTAAACAATTTAAACTACTTTGTGTAGCATTATCAATTTTAACATTGTTTTTTATTTAGCAGATATGGTATGATTGTTATGATTTGAAGTGATGTCCTACAAAAGTTAGTTCACGGTTCATGGTTCTTCATTTTATTATTACCTGGTAAATTCTCATTCCCTAGTAATTTTTAACAGTTCACGGTTCATGGTCTTGCAAACAACACTTCAGTTGCAAACTGAAGTGGCACTTCAGTTGCATTGCAAACTGAAGTGGAACTTTAGTTGCATTGCCAACTGAAGTGGCACTTGCAAACAGCAGTGGCAAACTGCTGTTTGCACAACAGTTCATGGACTACTGTTTGCAACAACAGTCCACGGACTGTTGTGCAAACAACAGTTTGCCACTGTTGTTTGCAAACAGCAGCCCGCAAACTGCTGTTTGCAAACAGCAGTTTGCCACTGCTGTGCAAACAGCAGTTTGCGGACTGCTGTTTGCAAGCAGCAGTCTGTTTTCAAACAGCAGTTGGCGGACTGCTGTTTGCACAGCAGTTCACGGACTCCTGTTTGCAACAGCAGTCCGCGGACTATTGTGCAAACAGCAGTTTTCCACTGCTGTGCAAACAGCAGTCCGCAAACTGCTGTTTGCAAACAGCAGTGGAAAATTGCTGTTTGCAAACAGCAGTCCGCGGACTGCTGTGCAAACAGCAGTTTGCGGACTGCTGTTTGCAAGCAGCAGTCTGTTTGTGGACTGCTGTTTGCAAACAGTAGTTCGCGGCTGCTGTTTGCAAACAGCAGTTCGCGACTGCTGTTTGCAAACAACAATTGTTTGCAAACAGCAGTTTGCACTGCTGTTTGCAAGCAGTTTGCAATTGAGTTACAAACTGAAATTTTGCAACTCAGTTGCTTAAAGTTTGCAGGTTATCTGAAAATTCAATCAAATATTTAAATCCTACACTAAAAATTTTCTAAAAAATGAATGCAGGTTATGTTGTTTAGTGGGCTTTGAAGATTCCATGGAAAAATGAATGCAAACGTTCATTTTTATACATGTGTTATTATGTGTTATTTAGATGATTTTTGGTATTTGCTACAATTCATGACATGTATGATGTATTTATGTTTATGATTTATGTTGTTTTAGGATATGACTACGAATGTGATGTATTTGCTTTCTAGTTTTTATGTTGTATTTGCAGTGTTTTATGAATTTGCTATTATGATGAATTTGCTGGAAGTATGTATTTACTGCAAATTATGAGTTATGCAATTTTGGATATGTAATTTTAAATTCGGATACGGATATTTTCGGATATTCGAAAATATCTGTATTCGTTGAACCGGATACGGATGTTTTCAGATATCCGCGGATACGGATACAGATATTATTTAAATGATATCCGCGGATATCGGATACGGATTCAGATATTGATTTTTTTTCCGGATACGGATTCAGATATAGCATTATTCGTATCCGACTGCATCCGCTGAGAGGCCTAATGTGATATTATATTGTATACTAGTGAAGAAGGTTAATATAAAACCTTGTTCATGAATGAAGTAGCTTACTTGCACCAAGCATAGAGCACAATAATTGCTCACAACATGGCCCTCTAGCTCAGCAATCAACTAAAATATCACCAATAAACTATTTTGATGTGTAAGTATTAGATATACCATCAAAGAATTCGAGCATGTAGTCAATCATATTTGCAATAAAACAATACGTAGGCCAAGCTATGAAAATGGTTATATGCATAAATAGACCTTTTACAGTGTGTAACTCTTATGGAACATACATAAATAGACCTTTTAGAAACGTTACTCTTATGTTACATGCAAGAAGCTGCATAACAGAAAAATCATGCAACACAACTAGACAAAGCCTGGCAGAACAGTTAGTTCATAAGACACAAGTTATCGGCCGATACTTAATTGTATAGGACTTAACACAGAATGGAGTGATTTTTTTCATTTTAAGTATAATACTTTGTATGGATTAGATGACTAAATTTAAAAGCATAAAATATTTTGTAAAGTTACTTTTTTCAAATGGATCTCTTTTTGCAAGAAATAAGTAAGCTTACAAGTATATAGCATGCATCACTTCTATACCACCTCATTTGAAAGCATTTTTCAAATAAGATGGAATAAATCCATAATCAGAGGATATAATTAATATAACTTAGTGCATACAATTTAAGAGTATCTTCTGCCAAAATTTGGGATACTTTGTATAGATCCAGTCTGTTAACCCTGTTAAAAACACCAGGTCGGCACCAACTGGTCAGCACTAACCGGGTTAGCACTAAGTGGGTCGGTACCAACTGGTCGGCACTAACTGGGTCACCTTATTTGCCAAGCACCGAGTCGGTCCAATATTCTGCACATACGAATTGGTATCCAAATTGCTAGTTGGTCTGTAAGGATACAAACGGGTTAGAAACCTGAATGCGTGAATCATTTTATATTTATAATGTTGATCCATTCACATTAGACCTTAAAGCAAGTATGGATAATGAAATAACTTGGTGTGAGAAGAACATGCATTCAGGGTCGGTATCAAAAATGTATGGGGTCATCACGTGAAAGCATGGATTAGTAAATACGCACACCTAGCTGGTCGGCAATAAAATTAGACAATCCAACGGACATGGACGGATTTCATGCAGTATTTTTAATGAAGAGTGACACATGAACTAGCCTTGGACAAAGCAGTAACAGGAAGTCCAAGCAGTAACAGACAAACAAGAATAGGTCAGTGCTAAGACCCTATGCGGTTGGTACAAAAATTTATACAATAAAGGTAGAAGCACATTATGTAGGTCAGTACGTGAATGATAAACATGGCCGACCATGACTGAATAGTGGGCTAATACCAAAGATTGTTGCCTGGTCGGTATCAATTTGTATGGAGCTGGTCAGCTTTAACAACATGTCTTGGTCGGTCAGTGAAGTAATTTGTTCCTAGTCGGCCTCAAAGACAATTCCTGATCGGCCTTAACATTAGATCCTGGTCGGCATCAAAATCAACCCAGTAGCATTTTTGTAAATAAGTTCAGAACGATCTAAAACTTGCACACTATACCTATAAGTAGCCCACTTCTCCACAATTCAAGGGACCGATTCCTCAACCTCGAAGGGCTGCCCAAATCATTCCTCCACCATTATAAAGCTTCTCAAGCTCCATTGATGGCTTCTTAAGCTTGCTCCTTCTTCCTCCAACAACAAGAATATCAAAGCTTCTCTAATCATCTTCATATGCCATGTAAAATCGCTCTAACTCAATTCTAGTGATCTCCAACCGCCATTGTCCTTCTCTAAAAGCCTGGATCTAACACGAACTTCATTATGGGATCAAGAAAAAGCATCTAAATGCCTAAGTTATTGAAAATCTACTAGATAACTTTCACGGTACGCGAGATCCAGTCCATTCCTCCATGAATTCAAGTGAGAACTAAAGTATAAAGAGAGGAAAAAGTGGGAAATCACCATAAAGAGAGGGAATAAGTGTGACAAATGAGATGTATGTGATGATGCTATATGTAATTATCTCCATGATAGTGAAAAACACTTCAAAAGTGGATGTAGATCTATCCTAGATCGAACCACTATAAAAAACCCTTGTCTTCTTACTTGCTTTTTTCGACTTTTTATTTGCATTTGCATTTGTGGCCCCATTTTCATTTTGCATACCGTCTGGTTAAGTGCGATTTCACACCTTTGGTGTTTGAACCATTTTTGATTCAAACATTTGGCGCCCAACATGGGGCCGCATTCGCATCACTTTCCTTCACACGTCTCTCAATCCTAAGAGCCTACCATTGGAGTTCTAATCCTACTTCTACCATGGATCCTGCAAGTCTTCGATCTAGACCAATCAACGGACTCTCTTCCAAATTCAAGGCGTTGTCCGAGATCATGGCTAAATCTAAGAAAACCACTAGCAATGTCGTTGAAGAAAATGACAATGTTGCTAACAATGAGACTACTCCACTTTCCAATCGCTTTGAAGTTGGAGAAAATTCAATGGCCGGAGCTGGAGTAACTAAAGTTGAATTAGATGTTGTCGTCACTAACTTGAGTCAATGCATGGAAGCCTCCAATAAAGCTTTGATCAGTGTTAATAAAACTCTCATTGATGCTAATCAAGCTTTAATCGATAAAATGAGTGCTCTCCTAAACACTCAAGCAAATCCCGCTTCTCCTCTGAAAATCCATGTCAACCTTAAAGAAAATGCAAATTCATCAACCTCTGATCGTCATAATGACAACTTGGAAGGATTTATTGATAAAGAAGACGCTAATATCGAAGACTCTAAGTTGAAAGCTAAAAACCATTTCGATCGAAATAACCGATGAGTTGCAAGTCCCGTCAAGGGGGAACCTTCCCATAGTAGAAGTAAAAGACCTAGATCCTCTAAATGCGATCGCTCGCCATGACAAGCATCCGGAAAAGAGATCGAAGTCGGCTCTCCAGAACAACACAACTCGAAGGAATATATCGCGATATGGTAAAGAAAATCATGGAAGATAATATGCTACGCAAGGATAGTGAAAGGGAATGGGACTTCTCCCTCAGAAAAAATCCATTCACAAAGAGGATCCGCAAGGCAGAATTCCACAAAAAGTTCACTCATCCTACTCTGCCTCCGTACAACGGGACCTCTGATCCGAATCACTTCCTATACAAATACGAGTGGCACATGAATGCAACCAAAGAAACGGACAAGATCAAATGCATATGCTTCCCTCTCTATCTAGAAAGTATCGCATCGTTATGGTTCATAAGGCTGCCACCTAAATCCATCAACCGATTTGATGATTTGATGATAAAATTCAAAGAGCAGTTCAGATTGCAAGCTTTCCGTCAAAGACGTTATTTTTCTTACATCAATGAGGCAGAGTCTAGGAGAATCCGTCAAAGCTTTCCTCAAGAGATTTAATGATGTTGTATCCGAAGTAGGGAACCCAGACCCCCGCATGATCTTAATGTCCCTGATCGGCGCCATAGATGAGAACAACAAATTTGGTAAATGGATTAAAATGAAAGAGCCAAGTACGCTTGAGAAATTCTATAGAAAAACAAAGGAATACATGAGATTGGATAATAATCCTGCACCTCTTTGGATTGTTGATGCAAACCAACCTCTTGAGGCTCCCAAAAATGCTCCTACCCAGTACAATCAGAAAAATCCTAGAGGTCAGAAAAGATGAAGCGACGGGAAAGACAATCGAGACGGAAAGAAGCCTTGCTTTTCCAAACCATAAGAGATAACACCTTTAAATGACACTCTAAAAAACATCTTTGCTGCAAAAAAAGACACCGAAGATTATCCAATACCAAAACCTCAAAGTGTGAGTGACAATCAAGAAAACTCTGGAAAGTTCTACTGGTTCCATAATCAGCCAGGCCACAACACCAATGAGTGTAGACATCTAATGTCATCGATCGAGGAGTTGATTAGGAAGAATCGTCTGTAACAATATGTGAAAAATCCACAATCCTCAAACACTGTCCCAATTCCCCAGGGCCAGGGGGCAACAAGCAACGAAGCTGTTGTTCAAACCACGTCAAGGTTGATCATCAACTAATAATCGTTGATTGTACTTCAATTTCAATGGCTCAGAATAAGCGATCAACATCGCCACCGCTTTGCTTCAAGCTCTATTTCCTGCTTTAGTTCATGCTTTACTTAATGTTTTACTTTCTATTATATTTGAAACTTCTTGTAAACAGTCTATAATAATCGGCAAGTGACACACTACACATTAGCTCTACGATTAAGTGCATAGCTGTCTGAATGAATTTCTAGTTTGCAAAAATATATGTCAAATTAAAACTTGCTTAAAAGATGATTTCCTATTACAGGCTATCTGCCGAGCGTTTGTTCCTTCAGAATCTGACAAAGCATAGAGACCCCAACAACACTAACTCAAGTTCCAAAGTCTATAAATATCAACATGCCCAAATGCAAAAATAGAAAAGCATCATCTTGAGAAGTGAATGGGAGGAGTCGCAAAGATTCAAGCAATGAAAAAGTGCCATGACAAACAAACAAAAGTGTTGAAACTCTCATCGAACTGGCACTCCCCTAAGTGAGAGTTTCAAAGCTTCAATTCCTAACCTGAGATAGCCCGCCAAGTCAAGCATCCGAAAAAGGAATTGATGCCAACCCTAAGCTAGAAGGACCAACACTATATCGGAAGGATTGAAAAACCTGGTGTTGGAAGTGCCAACATTAGGCCGGAAGGACCGGCAAACACACTGGAAGGACCAACACAGCGTCGGAAGGACCGACAAACCTGGTGATTGAAATTACCAACATCAGGCCGGAAGGACCGACAAACGAGCTGGAAGGACCAACACAAACCAAAGTCCTTGTAGTGTCCCGAAATTCTGGTACAATTTGAGCTGACCAAATAACACAAGTCCAACCCAAATTACACTGGAAACCGAAAAACTAATAGAAAGAAAACAAAGGGTGAGAATAGATAAGATAAAAACTTAAGATAGGAGAAGAAGAAAATACAACATCAGAGTAACATGAATCTCACAGTGGAACGAACAACATATAATAGATAACATATCCTTGAAATAAAATCAGTATATGTATACAGTAACATTATCAGAGTACAACACTTACAACACAGCGGAATAAAAAATAGCTATATAATCCTGAAGCCTCCTGCTCCAAGCTCTCCAAGTATCTGTAAAATCCTGACTACTTGACTACCCGTATAAAATTGGACACCCAAGAGTTTAGGGAAAACAAAACAAACGCTGGGTCAGTCATGGGACTGGTGTGAGTAAAACAATTTAAAAACAGTTTGGGTAATATAACGATATCTCATAAGACCACGCTGTATAACGGAATGGGTTTTTCCCTTATGAGAAATCCAAACTAATCTTTATATCAAAATTCTTTTGATATTATAATAGTGTCTATCAACCACAATATATTAATCATCTAGCAGAATTCTTTTATCTCACGTTCCACATATATAGTATACAATCAAAACCGCGAGCACTTATTAGGTAATGGATTTTCAAACCACCTTCCAATAGTGTACCTCTAGAGAGGAATACACTGGGTTCAACAAGAACATCTTGCAACCCGGCAACAAATGACCGACCACTCATTTCGCTTGAGTGTATCGAATGTATATCACTAACGGTTGGGATCAGCAACTGTTTCCCGAATGGGACAGCATCGAATAGATTAAAGAAGTAAATGAAACTCTAGATCATGTGACAATGCACCCTAATTGGAAGCAACCCATTTAGCCATGCTGCCTGCCCGATTTTTGTCATTTCCCGATTGTGAGGCTAGAGGCCACGCTTATCTCTGACAGATCACACAATTATTCACTTTGAATGTCACATTGTCATACCCGCCAAATAACAAATTGATTTCCCTAAAAATACAACTGGTATACAACTAAGAGAAACGAATTCCTCCGCCACCAAACGTACATACATTTGAATAGATCAACTTACGTGATCCATTAAATATACTCTGTTAGACATTCTTCCATACATGTTGTCCTGGGGCAGGACAAACAGAAGGCACTATTCTCTAAATCCATGTTAGGCAATTTCTCCCTAGGATTTGACAGAACGACCCTTGCACAAACTCCGTCTTCAATTATCTTCATCATATTTGATCGCAACGCTAACGCCCATACAGATTGGTTTTCAGATAATGAATCTGATTCTAGTCTCTTCGTATTGACGATGAAAAAATGGTCAAAAACTTCGATAGTATGTGATTTAACTATCAAAGAAAAACATGTGTACAAACAATAATATTATTTCCAGGTGGAAATTCTATCGATCAATCATCAATCATCATTTCTTTCTTAAATTAATCTATCATTAATTTATTCATTTACCCATTTCCTATTTCCATTTATATACAGAAATTCTTATTTTCTAAATTTAGAAAATATACCTAATTAATATTGGAAAACGTTTCCACTTTTGTTCTCATCTCTTGTTTTCTATATTTGAAAACATTTCTGATTCTTATTTGTAAAACATTTCCAAAACTCCTTCATGGGATTTAAACAGATGCTTAAATAAAAACATCGTTATGCCAACTCAAAACATTACACTGATTAACTAATTTCACTTAACTAACCTTCAGTATCAAACCTTAACCATTCCTTAGTTAAAACGAAGCCAATCAAGTTGGGGTATAACTAACTCTTAGATCTTAATTGAACAACATTTCTAACTTTGAAATAGACAAGGTTCAACTATTAAACCTCTAATAAACTTCCTTACGTAATTCTCGGATTTCTTTTTATGAATCCACTTCTTTATGGAAAACATTGATTATAACTATAGCGTTATAATCCCTACTTCTGAAATATCTAACTTCAAAATTTAACTTTTATTCCTTGATTTGAATAAATAACCAAATTACTAATTTATAAATAAATAAATCTTGATAAAAATGGAAAGTGAATAGTACTTTCCTGAATTTGATATAATCGAATTTCACGTATAACGCTCTTTCGAATAAACTATATTCGATAACTCCTTTTCGAATAAACTACATTCTATTAACTCTTTTCGAATAAACTATATTCGATTAACTCCTTTTGATTAAACTATATTCGATTAACTCCTTTCGAATAAACTATATTCGATTAACTCCTTTCGAATAAACAATATTAGAAAATCTCTCTTCGAATAAACCATATTTGATAATCTTTCTTCGAATAAACAATATTCAGTAATCTTTCTTTGAATCAACTATATTTGGTTAACTCTATTCGCTTAACTCTAATCAATTAACTCTATTCGGTTAACTCTAATTTGATTTACTCTATTTGATTTACTCTAATCGATTAACACCTTTTCGAGTAAACTATATTCAATTAATCTCCTTTAGCTCTATTCAAATAAACTATATTCAATAACTCCTTTTTGATTAACTCTAACTCTAATCAATTAACTCTAATTCTAATCGATTAACTCTAACACTAATCGATTAACTCTAACTCTAACCAATTAACTCCAACTGATTAACTCTAATCGAATACCTAATATTCGATTTACTCATTTCGATTAACTCTTTTTGATTAACTCCTTTTGATTAACTCCTTCTCAAATAAGTAATATTCGATTCACTCTTCGTTCGTATTCAGTTTCAAATATCGATGTTGAAATTGATTCTTGCTTCTTTATATAAGTTCTGACTTATATATTCCATTTATATCCAATGATAAATAAGTTATTTAATTTATAAAATATTATTTATAAATTAATCTTCTCAATCTATTAGTTAGAACAGATTCTATTTAAAATCTTTGCTTTAAATCCATATCATGTTAGACCCGTGCGCGAAGCACGAGTCTAAACCTTTCAAATATAAAATTTTCTTTTTATACTATTCTATTCATTTTTCAAGTATTTCCTTTTATAATCTATTTATTTACCAAATAAATCCCTTTTGATAATTCTATTTATTTTATAAAGTATTTCCTTTTTATATAAAATCCATTGATTTTATAAGTAATTCCTTTTATTTTCCAACTATTTCCTTTTCTGTTTGTTTTACAAATATTTCCTCTTCTATTTGTTTTACAAATATTTCCTCTTTCTATTTGTTTTACAATTATTTCCTTTTTTATTCTATTTATTTGAAAAATAAATATTCCTTTTCAATTCTATTTATTTAACAAATAAATATTTCTTTTCAATTCTATTTATTTAAACAAATAAATATTTCTTTTATAACTCCTTTGATTTTATAATTATTTTCTTTTATAAAATCCTTTTCCTTTTATATATAAAATCCATTGATTTTATATAAATAATTTATTTTCAAAATACACTTTGAAAATCCCCTTTTCTACATCCCACTTATTTCTCGCGGTATTTAAAATACAAATTCACAATGATCGATATCATTCAAACACACATAATCAACAACAGATTATATATCACATCATATATTACAATATATGAAAAGAACAATATTATAAATATTGAGGAATCCAGTTAGATCCCTCCAACCTGTTTCCCTGCATCACAGATGTTTAAATAATATAATTAACATTAACTTCATTTCAATATGAAATATTATGATAAACAGAATCAATATTTGATTAACGATAAATATATATATCGTTATCTATAATTTCAACCAATACATAAGCAATTCAACCAAACAGTCAGCACACAGTAATCAATCATCATTTATCAGTTCTAAAAATATGTTATAAAAATATAACTGATAGAGTTGGTGAGTTTTACTCACATTGGTTTGTAGTTGACGGTCCTGCTTTTATTTCGTTTTTAAAATCAAACAAGTGTTTGATTCTTTCCATGAAATTCCAGTAGCTCTATTCTCAGTGAAATCAGTTCTACAATATAAACCTTTATCGCTACGGTTCCAACGGACCCCATCGCATCTGATTCTGTTAATATATATGACAAAATCATGAATATTTCAAGTTATTACTAAATTTAACCTTGTTAACTTTTAAAAAAATTATAATTAACTAAATTTAACTACTTTTTTAATTACCCTTAGCAAATAATTAGTTGCGTTTAACTCTTCCTCCTCAACAGGCAAATTCGAAATGTGCTTTCCCTTCCCTAAGCCGTAGCCGTATCTTCACAAAGCTCCACAATTTCCAAAACTAAGATCACCTATAATCTTAACTCTACCTGCTCCTTCCTCTTCTCAATTGTTAAACAGTTCCAGTAATCAACCCAACATTGCACTACAAAATGACGACCTGTTATCTTTTACAAACTCTATCCAACATTTTACTTGCTAAAAAAACACCAGCTCTCCTTTATTAACATTACCTAAGTCAAACGATTAATCCCATAAAACTTTCATTAACCCTTCCTAATACTCAGATAAACGTGGCTTCCGACGATTCCAGGCATCCACTTATGTCACAGTAAAATAAAGCAAACTTCACCCTTAATTATTTTAAACGTTAGTTACCATGGTAATCCTCCTTCAACCTTCTGCTACTCCATAATCGCGCCTCAGTTTCCAAAAAAAATCCAACAGTAAAGCTCACGTTCGAACTCCCCTTCCGACCGACTATGGTAATCGGAAGTCCTCAGCCTCCGTCGGTAGCTCAACCAACCTGTCCCCCATCTTTCTCCTTCACAACCCCCTCCCCAACTCTCCTTTAATTAACATTGAACGTAAGCCCTAGATCGCACTGC
Source organism: Allium sativum (assembly GCA_030737875.1). NCBI lineage: Eukaryota > Viridiplantae > Streptophyta > Magnoliopsida > Asparagales > Amaryllidaceae > Allium > Allium sativum. Next base: position 973,675,330 of record CM060918.1, on the reverse strand, counting down.
CTCAAGGTTGAGCAACAACAATTATTCGATCGCACCCATTAACATTTAGGTAGCGTTGAAGCCCTTAAATCCAGTATCTAGATGAATTCGAGATGGGATTTTTCAGTTGAGTGTTTGATTTTTGAAGAGAATTATCATCTCACGTTTTCTGCTTTGAGGGTGGCAGCTGTGTGTTCGTTGACCACAATGAGGAATAAATTAGGTTAAGGGATGCGGGATACTTATAGGATAGGAATATTATTATTTAATCGAGTATTATATTAGTTTATATTGTATCGCTGTTTGTATTAGTTCATTTAAAATTTATGTGATCACATATTATATCCAAAAATCATGAAACTAGATATACAAATAGAGTTCGGCATTACGGACCCAACGAAACTGGTTTCATCGAATTCTGACTCTGTTTGCTCACACAACGTATTTTTAACCGTCAAGATATCGATTGTTTTTGCATTAAAAATCCGTACGGCCACACATTGACTCCAAAAATCACGAAAATTGAAATCTAACAATAATTTAATATTATTGATCCAACAAAATTAGTTTCGTCGAAAACGGAGGTCGTTTGCAAAACTGGCTATTTTTAAAGCTCTAAATAACCCTTTTAAGTATTAAATATATTTAAAAATAATTAAATTAAAGATTTATAAACAAATACTATCGTATGTATTCTCAATATAATACCGTACAGCCCTAGAATAATCCTATATGAATTTCTAACTTGATATTTCAAATCCTGATTAAATCGATATTCGATTTATAATGAAATTCCTTTTATATATCGTTATAAAATATAAAGGAATTCCATAGCGACTTTTCTAAAATTTGATTTGGACATAGCTCAAAATATATACGATGAAATCCCGATTTTTTTTCTTCCATTATAAAAATATACTTCACCAGCTCCGAACGTTTCTTGTTTCATAGAAATCCAGCTTAAAACGAATTTTGTATATTCGTTTAAAGTTTGAATCGCCAAATTATGAACTACAACACCGTTACGGGCTCGATTATAATTAAATTATAATTTATACGTTCTATCGTCGATTAAATAATATATTCGCTATTCTAATCTAATTCTAAATTGAATTATATGTTTAAATAATCCAATTCACACAATATTGTCAATTCGGCAATTTCTGATTATTTCAGAAATTAAATATATTATTCTATTATTTAATTTAATTAAATATTCATTATTATTTAATTAAACAACCATTACATCCTCTAAATCACTATTTAAATAATTAAATAGATTAATTATAATACCGTAGAAATACGGGTCGTTACAGTCCTCTCCAGGGGCACCCAATTGATCGTCAGTATCAGGAAGCACCTGATCCGATAACGACAAACATTGGGGTTCTTACCAAAGTCCTCTCCGGGGCACCCAATTGATCGTCAGTATCAGGAACCACCTGATTCGATAACGACAAAAATCGGGTTCTAATCAAAGTCCTCTCCGGGGGCACCCAATTGATTGTCAATATTAGGAAGTACCTGATCCGATCACGACAAAAATTAGGGTTATAACCAAAGACCTCTCCGGGGACACCCAATTGATCGTCAGTATCAGAAAGTACTTGATCATATCACGACAAACATTGGGTCTTGACCAAGGTCCTTTCTGAGGGCATTCCTTCTAAATCTACCGATGCTTGAATTAATCAGTATAATTGAGTAACGCGAGTCTCCAATGATTGAATTAACCAAGCTGGATTATAGACGGAGTTCGGATTTAACCAATCAACTTGCGTAGTGTCGAATACCTTAGATGCAAAAAGTGTTGGATTTTAGCCCGAGTAAGGGCACAAAATCCAAAATTATTCTCACAATGAAGCACAAAGACCTCCCAAACAAGGGGCAAGAATATCACAGCTTCTCTAAGAGGGGGCAAAAATGAATCATAGATACGTATTTCCCAAATGGAAATGTCATGTATTACCATAAAAGTCATTAAAACAATGATGTTTGAAATCTGTAGTCGAATTATCTCGACTAGTTGATCTTATGCACTGATGCGAATTCGAATTAGAATATCGTATTTGTCCAGATAATATTTGACGAGTTATAAACCGTTGAGTAGAACAATTCTATGCAGACATTTTATTCAATTCAAAATAAAATTCGCTAGTTTTCATTTTTTTTTGATGAATAACTAACCCACTATCGATATGGACGGTCGATGGTGAAGTATAAGTCCAAAATCATGCAAGCGCTTGTTTTGATTACAGAATAGGTGACATGGAGTATACAAATTTAAAGTATGATTTTCCATAACAGACGAAAACCTATAACTGGATCTCAATGCAAAACATTATCAACGATAATGTTCATTTGGAAAGCCCGCATTTCTCGCAAGAAAAAAAAATGCAAGCTTCGAGAGCCAAACGTTAACCCTATTAAAAACACCAGGTCGGCACTAACTGGGTCGGCATCAACTGGTCGGCACAAACCGGGTCCGCACTAAGTGGGTCAGCACCAACTATTCAGCACAAACTGGGTCAGCATATTTGCCAAGCATCGGGTCGGTCCAATATTCTGCATATACGAATCGGTATCCAAATTGCTGGTCGGTCTGTAAGGATACAAATGGGTCAGAAACCTGTGTGCATGAATCATTTTATATTTGTAATGTTGAACCATTCACATTTGACCTTAAAGCAAGTATGGATAAGGCACATGGCGTGCAAACATTGCACAAGACAAAATGGATCAGCATATATTTTGAATACATGTATTGCATAAAGTATGTGTGAGACACTAATCCATGAAGAGTCCATGCATACTGAAGAAGGCCACGTCATAAAGTAACATGAAAAGTAGCATGAATGCAAGGACTATGTACATGATTATGTATGAATATGAGAAGCAGGCACCATGCTGTTGTGGTCCAATAATGAGTGTAATGCACAAGAAGTGTAGCAATCATTGGGTTGGTTTCAGCACTTGGCACTTTGGAGCGTCAACGAGACAGTTTAAGTGATCAACATCCAATAATTTATCCATAATGAAATAACTTGGTGTGAGAAGAACATGCATTCAGGGTCGGTATCAAAACTAGTATGGGGTCATTACGTGAAAGCATGGATTAGTAAATACACACGCCAAGTTACAACGTGATCGGTCTTGAAATGTGGAAAGCTCAGTCGATCATGAATAATGCCTAGCTGGTCGGCAATAAAATCAGACAATGGGTCGGTATTAAATAATAACATGGGACAACATTTGTTGAAATATACATAGAGGCGCAGCACATACAACGTACGTAGACGGATTTCGTGTAGTATTTTTAGTGAAGAGTGACACGTGGGCTAGACTTGGACAAAGCAGTAAATGGAAAACAAGAATGGGTCAGTGCTAAGACCCTATGCGGTCGGTACTAAAATTTATACAATAAAGGTGGAAACACATTTTGTGGTCAGTACGTGAATGATAAATGTAGCCGACCATGATTGAATAATGGGTCAGTAACAAAGATTGCTGCTTAGTTGATATCATTTTGTATGGAGCTGGTCAGCCTTAACAACATGTCTTGATGGGTTATTGAAGTAATTTGTTCTTGGTCGGCCTCAAAGACAGATCCTGGTTGGCTGTAACATTAGATCCTTGTTGGCATCAAATCCCGGTCGGCATCAAAATCAACCCGGTGGAATTTTTGTAAATAAGTTCGGACCGATCCAAAACCTGCACACTACACCTATAAATAGCCCACTTCTCCACAATTCAAGGGACCGATTCCTCTACACCGAAGGGCTTCCCATATCATTCCTCCACCATTCTAAAGCTTCTCAAGCTCCATTGATGGCTTCCTAAGCTTGCTCCTTCTTCCTCCAACAACATGAATATCAAAGCTTCTCCAATCATCTTCATATGCCATGGAAAATCGCTCTAACTTAGTTCTAGTGATCTCCAACCGCCATTATCCTTCTCTAAAAGCCTGGATCTAACACGAACTTCATTATGGGATCAAGGAAAATCATCTAAACGCCTAAGTGATTGAAAATTTACTAGATAACTTTCACGATCCGCGAGATCCAATCCATTCGTCCACGAATTCAAGTGAGATATAAAGTATAAAGAGAGGAAAAAGTGGGAAACCACCATAAAGAGAGTGAATAAGTGCGAGAAATGAGATGTATGTGACGATGCTATATGTAATTTTCTCCATGATAGTTTAAAACACTTCAAAAGTGGACGTAGATCTTTCTTAGATCGAACCACTATAAAAACCCCTTGTCTCTTACCTGTTTTTTCCCACTTTTTACTTGCATTTGCATTTGTGGCCCCATTTTCATTAGGCACACTGTTTGGTGAAGTGTGATTTCACTCCTTTGGTGTTTGAACCATTTTTGATTCAAACACAGTCCATTTAAGCACTAAAAGAAAAAGTAGAATAAACATCATAGTTTTAACATCGGTCGTTAATTCAACCGATGTTAAAACATTTTTTAACGTCGATAATTTTAAAGTGATGTTGTTGGTTTCTCAGACATCGATTTAATGAACGACTGATGTCTTAAATACACTTTTAAAAAATAGAACTTAGGCCATACCAAAATCTTGTGTAACACCCCGAATTTTCTGAGAATATTAAAATAACGAATTGAAGAACACTTAATTTTTTAAGCGAGAATTAAGGGAAACGAGTTACGCCATTGCGTTCGTCTCGGAATTCTGCTTGAAATAGAGTCCAAGTTTTCGTAAATCGGACTTCGTATGAATAAGTTATAGCCTTCGGAAGATTCAAGAGAAATTCAGAAAATTAAATAGTAAAATAACCCAGACAGGTCGACCTACCCCAGGCCAGGTCGACTAGGGGGTCGACCTACCCTCTCGCCCAGATCCAAATCTGAGACGGTTCCGACTCATTGCTGAGTCCTTTCTGACCTATTGCTGAGTCACTAGGGATTAGGTGGTAATTCTGGATAACTCTATCTATAGTCTGGACGGTTGTGATTGCTTCAAAAACGATCTAATGGTTCACATAAGATTTAACTTCTATAAAAGCAACCCTAGTCCTCAAACCCTAAATCACACAAATTCATTCCAAGGAGCCACCATGTCGTCCATGATCGTTCTAGTGTAGCCACCATCCCTTCTTCAACTTGAAAGCAAGATTAAAGCTACGAATCAAAACTTATAGAAATTGATAGTCTTCTTCAAGGGATTGCTTTTCAAATTCAGAAAACAAATCCCAGAAAAACATGACTTTCTTTTCTTTGTAAGTCCTATTATTATTTAGATGTGAACGATTAAAAGTTGTGATTTGTAATAAAACGAAAACTAGAATAATTCCTAATTGTAAGATAATGACGATGCTGATTTATGCCTATTCTTGTAACGATTCTATCGTATATGCTTGTGAGATTACTGTGGTTATATGTTGATGTTAAACCAATCGTATATTATGTAAATTTGGTGACTTTTTATGTTATGTAACATGCAAGTTGACTAGATCTACATTTAGATATACGTTTATTGAACCATGCAAGTTGTTTAGATCTACGTTTAGATCTATGTTTATTGAATCATGCATGTTGTTTAGATCTACATTTAGATATATGTTTATTGAATCATGCAAGTTGTTTAGATCTACATTTCACTACAAAAGGAACAGTGAATAGCGACGGCAAATAGGCGTTGGCGGCCGTCGCACCCCGTCGCAAGCCGTCGCTATTTGCCGTCGCTATAAATGTCATCGCGAGAAGAAAAAGTGATGGAAAAAGCGATGGCTCTGTCACTCGATTAGCAACGGCTTGCAACGGATACTTGCCACGTGGCATCATCAGAAGTCAGGTGGTTTTTTTTTGCCGCGAAGCCGTTGCAAAAGCCATGGCTATTTTTGTCCAAAACGCCCTCGCTATCCGTCGCTCTTCTGTGTTGTTAGCCGACGCTTTCCAGCACAAGCCGTCGCAAAGTAATGACCAAAATTCCGTCGCTACCCGTTACTAGACGTCGCAAATCTGGAGCATTTTTTCTGCCACTACACAGCCATACCTTTCCAACAAGCCTCCACATCAAACCCAATCCACTACCAATCCATCAATATCATTCCAAATCCATCAATATCATTCCAAATCCATCAATATATCCAAAACATTACTAAATTCATACAATACCATAACATACCATCGTCATACATCCAAAAAACAATATCATCACCGTATATCATCGTCCCATCATCACAAAACATCAAAATACATCAAACTACACACTACCGTCATCAAATATCATCGTACGTACATAAAGCAAATAAAAAAGTAAGTGTATATACATACCCAAGCACAAGAACAAACAAACTACTCGTCGTCTTCTTCTTCTTCGCTTGTAGCATCCCCGCCATCGTCCTCGTCTGGCATCGATCCATGCTCGTCATAATAGCGTGCAATGCGCTCGTCTATTTCCTGAGCCAGCTGGCTTCTTCTCCAATCGTTCATCTCTTCCAGTTGCTCCTTCAACTGAGCTATAGTCTCCTGCTCCACGGACTTCCTATATCCTCGCTGAAAATCAATAGCCTGCGAAATAGTTCAATTTCACATTTATAAATGGACTTGTAATATATACATGGACTTTGAAGATCAATACACATGTCAATTTGAAGCTTCTATATTTATAATGTCAATTTAACATGTTAATATAAAAAGAAGGTAAAAGAATGCATGTTAATTGAATACATTTTAAATGTAAACTTAAATTAAAAAAGGTACCTCCTGATTGCCGAAGCCGCATCGCCTATTACGAGTAGGCGGCTTAATAATAGCATCACAAATACGATCGCACTCTGCAACCGTAAGCTCATCTCGTCCACTGGACTGCGTCACTCTAGCTGACTCTGCATCATATCTCTCCTACAATACCAATATAATTTCAATACAAATGTCATATAATTTAATAATATAATGTGATATGAACGAATATGAAATATTTTAATTATTAATAAGTATATTTACCATTACGCCCGCAGCCTTGTCATCCGCCCAATCATATGTCACGTTCCCTTCGTCATCAGTATGCTCCACCGCATGAGTATGCCTTAAAACCTCTGCCATCGTAGGCTCCCTTCTATACTTTGCCATCTGAGTATATATACAGTAATAAAATTACTAAAAATAAAAATGAATGATATGCACTCAATTTTTGCGTGAACATATGCTAAAAACTATTTCAAATTTATACCAATTCTCTCCTATGCTGCTGGAATGATTTTGAGCCACCGCGATGTAAACCAGGATTCTTAGCTCTATTTTCTTTATTCCTTTGTGCTACTTCCTATTAAATTTGATACATTATTAAATAAAAGAATGCAATCAACATAAATGTGATTATTTTCATTATATCTTACTTTCGCTGCTTCAGTATCCCAATATGCTAGAAATCCAGCCCAAACATCGTCAGCCATCCATTTAGGCTTCTTCCCTGATGTCTTCGCCCTGGAAATTGTTTCTCGGTAATTCTTTCGCATTTTGATATTCCAGTGTGTCAAAAAAACCTGCATGTCCCGCTCCTCTACACGGACAGCCGCCTGCAAATTAAATTTATTTTGAATTATTTATAGTATATATGAATTTCTAATAATAAAATAAATAAATACTTACTAGCACATCGGCTAGAATGACGTTCTTGATGTGGGGTGAGATACTATCCCAATGAGGCCAAGTCCCAGACATCCTACTCGTGTACGACTGCTTCGACACTTTTAAAATGAATTTCGCTGGCTCGATTTCAAACCCGGTGCTGCGTACATGTTTACATAGATAAAGCATATATTTTTAACTAATTTAAACTGAAATAAATTAGATACTTACCCAGCACTCTTCGGAACAACCTCCGCACATTGCCGCAGAACTGGCTCAGAGCTGCTAGGACCTACACCTGGCGCAGGAGATGGTGAAGGAGTCGGCTGAGATGAACTCCTCGAGCGGCGTCTATCTGACATATCTGTTACAATCATATAATGCATACAAAATAACTTGAATTATTAACATCAGTCATCATTATCATTACATAGCTCAGAAGAGTACACAACATTAACATTGTTATTACATAGCTCACAAGAGTACACAACATGATACATAGCTCATAATTGTACATAACATAACATAACATAGCTCATAATTGTACATAAATAAATAACATCAGTCTTCATCATCTTCGGATGCGGACTCAGTCTCATACTCTATATCATTTTCTTCAGTACTTTCAAATGCGTCTACTAACACATTCGCTTCATCATTCAATGACCCAACATCAGTGTCATCAACTATTGTAATTTCAGTATTCGGCTCAAGATCCGCTTGATACGCTGCTTCGTCTAGAATATTATTTCCATCAAATGTATCTTGCCTTTGTTTTAAAAACTGCCCACCAATCTGCTTTATCTTTTTTTAAGGATGGATACAGAGCAAAATACACTTGTAGTGCTTGCTTGGCTAACACGAAAGGATCATACTTATAGTAACGTGATGTATGCCTTATCTCTATTAGCTTGTAATCTTTGTGCACGTTAACTCCAGAACCAGGAACATTGCTAAACCAGTTGCATTTGAATAGATAAATTTGCTCTAAGGGACGAACATAATAAGTCAACTCTACAACTTGCTTTAAGACGCCATAAAAATCTTTTATATGCTCCTCTGGATCATCACTACCTTTAACAAATACACCGCTATTATACGTTAATTTTTCAGCTCCGTAATCATTGGTGTTGAATTTAAATCCATTGACAAAGTATATTGGATAAGTCTTGACATTTCTTTTTGGTCCAATAGCAAGATGTCGTAATCCTTCGTTAACAACAAAGTTTTTGGGATCATGAACATAGTCTGAAAACCATACAGCAAATTCTTTGTTGAGATCACCAGATGGATGTTGTGATTCGTATATACTGCAAATATGTGTTATGTTCCTTTTCTATTAATATAGACAAATAAATATAGATGTATATATAATTGAATTGAACATGAATTTTATATAACCTGACAAATGGTGCAACTTCCACACAATTTAACAGAACATATGTGTGTGCCACTTTGTAGTCTTCATCGCTTAACCATATTTCTACACATTTTCCAGCAGGTCTTCCATGTTGTCTAAAAATAGATAACATCTGAGAAGACTCCTGTTCAACGGCTTCTTCTTTACGAGGAACAGATATGAAAGACAAGTTCACATCTTCACTGAAGTAATGAGAGAAAAAAAATGAAGCTTCTTCTTCAAGGTACGATTTGCAAATCGAACCTTCTACTCGAGCTTTTTGCCTAATTTTTTTCTTCAAATGATTCAAGTACCTATAATAAGAGTAATTTAATTTATATGTTGGTACAAAAATCTAAGTTGTATTCTATCAACAGTATTGAGTATACACAAAATTACCTCTCAAATGGATACATCCATCCATATTGCACTGGACCTCGAAGGAGTGCTTCGGACGGAAGATGAATAGGTAAATGTTCCATTATATTAAAAAAACCCGGTGGAAATATTTTCTCAAGTTTGCAGAGCAGTACAGGAATTTCTAATTGAAGCTTACGTAAACGATCTATCTTCAACGTCGTTGAACAGAGTTGTTTATAAAACATACTTAATTCTGTTATAACACTCCATATTTTTGTGGGCAACAGTTCCTTGAAAATCACAGGTAAAAAGTATTCCATCATTATATGACAATCATGGCTTTTCATCTCACTCAATTTACTGTTTTTATAGTCCACACATCTACGGAGGTTAGAAGAAATCCCATTAGGACATCGTAATCCTTCCACCCACTTTAGCACAAGTTTTACTTGCTTGTTGTCTAGCTCATAGCATGCTTGGGTTTTTTATTCTCGGCATACAAGTGAAGTTCCGGCCGTTTACAGAAGTGTAATATATCACGTCGTGAATTCACGTCGTCCTTAGTTTTCCCCTTTATATTCAAAACTGTATTAAAAACGTTATCAAAAACGTTTTTTTCATTATGCATGACGTCAATATTATGCCGAAGTTTTAGATTTTTCCAGTAAGGTAACTCCCAAAATGTACTTTGTTTGCACCAATTATGAATGTCCGATTTACCTGGAATTTCAACCTGCTTACCATTTTCGTGTATCTTTGGGTACTCACTTACAATTTCATATATCTCTTCACTTGTCCAAACTTTAGGCGGTAGCATATTCTCTACTCTGTTAGCTTTGAAGTTCTTTTTATTCGTTCTAAATTTATGATTAGGATGTAGAAAGCATCGATGACAATCAAACCAAGATATTTTTTTCCTATACTTTAATGAAAATGCTCGTGACTCATCCATACAATGAGGACAAGCCAGACGCCCGGATGTGCTCCAACCTGAAAGCATTCCATACGCAGGAAAATCACTAATAGTCCATAATACAGAAGCAAACATACGAAAATTCCTTTTTCTCGAAATATCGTATGTTTCGACCCCTTCATTCCACAGTGTTTTCAACTCTTCAATCAACGGTTGCAGATAAACATCAATTCCTTGTGTCGGATCATCGGGACCAGGGACGACAACCATTAGAAACATATATGGATTTTTCATACACATCCATGGAGGTAAGTTATATGGAGTAACAATGATAGGCCATGATGAATATTTACTACCAAATTGAGAAAACGGCGAAAATCCATCCGTACATAAACCGAGCCTAACATTACGGCTCTCTGCAGCAAATTCAGGATAAGTCCTATCAAAGTGTTTCCATGCTTCACCATCAGACGGATGTATCAAAGTTCCTTCTTCTGCTGTTCTCACGCTATGCCATCGCATATGACACGCTGTAGCAAAAGATGCATACAGTCGTTGAAGTCTGGGAGTTATCGGTAGATAATGCATTCTTTTATATGGAACTTCTTTTCCTTTCTTTTTCCTTGGTTTATATCTATCTTCGTTGCAAAATTTGCATTTTCTAAGATAAGCGTCTTCTTTCCAATACAACATGCAACCTTTAACACATGTATCTATCTTCTGATACGGTAGTCCAAAAGCAGACATAAGTTTTTTCACTTTATAATGACTATCGCACATCAAATTATTAGGCGGCATATGACGTTTTGTAGTTTGTACAACTGCTGTAAATGCAGCTTCTGTAAGATTGAATTTTGATTTCATAGTGATGAATTCAGCGGTTACAGATAATTCGGTTCCGCTTGTACACCCTTCCCACAACGGCCTCTTAGCAGAATTCAATAAATCATAATTTTTTTTTTTGCTTCCTCCGTTGGTTCTTCAGCATTTTCATTCTCATCGCCGCCTTGATCAATGGTGGGAAATATTGATCGTGCTGCATCTTGCACCATATTTTCTATCAGATTGGTCGTTGTATTATCGTTCATCATTGTACTATTGTCCTCTACCACTACAGGGTTAGACGTAGGTTGAACAAGCTCTCCATGACGATCCCATAAGTAATAATTCGACACAAAACCAAATTTATACAAATGTACTTCTACTACATCTGGCTTCCAATGCCTCAAATGTTTGCACTTACTACACGGACATCGAATGTCTAGGTTACTCCGATTATTAGATTTAGCGAATCTAATAAATTCTTGGACACCGTTACAAAAATGTTCCTTTATCGACCCTTTCTTACCGGTACGCGGTTGATACATCCAACTACGATCACGAAAATAATTGAACATTTTCCTGATTTGCAACAAAAATGTTAGAAAAATCGATCAAACACTTTGTATTAATTGAAATCTTGTACAATTTCATTTACAACTACTTCATGTTTTCAGTTTTTTTTTGTTTATTTCTTTCTACTTTGACGACAGGTCTACCTACTTCCCATTACAAATATAATAACGTAAGCATATTTTATAGATCCTTTCAGGTTAAACAGTTCAACAAAATTTCGGCAGCACTTCCCTTTGGTCCCTGTATCATACACAAATGCGTGTACACAGGGAACAAAAAGGAAGTGCCATCGAAATTTTGTTAACCGTTTAAACTGAAATGATTTATAAAATATGGTTACGTTATTATATTTGTAACTTGTCCAATACAAGGACAAATCCAACGAATATTGTATCAGATAAATATAGATTTCCGTTTTATGGAAAAACGAATATCCATATAACGATCATATACAACACTTGTCGGACGGGGCCAAATTTATCTAAGGGGTTCACATAATTAGTCAAAACACATTCAACCTAAGTTTAAAACAAGAAACACACACATCAAATGAAAAAGCACGCCTTTTGCGCTTTGGACCTTTTTGCGCTTTTTTTGCGCTTCAGTAAAAGATGTGCCTTAAACTTCAAAAAAGACCTGTACTTGCGCCTTACGCCTTTTTGCGCCTATATGCGCGCCTTGACTATATTGCGTCTACATAATAAGTTTTCATAATTTCAATTTGTAAAGTAACATGACAATTAGTTTTAGTAAGTTTTGATTCATTTTAGTTTAATGTATAAATTATAAAATTAATTTTAGTTAGTTTAAATTTTTGAAAGATAAACTAAGCTTTCAAGTTAATTATTTCAATTCATAAAAAATTCAAAGAGTTGAGTAATATGATTTTCATCACATTTAACAAGATTCTTACCGATCTAAACCTAAATTAAGAACTATTTTGAATTAACATTTTTAATCAACATTTGATTACTAAATATTATAGTAACAAAACAATTTTTTTTCAATTGCAAGTGCATTCTTTTGGACCGACCATTCTTGCATCCGATGGGGACATAACAGTGCATGCATGTAAGCTAGGGACATCGTTGCACCATTTGAATAATAATCAATTTACTACCATTAAACAATTACATTAATTCCATTCATTTTCAAATCATCATACCACACATTCTACATACAACACAATCATCGTATGTCTAATTAAACACGTGATAATCATTGTTTTCAACTTCGTAAATCAATTACATATGTAATATTCATCGATTTTACCCTCCTAATCAATTACACTTATCCCCAAATCAACTCACAACACAACCGTTATCATAAACATCCCTCGAGACAACCAATTTCATATCCATAAACATTCAATTTTGCAAACTCATATAAATTAGCAACCAAAGCCTCTAATTAACCCTAATTAAGCATAAACTAGAGTTAGAAGACATAGAAGAATGAAATCAATACCTTGGAAGTGAAATTGGAGGCTTGGAATCGGAGCAGCAAGAAATGGCGACGGGTAGGGTTTAGGACTGATTTTGGGGAAAAAAATATAATGAGGAAGAGGATGGTTCGGCAGTTATTATTCTGCAAATCGAGCAACGGTTTGCGACGGCAAGCGACGACCGCTTTTTTAGCCGTCGCTAACCGTTGCCCCACCCCGTCGCTATTTAAGCTGCCTTTTGTAGTGTTTAGATCTATGTTTATTAAATCATGCAAGTTATTAGGCTAAGACATGTATTATGTTTAGATCTACATTTAGATCTATGTTTATTGAATCATGCAAGTTGTTAGTCTATGACATGTATTATGTCTAGATTCACATTTAGATCTATGAAAAGTGGATCCAAAATTAAAGCTCATATTTACATGTCTTGTTAAACTTGTGTAAACCATATGCTTAAGATTCATGTTTGTTGGATCCAAGATAAAAGTTCATATTTACATGAATTGTTAAACCCGTGTAATTCCATATGTTTAAGATTAATGATTATTGGATCCAAATTAAAGTTTACATTCACATGTCTAGTTGAACTTGTGCAATTCTATATGCTTAAGGTTCATGTTCATTAGACCCAAAATAAAAGTTTACGTTTACATGCCTAGTTGGATTTGGGTAATCTCATATGCTTAAAGACTCATGTTAGTTGGATCCAAAAATGCAAGTTCATTATATTATGCCACGTTTACATGACACATGTTTAGTTAGTTCCTTATTATTTTATGTTGTGTGAATGGTACATGCTCCCTTCTTTCCCCTTTTGTATATAAGTTAGGCTAAGCTATGAGCCTAACATTCTATGTGAATTGTGCGAACGTATGACGGGGGTAACGTTGGGGAAACCTTAAATTCATATTAATTGCATAATTTGGCCCATAAATATATGAATGATTAGTGGCATAAAATTGGCATAATCTACATACCTAAAATTATGAATATGATTTAGAGAGGAATTGGGAATGACTTGAATGACAATAATTTACATATAAACACAAAAGGTAAATATGTAAATTTAGAAAAAGACGAATATGCCTAACCCGAGGTTAGATTGAGTTACGGTGTAAGACTGCCCGGAACCGCTCGACACATCCAACAACCGTAACAATATATATCTAATGTAAGAGGTTAGTGCATCAAGCCCAAAAGAACCCGAGGTTAGACTGAGTTGCGGTGTAAAACTGCCCGGACCCAACCGGCACATCCATTAACCGCAACAATACCTATCTAGTGTGAGTGGTTGGTACTTTAATGAATGAATTAAAGCTAATACATGAATGGTATGGTTAAGTTAAAACGAGAGGGCAACACTAAACCAATATGACTTGATTTGTGGTAAGGTTAAGTTAAAACAAGAGGGCAACACTTAACCAATATAACAAGATGAATGACTAGGGTTAAGTTAATAGGAAACACTTAACCAGTATAGCATGATGAATGGGTAGGTTTAAGTAATAAGAAACACTTAACCATTATAACTTGATTTGTGGTAAGGTTAAGTTAAAATAAGAGGGCAACACTTAACCAATATAACTTGATTTGTGGTAGGGTTAAGTTGACACAAGAAGACAACACTTAACCAAAGTAACATGACAAGTAGGTGGGTTAAGTAACTTGAATTGATTGATGACACTTAACCAATACAACATGATGAACACATGGGGTTAAGTTAACAAGAAATACTTGACCAATATAACTTGATGGACAAATGGGGTTAAGTTAATAGGAAACACTTAACCAATCCAACATGATAAGTAAAGAGGGTTAAGTTAATAAGAAACACTTAACCAACATGGCATGATGAATGGGTAGATTAAGTTAACATGAATGGACAACACTTAACCAATATGACATAATGTGTTGGAGGGTTAAGTACATATCAAGCTGGGTGGGTAATATTAGTAAATGTAGGCCTATAAACTTAACCATTAAATAAACATGTTTGAATCAGTAGGAGGGTTAAGTACATATCGGGTTGGTGGGTAATACTAGTAAATATAGGCCCACAAACTTAACCATTAAATAAACATGCTTGAATCAAAGGGAGGGTTAAGTACATATCATGTTGGTGGGTAATACTAATAAATATAGACCCACAAACTTAACCAGTAGGAAACCCTAGTAACGGGGACCCATTTTGTGACGATCCCAAAACCCCGTGACACGGTGTTAAGGATAATCATTGGAATATAACACATTAATCATCATTAGCAGATCACAGATAATAGCATAAACAGAAAATAGAATAATTTACACACATATGACAGCGGAATCATATAGATAACATCACATCAGAGAAGCACAGTACAGGATACAACTTAGTGCATAATGATACATAATCAGTCACCATCGCCTGAGGCGGAATCATACATAAAGAGTACACAAAAGGAATATCAGTCTACATCGCCAGTGGCGGAATCATAATATAGATACAATAATGGCGGAGAAAATCCAAGTCAGCACGGTGTAGTCAAGCCTCGCCATGAGCCAAAAGGTGCGTCAGAAACCTGTAACTAGGCTGCCCGTGTGAAAATAAGGGCACCCGAGTTTGCAAGGTGAAACAAACTACGAGTCAGTCATGGGACTGGTATGAGAAATCCATTCAACTTATTAACAACAATAATAAGGAAAATCAAAGGACCACGCCACTTTCGCGGAACGGGTTTACTCCAATGAGTGCTAGTGCATGAAATAAAACAAACGATTAAATCAACGCAATACTTTTTATAAAATGAAGCCATTATAAGACTCAGGTCCCATCACACAATGCAACGCAAGCCGGAGGATAGAGTTTTCCCTTATAATGGCCAAAGATGCTTCATACGAATAAAACAAAGTGTTTGATATTATTACTAGTGCATATATGTTTCAAAAGCAAATTCAATCATAAATATCAATCCTAGACGGCATGGGTACCATATATCATGTCGCCATACTAGTAATACAATCACATCCGCATATATCGTATTGGAAATTGGATTCCTTCATGAGTCGAGGCAAGGGGCAAGCTCCTCTCCGATTCGAGACACACTAGCAAATGTCCCAGGACCCCACTATGATCCCTGGATCTTCAGGGCCGGTCCTCTCTTACTTTTGAGGATTAGTTATTCCTGAACACACGTTTCCCGGTCCTTACAGACCTATATCGAGGCGCCTCGCATTCCAACAACCACACAGGTGAAAAATATATATAAGGTCAGGGCTGGTAGGTCACTGACACCACCTTAGCTAGAAAGAAACGTCGTGCTCTCCCTGCAGTCACTCTCCCGTTTTTGACTCATACCGAGATGTGAGGCTCGCGAATTCACGTTATACACAAAGCTACGTCACACAGACCGTGCTTTGATCATCAACCACAAGACTTTGCTTTGCAACAGAAGCCTTGATCACATGCCACTTAGGCGTGCCACACATGCAATCCACTCCATGCGACCGATTTCTGTCAATACATAACCTCTAAGCTCGTACGTCTCTGAGAAGGGCGTTAAGCAAGAGAATAAATCCTCCGCCGCCAAACAGATATATATTTAACAGAGATCAATCAACACAGAACAAAATCCAATGTCAGACACACAGTCCATTTACAAGTCCGTTCTGGGTCTGAACGAAACCGGAGGCACCAATTCCTCGCATATCCGTACAATCAACACTATGTTTGGATGGTTACTACTTCAATTCCTTCATGGTAGCTACTCCAATCACGAGTATCAGTAGCGCCCATCCATCCAATATGGAGATCGTCGGTCTTCAGTCGTCTTCGACTCTTCGACTTCTCAACGTCGATCGATTATTTGAAATGAGATAAACTCGGCCTTTTCAAATAACCCACGTGTATTTAGATTTTCAAATCAATTATTCACATGGTTGGACTATTCAACATTCACATTTCAGTTATTTAGTTATAATTTTCATGTAAAATACATTCAACCATCACATATCAAGCAAACACAACAAAATTGGTTCATTTTCACTCTATATCGTCAATAGCACTTTATAACGATACATCGCCATTTTTATTTAATTTAAAACGGCCATATTTAATTAAACGACGTTTCAGGTCATGTCGATGCACTGGCGCTGCTTTCCACTAATTTTGTTTTACACATATCTGAAAATCGAACCGTTGGATCTTCGCAAATTTTACATCATTAGGAAGGTCTTTTCAAAACGAATCCAACGGTTCCAGTTTTGGGAAAATCTGACGGTCGGATCTTCCACACTAACCATTTGAAGTTACGATTTCAATTTACGAACTGCAGCGTCGTTATTCGATTTAATTTAATTATATTTATATATATATATATATATAAATATAATCGTTTCTGGCGCTGTTTTTCCTTAATTTTGAATTAAACATTCCAGACAATCCAACCGTCGGATTTTCACAAAGTTGGTGCCGTTGGAAAGATATTTCCAAGGCGAACCCAACGGTTGAGGTTTCGGGAAAATCCAATGGTCGGATCTTCTGCACTAGTCGTTTGAAATCACGGTTTCAAAATATGAACTGCACGGCCTCGATTCGTTTTAATTCTATTTATATTTATATATTTATATAAATATAGTCCATTCAATAATTTCTATAACGTTTTCACTTCAAATATTTTTCTAACACCTTAAAATTTTGGAAAATTTCGCCATAACCTCCCCTGCACCGGGAGCATCGGGAAATCGCAAATAGCATTCCCGGTCCTTCTAATCTCAAAAAGAAAAAGAAAAAGCCAAGCGGCTAGCCAACAGGCTCATAAAATCATCACCCAAACAAAACAGTAAATGTGTGCCTATTTGTCGGGCACAAAATTTTATTCCTCTTCTCTAGCCCCTTTGCTATAATCTGTTCAATGAATATGCATGTACATATATATACAGTTTCTAACATTTATCATTTTCTATTCAACTTCATATTTGATTTGCTTTGGTTTAAAAACACCATTCATTCTAATATCGCATACATAGGCTAAAATCATATCATTAGCTAGTTAATGTATATTTCAACTCATGCACGTTTATTTGAACAAGTGGATATTCTTAACACTTTATATTTCAAAAGATGATAATTTTGGCGAACTAAAATAAATTTCAACACACGACTATTTTATTTAATTCCTATGCATGTTAAAATTAATACTTCTATCACAAATATTTATTTCAACGTCCGCATCTCTTTAGCATGTCGCACATATGATAAAAATGATATTTTTATCGTTTAAAATATTTATTCAACCAATGTATGGTTTCAACACTTCATAGTTTCAATAAAAATGTAATTTTTATCGTTCAATCTTTTTATTCAACACATGAACCTTTCCACTACACACACTTCTCAACAAATGAGTATTTCCACACATGGACAATTTATTTATGTTGTTCATATTAGAAAGATGGGATTTTTATGATTGAAATTATTTATATAAGGCGAATATTTTTCATACTTCATATATATATATAAAATATGATTTTTATTGTTTATACACTTCATTCATTCACGAATGAATTTTATTTTCACACAACACTTTTCAACACATGAATATTTCCACACATGGGCATAGTTTCAATATATGGCTTTAATTTCTATGCATGCAAATAATTTCAACATATGAAAATAATTCTAACACACAAAGATTATTCAAAATTTCGGCAGCATAACGGCAGGGTAGTTAAAACCGGCACCGTCCCTAGTACGACTCCTCGCTCTACCTTAAAACCTCGCGGTTTTTGACAATGGGGATCATGCATCTAATTCGCACGCAGGCGGCATGTTTATATTTATTTCATTTCCATAAACTAATCCTATGTGGTTTCAACCAAATATTTTCTAATCACAAACGGGTATTTTTCAACCATAATCAATTCAATATCAACCACAAACAATCCCAAACAACAATTTGCCGTCAACCAATTTTCACAACAATTTCAACCAATAAATATCGTCCATGGTTTGTGGACGAGGGGGCGTATATATATATATATATAAATATATATATATATAGCAATTCACTTTTATTTCCACACATATATATATATATATATATATATATAAAGAAATTGAAGAGTGAGAAATTCTCACCAATAGCTATCCAATAACACGACTCTTCCTGTATGGAAATCTTCGCCTATTTCGCCTTCTTGTTGCTTTCGTTGCCTGTATTCTCTACATAGGTAAAAAATCGAATTTTTACTATGTTATTCAATATATAAAGATTGCATTTTGACTTCGCTATTAAATATATAAAGATTATATTTTTATTATTCTTACGATGTAAAAATTATATTTTTATTACTTTAAAAATACAAAAATCATGTCTTGCTCCTTCTACCTAATAAAAATCCCGTCTTTTCTCTTTTTAAAAATATGATCTTTATTTTTGCAAGTTCAAATCTTTTTCTACTAAAAGATTAAACCTTTTTCTATTTCAAAGTTTAAACCTTTTTTTCTATTTTAAACCTTAAAATAAAATCAGTTTTTATTTCCTTTAAAAATCAGTTTTTAAAATTCTTTTTCAAATCAGTTTTTGCATCTTTAAAAATTCAGTTTTTATATCTTAAAAAATTCAGTTTTTAAATTTCTTTAAAAAAAATCAGTTTTAAAATTCTTTAAATCAGTTTATAAATTCTTTTCAAATCAGTTTATAAATTCTTTTCAAATCAGTTTTTAAATCTTTAAAAATTCAGTTTTTAAATCTTTAAAAATTCAGTTTTTAAATCTTTAAAAATTCAGTTTTTAAATCTTTAAAAATTCAGAAATTAGTTCTTTAAAAATTCAGTTTTTAATCTTTAAAAAAAATCAGTAATTAGCAAAACAAAAATAAAAATAAAAAAAAAAAGTAAAATAACCCTACTTACTCACCGCAGGCTGCGAAGGGGAGGGAAGAAGAAGGAGGCGTCGGCGGCAGGCTTCGAGGGGGGGGGTGGGTTGCTTCGGGGTCTTCGTCGGCGACTTCGAGACGAGGCGGCGATGTCTCGAGGGGGGGGTTGCTTCGGGGTCTTCGTCGGCGACTTCGAGACGAGGCGGCGGCTTCGAGGTTTAGGTTTTTTTTTTTATTTCGTTTTCTGATTATGAATCGGGGGGGGGGGTGGGGCCAAGCAGAAGAAAAGGAGGGAAGAATATTTTTTTTTTATTTAATTATTTAATTTTGCAAAAAGGTTGACTTTTACATACGACCTCGAAACGAGGCCCACCGCCTGTCGTCCATAGCGTTTTACCCCCATTCCGAACACAATGGGATATGTATCGTAAGCTGGTTTGATCGTTACAATCAGTTTCCGTTGAATTTACATTTAAATCCTTATATTGAATTTTAAACGTACATTTCAAATTACCGGGGTCACATACTAACTAGAAAAATTCCAGAAAAATATTTTCTAGTTTCGTATTGCCGATACGGTTCTAACAAAACTAGTTTCGTCGAATTCTGAGACCGTTTGAAAAATGGCCAATTTCCAGTCGATTAAATTCAACAGAAACTGGTCAAACGCGTTTCCTTTTGCCACACTCATATATTGATTCGAAAAATTATGAAATTTGAAACCTAGCAATAGTTTGACATCCCGGACCCGACAAAAGAGGTTTCGTCGAATTCCGAGGCCGTTTGCAAAATATCAATTTTCCAGGCCTATATATTCTATATACCGACTCTTCTGAAAATTCATTCGGCCATAGCTTTTGATTCCCATTATGAAACTTCGATTTATCAGATTCGTTAGAAAGGTATTGACTAACAGATTTAAATATTTTTGGTCTCACTGAAATCCGTTATATTTTCCACCCTGCACAGTCGGTCAAAGTTCGAATTCAAATTTTCAAACTGACTCACTATTTCTAATTCACTAATTTATTGAAATATTCTATTTCAATGGTTCAAATTGCTTTGAAATAATCAATTTAAAATTTTTAAATTGGCTCGTATTTTCCGGGTTATTACAATCTCCCCTACTTAAAACTTTTCGTCCTCGAAAAGGAAACAACAGTAAAGTAGGAAATAAAATGTAAATGCAAAGTATGGTAAAGGTACCTTGCACCGGAGTTAGTAAAAGATATCCACTCTGCATTTGGGGTAAGCTTGCTTAATGCTTTCCTCAGTTTCCCAAGTACAGTCTCTAGGATCACTGCTCCACTGCACTTTAACTAAATGAACCTTTTTGCTTCTGAGTTCTCTAGTTTCTTTGCCAACAATTTTTAATGGCTCTCTTCTGAGTGCTAATTCTGGAGTTATCTCCACATCCTGTTGCGCTGCTTCTTCTACAACAAGATCCGGATCATGAACATGTCTCCTAAGTTGAGATACGTGAAATACATTGTGCACTCCAGGCAACCAATCTGGCAATTGAACCCTATAAGCAAGAGTTCCAATTCGCTCAAGTATAGGAAAGGGACCAATAAATCTCGGTGCCAACTTCCCAGTCTTTCCAAATCTGATTACTCCTCTCATCGGAGAAACCTTTAAATAAACATGATCACCAACAGCAAATGTCAAATCTCTCCTTCTAGAGTCTGCGTAACTTTTCTGTCGGCTTTGGGCGGTTTTCAATCGCTTCTTGATGAAGTCCACTTTATCAGATGCTTCCCTAATCATATCGGGTCCTAGTACAAGTCTGTTGCCAGATTCTACCCAACATGCTGGAGATCTGCAGGGTCTGCCATATAATGCTTCAAATGGTGACATCCTCATACTTGCTTGATAGCTATTGTTATATGAGAATTCTGCCAAATGCAAATGATCTTCCCATGACCCACCAAAATCGATTATACAAGCCCACAATAAATCTTCCAGAATTCTATTCACCCGCTCAGTTTGGCCATCTGTTTGTGGGTGATAAGCGGTGCTCATATTCAGTTTCGTTCCCAATTCTATCTGGAAAGCCTCCCAGAATTTGCTAGTAAATAGGGGATCTCTATCACTGACTATGCTGATGGGAATTCCATGCAGCTTAACAATTTCTTTGAAATATATCTGTGCTAGACTTTGGGCAGTTCGATTGGACCTGACAGGTATAAAATGGGCAGTCTTCGTGAAGCGATCTACGATTACCCAAATACTGTCATTACCTTTCTTGGTTCGCGGCAAACCATCTATGAAATCCATGGAAATCTGTTCCCATTTCCAGCCTGGGACTTCCAACGGTTGCAACAGTCCAGCTAGCTTTTGTTGGTCACTCTTGACCAATTGACAAGTAGGGCATCTGCTAACATATAAAGAAATATCTCTTTTCATTGCCTTCCACCAGAAAGTGCGTTTGATATCGTTGTACATTTTACTCACCCCAGGATGGATGCAAAATTTGGATTTATGGCATTCATCTAGCACTTCTCTTTTGAGCTCAGGAAGGTTGGGAACACAAATTCTCCCATTCAGCCTCAAAACTCCTTCTTTATTTACTTGAAAGCTTGAGGATTCTCCTTTCCGGATTCTTTCCTTGATCTTTTGAATGAAATAATCATTCTTCTGGAGAGCACATATCTTATCGATCAAGCTAGGTGTAATTATAAGATGGGCAACAATTGCGGTTTTCCTACTAAGTGCATCCGCTACTACGTTAGCTTTCCCCGGCGTATACAGGATATCAAGATCATACGCTGCAAGAAATTCTAGCCAACGCTGTTGCCTCAGATTTAGATCTTTTTGGGTATATAAATACTTCAATGATTGGTGATCTGTGTACAATATAAATTTCTCGCCCAATAAGTAATGCCTCCAGATTTTCAAGGCAAATACGATGGCTAGCAACTCAAGATCATGAGTCACATAATTCTTCTCATGCGGTTTCAATTGGCGGCTTGCATAAGCGACTACTTGGCCTCTCTGCATTAACACTGCACCAAGACCTCTAATAGAAGCATCTGTCCAAACCGTTAAATCTTGATTGCCATCAATAATAGTTAACACTGGAGCGGTGGTAAGCTTCGATTTCAATTCCTGGAAAGCTTCTTCACAGTCGGAAGTCCACTTAAACTTCTCATGTTTCTTTGTGAGCTTCGTTAACGGACCGGATATCTTCGAAAAATCCTTAATGAACTTTCGATAATAACTAGCCAACCCCATAAAACTTCTAACTTCTGTGGGAGTAGTGGGTTGTTTCCAGTCTTGAATCGCTGTTATCTTGCTTGGGTCAACAGAAATTCCTTTCTCTGACACGACATGGCCGAGGAATTTGACTTCTCCTTGCCAGAAGACACATTTAGAGAATTTGGCTTTGAAGACGTTCTTCCTTAGAATCTCCAATACTTGTTCTAAGTGTTTTTCATGCTCGGGTTTTGATTTGGAGTAGATTAAAATATCATCGATGAATACGAGGACAAATTTATTCAGAACTCCCCTGAACACTCTATTCATTAGACCGACAAAGTATGCTGGAGCGTTACATAGGCCAAACGGCATTACTAACCATTCATAAAATACGTCTGGGCCTCTGAAAGCGGTCAAAGGAACACACTCTTCTGTTATTCTCAATTGATGAAAACCTGTAGCTAGGTCCATTCGGGAAAATACTTTCGCCCCATTCAATTGGTCTAACAAATCATCAATGCGGGGTAATGGATATTTGTTTTTAAGCGTCTGTTTGTTGAGGTCTCGGTAATCAACACATAATCTAAGAGTACCGTCTGACTTTGGGACAAACACGACAGCTGCACCCCAATTAGAAAAACTCGGTCTGATTAGACCTTTCCACAACAGTTAACGAGTTTGATCGCCTAATTCTTCTTTTTCTTTCGGAGTCATTCTACGGATTGGATGTACCACGGGTCTGGCATTAGGGATTAAATCGATTCGGAATTCAATTTCTCTTTGCGGAGGTAAGTTTTCAACTTCTTCAAACACATCTGCATAGTTGCTAACAATCGGAATCTTTTCTATGGAAGTGGGGATAAGTTCTAATGCTGACCAAAATTCTTCTCTATTCGGATTCGAACCATGACAGGGAACCGTAATATATCCTAGCTTCGTTCGAATTTTAACGATTCTTTCCGCACAATTCACTTCAGCTTCATATTTCGTTAACCAATCCAGCCCGAGAATAATATCGAATTCGGGAAAATCCATAACGATTAAATTGAAAGGAAACTGGTATCGGGAGAAAGAAGTAGGAACCTTACAACACGAACTGAGGGTAATAGGACCCCCTATCGGGTTATGAACTTCAACCGATTCTTTGAGCTTTCGTTGTTTTAACTTTAGTTTGTGCACTGTGTTTCTAGCAATAAAACTACGCGATGCACCTGTGTCAAATAATACAGAAACAGGAATATTTTTAATTGTAAGGGTACCTCCCAAAACATCGGGTTTACCTGCTCCGTCGGAAGCAGCTGGCGGGCTAGACCCGTCATAGACATGAGCTACAGTAGCTTTCTTTAGCAAAGGACAGTCTTTGACCAGATGGTCGGTCTTGCGACAGTTGAAGCACGAGCGAGGGTTCTGAGAGCCTTGGCTCGAGCCTTGAGAGTTTGTTTTTTGTCTCTTTGGAGCTGTGCAGACGTTTGAGTAGTGCCCTGGCTTACCACAATTAAAGCAACTTCCTCTTGGCGGCTTGCCAGTCTGAGGCTTTGAAGATGCTGCTTGGCTTGACTCGCCCTGATTTACAGTAGGCTTGCGCTTGTTTCCTGCTTGACTTCTAGCGCGATCCTGATCCAGATGTCTTTGATCAAGGTCTTCATAGTTGCATGTCATTTCCACTAGCTCGTTGAAATCCAGCCTGACATGGGCCATGGCTCTATCATGATATTGACGTCTTAGTCCAAAGATAAACCTCTTATTTTTGGATTTCGCGGTAGCAACAAGTTCGGGAGCATAGGGCGACAACATTGTGAATTTGTTCAGATAATCTTGCACGGAAAGATCCCCTTGCTGGAGATTGGCGAAGTCATCGTGCATTCTTTCTAGAGCTTGTTCTGGGACATATTTCTCCTTGAAGAGTTCTTTGAATCCATCCCATGTTCTTCCAGCTTCTCTATTCCCGGCGGTAAGAGATTCCCACCATAATTCGGCTTGTTCCTGCATAAGCCAGGCGCCCATAATAGCTTTGTCTTCGTCTCCTAGCCTTAGGCCTTCAAGAATTTTCTCGCATGTTTTGAGCCATGCAAGGGCCTCTATTACGGTGCCAGTTCCCGAGAAGGTCTTGCCTCCTAAGTTCTTATATCTCTTAGCTACACGGTCGAGCTCGAAGCATTGAGCTGCCGGAGGTTGTATCAAAGGTCCTTCTTGAGCTGGGATTTCTCCCCTTCCTCGGCCTCGGCCGGCACGGCCTCCTCTAGCAGTGGCTCCTCTGGTAGCCATTTGTCAAATTCTGTATAAGTAACGAAAAAGTCAGTTAACAGAAATAATAGTCTATTGCATAGTTAAGCAGAAATTCCTACGGAACGATAACGATGGACAGATCAATTGTTTTTGCTATTCTGCTCAGCTCATTCTAGGACTTTACTAGTCCTATCTCTAATGAGCGACTCGCCTTAGAATACTACTGATTCTATTTTGACGAAGTGTTTAATGTGTTAGACTCCAGAACTAAGGTTAACCAAAGCTTTGATACCAGCTGTGACGATCCCAAAACCCCGTGACACGGTGTTAAGGATAATCATTGGAATATAACACATTAATCATCATTAGCAGATCACAGATAATAGCATAAACAGAAAATAGAATAATTTACACACATATGACAGCGGAATCATATAGATAACATCACATCAGAGAAGCACAGTACAGGATACAACTTAGTGCATAATGATACATAATCAGTCACCATCGCCTGAGGCGGAATCATACATAAAGAGTACACAAAAGGAATATCAGTCTACATCGCCAGTGGCGGAATCATAATATAGATACAATAATGGCGGAGAAAATCCAAGTCAGCACGGTGTAGTCAAGCCTCGCCATGAGCCAAAAGGTGCGTCAGAAACCTGTAACTAGGCTGCCCGTGTGAAAATAAGGGCACCCGAGTATGCAAGGTGAAACAAACTACGAGTCAGTCATGGGACTGGTATGAGAAATCCATTCAACTTATTAACAACAATAATAAGGCAAATCAAAGGACCACGCCACTTTCGCGGAACGGGTTTACTCCAATGAGTGCTAGTGCATGAAATAAAACAAACGATTAAATCAACGCAATGCTTTTTATAAAATGAAGCCATTATAAGACTCAGGTCCCATCACACAATGCAACGCAAGCCGGAGGATAGAGTTTTCCCTTATAATGGCCAAAGATGCTTCATACGAATAAAACAAAGTGTTTGATATTATTACTAGTGCATATATGTTTCAAAAGCAAATTCAATCATAAATATCAATCCTAGACGGCATGGGTACCATATATCATGTCGCCATACTAGTAATACAATCACATCCGCATATATCGTATTGGAAATTGGATTCCTTCATGAGTCGAGGCAAGGGGCAAGCTCCTCTCCGATTCGAGACACTCTAGCAAATGTCCCAGGACCCCACTATGATCCCTGGATCTTCAGGGCCGGTCCTCTCTTACTTTTGAGGATTAGTTATTCCTGAACACACGTTTCCCGGTCCTTACAGACCTATATCGAGGCGCCTCGCATTCCAACAACCACACAGGTGAAAAATATATATAATGTCAGGGCTGGTAGGTCACTGACACCACCTTAGCTAGAAAGAAACGTCGTGCTCTCCCTGCAGTCACTCTCCCGTTTTTGACTCATACCGAGGTGTAAGGCTCGCGAATTCACGTTATACACAAAGCTACGTCACACAGACCGTGCTTTGATCATCAACCACAAGACTTTGCTTTGCAACAGAAGCCTTGATCACATGCCACTTAGGCGTGCCACACAGGCAATCCACTCCATGCGACTGATTTCTGTCAATACATAACCTCTAAGCTCGTACGTCTCAGAGAAGGGCGTTAAGCAAGAGAATAAATCCTCCGCCGCCAAACAGATATATATTTAACAGAGATCAATCAACACAGAACAAAATCCAATGTCAGACACACAGTCCATTTACAAGTCCGTTCTGGGTCTGAACGAAACCGGAGGCACCAATTCCTCGCATATCCGTACAATCAACACTATGTTTGGACGGTTACTACTTCAATTCCTTCATGGTAGATTTTCCAATCACGAGTATCAGTAGCGTCCATCCATCCAATATGGAGATCGTCGGTCTTCAGTCGTCTTCGACTCTTCGACTTCTCAACGTCGATCGATTATTTGAAATGAGATAAACTCGGCCTTTTCAAATAACCCACGTGTATTTAGATTTTCAAATCAATTATTCACATGGTTGGACTATTCAACATTCACATTTCAGTTATTTAGTTATAATTTTCATGTCAAATACATTCAACCATCACATATCAAGCAAACACAACAAAATTGGTTCATTTTCACTCTATATCGTCAATAGCACTTTATAACGATACATCGCCATTTTTATTTAATTTAAAACGGCCATATTTAATTAAACGACGTTTCAGGTCATGTCGATGCACTGGCGCTGCTTTCCACTAATTTTGTTTTACACATATCTGAAAATCTAACCGTTGGATCTTCGCAAATTTTACATCATTAGGAAGGTCTTTTCAAAACGAATCCAACGGTTCCAGTTTTGGGAAAATCCGACGGTCGGATCTTCCACACTAACCATTTGAAGTTACGATTTCAATTTACGAACTGCAGCGTCGTTATTCGATTTAATTTAATTATATTTATATATATATATATATAAATATAATCGTTTCTGGCGCTGTTTTTCCTTAATTTTGAATTAAACATTCCAGACAATCCAACCGTCGGATCTACACAAAGTTGGTGCCGTTGGAAAGATATTTCCAAGGCGAACCCAACGGTTGAGGTTTCGGGAAAATCCAATGGTCGGATCTTCCGCACTAGTCGTTTGAAATCACGGTTTCAAAATATGAACTGCACGGCCTCGATTCGTTTTAATTCTATTTATATTTATATATTTATATAAATATAGTCCATTCAATAATTTCTATATCGTTTTCACTTCAAATATTTTTCTAACACCTTAAAATTTTGGAAAATTTCGCCATAACCTCCCCTGCACCGGGAGCATCGGGAAATCGCAAATAGCGTTCCCGGTCCTTCTAATTTCAAAAAGAAAAAGAAAAAGCCAAGCGGCTAGCCAACAGGCTCATAAAATCATCACCCAAACAAAACAGTAAATGTGTACCTATTTGTCGGGCACAAAATTTTATTCCTCTTCTCTAGCCCCTTTGCTATAACCTGTTCAATGAATATGCATGTACATATATATACAGTTTCTAACATTTATCATTTTCTATTCAACTTCATATTTGATTTGCTTTGGTTTAAAAACACCATTCATTCTAATATCGCATGCATAGGCTAAAATCATATCATTAGCTAGTTAATGTATATTTCAACTCATGCACGTTTATTTGAACAAGTGGATATTCTTAACACTTTATATTTCAAAAGATGATAATTTTGGCGAACTAAAATAGATTTCAACACACGACTATTTTATTTAATTCCTATGCATGTTAAAATTAATACTTCTATCACAAATATTTATTTCAACGTCCGCATCTCTTTAGCATGTCGCACATATGATAAAAATGATATTTTTATCGTTTAAAATATTTATTCAACCAATGTATGGTTTCAACACTTCATAGTTTCAATAAAAATGTAATTTTTATCGTTCAATCTTTTTATTCAACACATGAACCTTTCCACTACACACACTTCTCAACAAATGAGTATTTCCACACATGGACAATTTATTTATGTTGTTCATATTAGAAAGATGGGATTTTTATGATTGAAATTATTTATATAAGGCGAATATTTTTCATACTTCATATATATATATAAAATATGATTTTTATTGTTTATACACTTCATTCATTCACGAATGAATTTTATTTTCACACAACACTTTTCAACACATGAATATTTCCACACATGGGCATAGTTTCAATATATGGCTTTAATTTCTATGCATGCAAATAATTTCAACATATGAAAATAATTCTAACACACAAAGATTATTCAAAATTTCGGCAGCATAACGGCAGGGTAGTTAAAACCGGCACCGTCCCTAGTACGGCTCCTCGCTCTACCTTAAAACCTCGCGGTTTTTGACAATGGGGATCATGCATCTAATTCGCACGCAGGCGGCATGTTTATATTTATTTCATTTCCACAAACTAATCCTATGTGGTTTCAACCAAATATTTTCTAATCACAAACGGGTATTTTTCAACCACAATCAATTCAATATCAACCACAAACAATCCCAAACAACAATTTGCCGTCAACCAATTTTCACAACAATTTCAACCAATAAATATCGTCCATGGTTTGTGGACGAGGGGGCGTATATATATATATATATATATATATATATATATATATATATTTATAATTATATATAGCAATTCACTTTTATTTCCACACATATATATATATATATAAAAAGAAATTGAAGAGTGAGAAATTCTCACCAATAGCTATCCAATAACACGACTCTTCCTGTATGGAAATCTTCGCCTATTTCGCCTTCTTGTTGCTTTCGTTGCCTGTATTCTCTACATAGGTAAAAAATCGAATTTTTACTATGTCATTCAATATATAAAGATTGCATTTTGACTTCGCTATTAAATATATAAAGATTATATTTTTATTATTCTTACGATGTAAAAATTATATTTTTATTACTTTAAAAATACAAAAATCATGTCTTGCTCCTTCTACCTAATAAAAATCCCGTCTTTTCTCTTTTTAAAAATATGATCTTTATTTTTGCAAGTTCAAATCTTTTTCTACTAAAAGATTAAACCTTTTTCTATTTCAAAGTTTAAACCTTTTTTTCTATTTTAAACCTTAAAATAAAATCAGTTTTTATTTCCTTTAAAAATCAATTTTTAAAATTCTTTTTCAAATCAGTTTTTGCATCTTTAAAAATTCAGTTTTTATATCTTAAAAAATTCGTATTTTAAATTTCTTTAAAAAAAATCAGTTTTAAAATTCTTTAAATCAGTTTATAAATTCTTTTCAAATCAGTTTATATATTCTTTTCAAATCAGTTTATAAATTCTTTTCAAATCAGTTTTTAAATCTTTAAAAATTCAGTTTTTAAATCTTTAAAAATTCAGTTTTTAAATCTTTAAAAATTCAGTTTTTAAATCTTTAATAATTCAGTTTTTAAATCTTTAAAAATTTAGAAATTAGTTCTTTAAAAATTCAGTTTTTAATCTTTAAAAAAAATCAGTAATTAGCAAAACAAAAATAAAAATAAAAAAAAAGTAAAATAACCCTACTTACTCACCGCAGGCTGGGAAGGGGAGGGAAGAAGAAGGAGGCGTCGGCGGCAGGCTTCGAGGGGGGGGGGGGGTGGGTTGCTTCGGGGTCTTCGTCGGCGACTTCGAGACGAGGCGGCGATGTCTCGAGGGGGGGTTGCTTCGGGGTCTTCGTCGGCGACTTCGAGACGAGGCGGCGGCTTCGAGGGTTAGGCGGCGGCTTCGAGGTTTAGGTTTTCTTTTTTTTTATTTCGTTTTCTGATTATGAATCGGGGGGCGGGGCCAAGCAGAAGAAAAGGAGGGAAGAATATTTTTTTTTAATTATTTAATTTTGCAAAAAGGTTGAGTTTTACATACGACCTCGAAACGAGGCCCACCGCCTGTCGTCCATAGCGTTTTACCCCCATTCCGAACACAATGGGATATGTATCGTAAGCTGGTTTGATCGTTACAATCAGTTTCCGTTGAATTTACATTTAAATCCTTATATTGAATTTTAAACGTACATTTCAAATTACCGGGGTCACATACTAACTAGAAAAATTCCAGAAAAATATTTTCTAGTTTCGTATTGCCGATACGGTTCTAACAAAACTAGTTTCGTCGAATTCTGAGACCGTTTGAAAAATGGCCAATTTCCAGTCGATTAAATTCAACAGAAACTGGTCAAACGCGTTTCCTTTTGCCACGCTCACATATTGATTCGAAAAATTATGAAATTTGAAACCTAGCAATAGTTTGACATACCGGACCCGACAAAAGTGGTTTCGTCGAATTCCGAGGCCGTTTGCAAAATATCAATTTTCTAGGCCTATATATTCTATATACCGACTCTTCTGAAAATTCATTCGGCCATAGCTTTTGATTCCCGTTATGAAACTTCGATTTTTTAGATTCGTTAGAAAGGTATTGACTAACAGATTTAAATATTTTTGGTCTCACTAAAATCCGTTATATTTTCCACCCTGCACAGTCGGTCAAAGTTCGAATTCAAATTTTCAAACTGACTCACTATTTCTAATTCACTAATTTATTGAAATATTCTATTTCAATGGTTCAAATTGCTTTGAAATAATCAATTTAAAAATTTTAAATTGGCTCGTATTTTCCGGGTTATTACACATTTCAACAGTAACCCACATAGATGTATCACGGTACCCTGAACTAGGCAGGGTGGGGCATAATTACTGGGCT
Source organism: Allium sativum (assembly GCA_030737875.1). Taxonomy (NCBI): domain Eukaryota; kingdom Viridiplantae; phylum Streptophyta; class Magnoliopsida; order Asparagales; family Amaryllidaceae; genus Allium; species Allium sativum. The sequence continues at coordinate 973,643,735 of CM060918.1, read as the reverse complement.
GATTACAAGCGGTCAAATCAGAGGCAGGGGGTACGTCAGTGTAGGTTCCGACGGCTCACGGGCGTGCATGTACTCCGTAGTGGGAAAAAGCAGGCAATGGGTACCAATAGTTATACACTGTGCATCTTGAATCGTGTCGGGTACTATCATAAGGATTGATACACCTTATGGTGGGACCAACACAGGGTATCTACACACAAGAGAGGGTCGATTGACACAGACACAAGGAAAAATTAATACGAGTAAGGAGCCGATCGATAGGGTAGTAAGGGTACATCTAATATGTTCATGGAAATTAGGCAGATTGAGGTGGAATCCTCACGATAGATGTACACCTAAAGGCTACCACAATTGCGGGGATTGGGATCACATTACAATATGATCATTTTATATATTTTTACTAGTTTGGTGGTGCAGAGAAGTGAAATGAGTGCGATAGCATATTCAGCCGTATTATCTTATTTCTAGTGTGTTGACCTAGATTCAGTTTATTTCTTCCATAACCCTTTTCTTTTTTACATGCTAAATAATCACTGGACTTACCAGACTCATGTCTGACCCATTTTCTTTCGTCTTCTTTTCTTCCGTCCCCCTATCCCCCCCTCCCCCGGTCCGCAGGGAGGGAATACTTCAGCTTAGATCAGATCATTTCCAACTTGAAGAGAGTAGATGTATTGCTTGGAATCTTTTTCCTTGGGCTATGGCTTTGGATACTCTCTTATTGGGGATTTATGCTGCCTTATTATTGTTCTAATGATTCTTTATGTTTTAATTCAAGACATAGATTTTGTTGTAATAATTTGAAAGTTGGTTTGAGACAGTTGTTGTAATGTTTTAACTGAATCACGTACTTGTGAAATAAATTTAGTTTTTCCGCTGTTTATTTGTCTGTCTTATAATTTATCTGCATCTTTTACCTAAAATGCTCCACCGAAGTTAAGGCATTCCCTTTGTGAGTGACCTTAACGAATATTACATCATTATTAAAATAGCTGTTGTCTATCACATCAATTGTTAAATGTATTATTGTTAATGATTAATAATTAGTAAATTATTGTTAATATTTATTAATTATAATTTATAGTTAATGATTTTTAGAAATTATAGTTAATATTTATTAGTTATAGTTATTATTTATTAATAATATTACAATTAGTAAATTATAGTTAATATTTTTAGTAATTATAGTTAATATTTTTTTAGTAATTATAGTTAATATTTACTAATTATACTTAATATTTATTAATTATATTTTATAGTAAAATTATATCTTACATTAATAAGTAAATTGAAATGTGCTTTAACATCATTTTCTATGCATCATTTACATCAGCTTTATGCGTGATGTTAAAGATCTCATAATTTGCTTTCCTTGTCAATCTGCCCCACCCATAATTTCCTATATCTAGCCGTTGATCAATTCTTCTAATCTGAAACCATCAGAATCCTCCAATCAGCCTCTTCCATGTCATCACCAATTCCCCTCTTCATGTTTCAATGCTCCCGTGTTTCTCAGATAATTAAAGTCGGCATCAACTTTTTCTTCAATGGTGACCGAACTCTAAAATTAGGTTTTTTGTCCTAAATCAAATCGCGACTTCAAAAACAGGTTTCTTTGGAAATTTTCTCTGATGCTAAGGATGTTGTTGGTTGCTCATCAATAGATTAAGCCTTCCTGTGATCAAAATAAATGATTTGGGCCTACCAATCGATCGAAAATCTCCGAATTAATGTGAGTTCTTTTGAATTTATTTGTTTGATTTTTACTGCTTGAATTTTTGATGCATGCCAATGATGATGCTGGTGTTTATTTATAGAGTCTCGATCCAAAAAATTCTCAGATTTCATATACAGACCTGGTCTTTGATATTTGCAAAAATATTGGGCTTTTGAAATTGATGCAATTTGACTGCACGACTTTGAATTTGTTAAGTTTGAATTGTTAAAACTTTTTGGGATAGCTTGCGTGATGAATTCTGGAATTAAACCTTCCTACTATATTTCATATATACTGCCAAATTTAAACTCTGATTTTCTGGAAATTTTGAACTGTTCTTCGAACCATTCTTGCCAAAAAAAACTTGCATAACTACTTATGTTAAACCCGATATGAACAGATTACTATATTCATTCTTCTCTTCTATTTCTTGTGCTCTACCGTGTTGAGTTTAAACTAATACGAACAAATTCTGATACTCTGATTTCCCACAAATTAAGTTAACATTTTTGGCTTCCATGAGATAATAAAAACTGAATAGATATTACCCTTGATTTGCCAAAAATTCGAATTGATACTGCACTTTAAATCTTTGTTGTGCTTAGTCTATTTCATTGTAGTTTGCCTTGTTTTGCTTTGCACAAGTATATACATTGCATAAGAACTAATATTGCATTTGAGGTCTTTGCACTCGACATGCTTAAGAACAGATCCTTTGCACTTTGGTAAGAACAAATACTACCTTGTTTTTCTTGCTGTACTTCTTGTTGCGCCATTGTGTGCTTGTGTTAGTTCATCATGAATGTGCAATATGCCATTGTTTTAACTTTAACAATTGTTTTCTATATTCTTGGAAAGTACATTTGCTATCCTTGCACATGCTTTGATTGCGCCCTTATGCTTGCTAATTGGACCTATAATCTTGGAACCTTTTGTTGTGTATATGTATTGCCTCATTCGACCATATATATTACTGTTTCTTTGTTGTCTTGAATGTTGTAGCAGCCTCATTCATGTACATTGATGCCCAGTTTTGTGCTTAATGTATTCTGCTTGCACATGCCAATCATGTACATACCGGTTCATGTATATCTTGTTGTCCACTTTTCTTTTTGCGCATGAACTGTTTATATTGGTCCACGTTAATTGTTGCTCACAATTGTGTCCACCACTGTCTGCATTTGTATCCTGCCTTGGCCATGAAAACTTGTATCCTAGAGCATCTTGCATTGTCTATATTGTCTCCATTACACATGTCTTGTCACTTAAATTCTCCAACCAGTTCCTGTATATCCATGTATATATGTATAAACTTCCACTTACTTGTTGAAATCATTCATGCCTAGTTCAAGTGCATGTGTATGGTCGTTAATGTACCATTTTGATTTGCATCTGAAAATTTGTCATATTCATTGTGCTTCCATTTGTTGATCACGACTACACTCTTCAATGAACTAGCTTTGTCGTTTTATGCCCTATGCCTGAGTGTTGCACTTGTGTATACACTTGGCCATTTCGATTTGCATTTCTCTACCTATTTATGGTTTGCATGTCGAACCTATGTAACTGCACTTTAATACATATGTGTATATACATACAATTGTATGTATATACATGTATCGTCGCGTGCAAAGTATATAAATGTGAGCACTACAGACGATGTCTACCTTGTGGTATTTATAGTGAATCACTGTGAATATAACAAGTTTTCTAGACATAGATGAATATATATGCATATCAGATCAAGTCTAGAAAAATGATGAGAAACACAACAAAATTCTGAGACAAATAAAATTTAAAAATAAATTTATATTTGCTTGTATTTAAAATCTATTTTTGTTCCAGTACACTATGTGTGTTTCTATGACAGGTATACAGGTGGCTGGATAGGATTAGAGCATAAAATCTATAAGAAGAATCGAAAGTATTACATTGTGCACCAGTTGGAGAAGGTGGCAGTGTAAAACTATAAGAAGAATCAAGTTAGTTAGAGTGATGAGTTTTGTAATGAGGTGGCAATGTAAAACTGATTGTGTAATATATTGAATTATGTATGAGAAATGTGAATGTAAAATATTTGGAGTTAGAAATTTGTGCTATTTCATATGTTGAAATAAAATGTTTAATTAAAAAAATATTGTTTGAATGTTAAATTCTGTACAATAGTATTTCATTTAATAAATATTTATTTCTGTATATAAGATGAGAAAACAACATAAACAAGCCATCAATATAAAACCATCATAGACATCAGTCAAAAGCTGATATGGTAAAATACTTATTACAACAATGAATTAATTAATTTATGATGTCTTAAATCTGCTTTGACATTGTCTTTTAACTGAGTAAAAGTGAGGTACTTTAGACATCACCGACAAAGACATCACTCCAGAAAAATGAGGTCAACGTTTTTTAGTCAATGTCTATATGACTTTTTCTTGTAGTGAAGTTGTAAAGTAAGTTGATGCTCAAATTTTCAAAATTGGAAGATAATCTACAATAATCTAACTTAAGCAAGAAACTCTACATCTCTATACAGTAAAGCCCGATATCTAAGCTTCGCACTTAGATCAACCAAGCTGGATTCAAGTGGCATTTAATGATAATTCAATAGATTATAATGCTAAATTCTAAAATGGAAAATGAGTTGCTAAGTAAAAAATTAGCTTTCTCGGGTTGGATGAATTAGAATTATGAATAGAGATAGTGTAACTTATTAGACCCAAGTGTGGTTTTAAAAAACGAAAATATAGAAACTTAACTACTTTGTATATATTCCAACATCTGAGAATGAATCGGCCCAACGTTGTTCATATGTTTTCCTTGTGACACCAACACCATCAAGACATTCTGGTAGCCTTTTGATTAAATCATAATCTTTTCAAGAAGCATGGGAGTATATTGCACTGAAGTAAGGATTTGGCTCTTGTTTCCACTTTGCCTTCATATGTTGATAAGACTATTTAAGTCAAGAAAAAAACTGAAGGATAATTATCAGTTATATTGTGCATTCAAACCAGGCCAATCTTAAATTGCAAACCATGTACTTAGATTCTACCACACTCATTTCCACGTAGTAAGAACTAAACTATGCATAGTATAAAGTGGTCGTGCATTCCTTCTCTTAAGTCAACTTGCTGATCTCTAACAACTATGTAATTCAAAAGGAAGAAATGGTTATGATGGGATATTGCATATTACACATTTACACTTAAATGTTATGGTCGTCTAATCAATCTTAGTTTTGTTAAATGGAAAAGTTTCATGTCTTCTAGCTCTTTAGAACAATATCATGCATGAAAATTAGCTGACTGGAGAAGTAAGACCTAAGACAATTGAAAATAACAATACTGTGTTGATTTTTGAACTAGTTTATCAAAATTGACAGTCACAGCCAATTATTACACATACTTGACTTTCTTAACACCAATTACAAAGTTTAAAATATATTCAAATACCGATAATGATTTTGATCTATAAAGGAGATTTAGAGTCTTAAGATAAATAACAAATAAATTAACTGTCATAAATAAACTTCCGTTTTTACCACTAAGCCAGGTAATTCACTGTTAGTCATTTTTATGGTGAAGGTTGAGCTTTTAAACACTTGGTAGTAAGGTCACATGAATCCCTGGACTATTACTATTACTATTTACTGGCTAGTAAAATTTTCTTGTTTGAAAACAAAGGCACATTGTTCAGATTTAGGAACCGTCCTCAATGATCAGTAATGATTCACAGACACATAGTTCAGGCCCATGTTTCATCTTTACAGTGAGTTTTTCATAACAAATACACATAGTTATAATTTTGGAATCATTGGTAAGAATCCTAATACATATAGTTTGGACCAAACAATGTGGTAGTTCATAGTCTAACTAACAAAATTAACAAATGTCCCATAACAATTGAAAAGTAACCAAAAACAATTATAATTATTAAACGTACCGATTGAGGATAGCAAGGAAGGGGCTAGCGGTTGCTAAGAAAACTATTTTTTAAGGTCATCATGAAAACATAAAATTGCATTATATTGACGAATTATGGTCAAATAAAACCAAATACATTCTAGGTGTAGTAGAGGTAAAATTAGGAAAGAACAAAAACCGTAACAAACAGAAAACAAGAATAGATGAAATTGAGAGTAGGTGCGGTAGAAGTTGAAGACTAAAAGAAATTGAAATTTTGGTTAGAGTTGAACTAATTACCTAATCTGAAATTGGAATTTGTTTGCAATAGATAGTTGAGATAGAAGCAAGCCCTATCTTCCATTGTCTTTGTCAAATTGGTGGAAATAACCAATGAGGTGAGGTAGTGGTAGAACGAAGAATGCAAAAGGCAGTAGTGAAAAAGGAGGTGGCGGAAAGGGGGAGGTAGTGACAGAATGGAGGAAGTGATGGAAAAGAAAATCAGATGGGTGGTAACATAGAACGAAACGGGCATGACACTTCATAAGAAATGGGACAACTACTAATAATCTGAGACAACAACCTAGGCGGTGACTTTGAAAGTCTGGGGATCGTAAGTGTGATTGGTAATAACAAAAAAGAAAACGAAGGGTTAGAAAGGAGGGGAACATGAAATTACTATCTTACCCTCCGAGTGCATAATTACCGAAATTGTAACGGTAATAACCATTGTAACGAGTTACAACGGTAATAAACGTGACAAATTAGTAACAAATAAAACCGTTACGAATAGGACACAGGAAAATGCAACAAAATAGCCTGTTTGGTGTAGTGAAAAGAACACAACACAAGATTTCTAGTGGTTCGGCTATAACTAAGACAATATCTACTTTTAGGAAATTAACTTTATACTCCACTGCTTATTACAAAGGTTTCTAGTACACGAGTTTGTAAAGATCTTACAAAATTGATAGATTTGGCATCACAATTGTAAGGGCTGATTAGAATAGATCACAATAACCTTTCTAGCTCTATTCTTGAAGAAAGATTGCATAGAAGAAGCGCTTTGGAAATATGTAGGTGGGGGGAACTCAGATCCTCTGTATGTGGAGGTGTTAGTATTTATAGGAGTTTTGAGCTAAACTGGACTAAGATATTACACCAGTAAGTCTGTCTAAATGGTAGAATGCCATACTATAAAAATTAGCTTAATTAGACAAAGCGTGATGGATTAGTATCGATCCATGGCCTGTGGATCGATAGTGATCCATGGACTTAGCTTTTTCACAGCCCTTGTACATTCCATCAACCTTCTTATGATTATTTGATGTTCCCCACCATACTTCGTAAGATTCAATGTTCATTTGTTCGTACTTTGCTATCGAGTCATGTCGAACTACTTTCCAAAATGTATTATCCATCAAAAATCCTGATCTAGAGACATCATATGACAATCAAAATTGGAGGGGAGATTATTATAAAGATGAAAAGCACAATGGGTAAGGAAGAGGGTCCACTATGTATCACACTTGACTTTTATGGATCAATGTCGATCCATAACCTATGGATTAATATATTTCTATAGACTTAATTTATTTTGTGTTAAGCTCTTATGGGTCACATCCTAGTCTTTCTTTGAGCCTTTTGGTTGAGCTTCAAGTTATTTTGACTTTATCTTGACTTATATCTTTTATGGATTTTCTGGTCAGGTAAAAAACCGGGTAAACATTTTCCATCCAGAGTATGTCATCGTTGTAAACAAGATGCACTCTAGAATTATACATATCTTTAGTTTGTGACCTGATTGATTTGTTTAAAGTACTAAGCTATCTTCAGAGAGATATCTTTGATTGCTCAGTCACTAACTTGAGTTTTTTGGTAGAGATAACTTAGTTGCTCATGATCTTTAAATTCTAGGTTCAAACTTTGCATGATGCTATGGAATGGTGTGTATGCGGTGTAAGATTTTTTTTCTTTTTTAGGATTTATGAGTTAATCTATTGGATCGGTAAAGAGCCATAGCATATGGATCACTATCGATCCATTGTTGGAGAATACATATTAAGGATCTTAAGGAAAACTAAACACTAGAGGGGTTGAATATTGCTTAATAGATTTTATAAATTTCTTGAAGTCTTTTTAAATTATTCAAAACAAATTGCAAATCAAAGATAAGAGATAATCACAGAATCAAACACAGATGCAGATAATAATAAATAACATGCAATAAAAGGAAGTAATTTTTAAATAACACACCAGAATTTTATATTGATTCGGAGTTATCCTACATCTAGCCCCACACAACTATGGGTTGATGCGGATTTTTTTTCCAGTATTATTCTTCAATTATAATCCTCGATTTCATTGATCACGAGGTCTGCCACTACCCGCATCTGAGCATATGACTGTCTCTTGATTTAACAAGGATGCAAGATCACCTAATGGGTTTACGGGCTGCAGTCACACATAGTTGATTTGAATGGGTTACAACCATACATTTTCAATATCAGTTTTGTTAGATTGACTCGATAGAACTTGATCTTGTGATTTTTTTATTACATAAAGCCTATAACTCTTGAGTACCACTTTAATCTTTGTGAGAGTGTGGTAGAGAATCAAACTAAAAAAGAGATTGATGTGATTCAGTTTGAAATTTGGCAGCGCATAAGTTTAAAATTTAAGAAATTAAGAGTTTTAATGGAGAGGAGAAAAGAGAGGAAGAAGATAAAAAAGTTTGTTAAGAAAATCATTTGTGGAGGCCAATTTATGGTCTCCCAACAGTAAAAACCTTTAAGAATAGTTCTAAAATAAAAAGATACAACTTTTTCAAAATCTGTATTTGAAATCAAACGGTCACCATATCGATATGAGGGGTTACCCATGTCGATATGCCTTAAGAGATTTTGAAAAATAAAAATTTCAAATCATGGAATATCTTGTTTAAATAAATTTTGGTGAATCTTTAAGTAAAAACAAACTATTTTACTATATATTAAAATAGAGTATTTGAAGTAAAAATATATAGTAAAAGCATATATAAAAATGGTTTAAAAACATATATAAGAATGATTAAAAACTATATAAAATATTATTAAAACATATACAACTACGTGTATAAATATATGAAATACTTTAATACTGAAGATATAAAATCAAGTAAAGGAAATTTAAAACATAAGTAACTATATTCAAACTTAATATAAAATTAATAATAATCATATAAATAAGAAATATTTGAATTAGGAGTTTAACTATTTCAAGAAATAAAAGATATATTTTAAAATCAGGAGTTGAAATAAATTTAAAAACATAGAAATATAGATTTGAAATAAAGAAGTAATTTTGAAATCAGTTAAGAAATAAGATAAAAATATTAAAAATAGTGAGAAAGATTGAAATAAGTATTCAGTTGTAAGGAACCAATTTTTCACTGTTTTAAATATATGAAATCTATTTGATTTTAGTAAATAAGAATTTGATATTCATTTAAAATTTTGGAAATTTAGTCTATTTTAATTTAGCTTTAGATTTATTTTCTAAAGTGATAATTTAAATTTATATTTTGGTTCTGAATTTGTTTTGTTAAATTTTAACTGTATTAATATTTTAATTTGATTTATTTATTTAGAGAATTGTAATCGAATTTAAATAATTTTATGTAGATTTATATTTCTTTTAATAATTATTATTATAATTATAATTTGATATGTGCAAATACATTGTATTAATTTTTATATATAGTATAAATTGGTATACTCTTAGGAAAATATTTGGTTATTGAAAAACATTTATTTAGAGAATTATAATCGAATTTTGTAGATTTGTATTTGTTTTAACAATAATAATTATTATTATAATTTGAGATGCGCAAATACATTGTATTAAGTTTTATATATAGTATAAATTGGTATGGAAAATATTTGGTTATTGAAAAATTTCCACTTGTTTGAATTGAGAAAAAGTTTAGACAGTTGTCATTATTTAGTAAAAATTGGTTACACGCGTCCTCTTCTTTATCATGTGTGTCCCTATTTTTCCTTTCCACCGCCCCTTTATTTTTTTTAGATCCTTTTTATTTATGGCAAATTCTATTTAGTCTCATGGAATTGCTGAGTTGCCCCCCATTTCTTCAAAACTTCTGATGACGAAAGTACCATTTTCGTGTGTTTATTTTTTTTCAAAGCGGCTGGTTACCTCGCAATGCGACTGCGAGAGAGGGCATTTTTGACTTTTTTTTAAAAAAGGGGGCTACTCACAAAAACAGAGGTCTGGGTTTGAATAGAATTTACCTTTTTTATTTCAGCCGTTTATATACTGAGTAGCCCCCCTCCATAATATTACTTTTCCATTCGTGCCCTTTATCTTACAAAACCTAATTTTACGATCTCGCTCTCAACGATCTTCGATCTTCTATTCTCACGTGATTTCTTCAATCTGGAATTCAAGCGAACATCCTCAGGCTCTCAACGATCTCAGAAACCCTAGGTTGAAGAAAACGTAAGTTTTTTTATTTTTCTTCTGCTGGAATCGGTTTTTTATTGTCAATTTGAGTCTAGTGTGGTTTACAATTGGAAGAAGAAGTAAGATTGTGGCAAGAGAGATCGATTTTTGATGGATTTGGAGGTGAACTTTCAAGGACCGACTGAGAGATGGGTTAACGAGAAAACAGGTTACCACGTATAAGAAGTACGTGGAAAAAATGGTAACCACGAAAAGAGAGTACGTGGAACAAATGGAAACCACGTAAAGAAAATACGTGGTTTACATTTTTCCACGTACTCTCTTTACGTGGTTACCATTTTTTCCACGTACTTCTTATACGTGGTAACCTGAAACTTCAAAAAAATTAACTTGTTTTACTTTGATTTAGTTGAATCATTTTCGTGCCTCATTCCACTATATGCTTTGAATCATTTTGTCGATTGTCTGATTGTTGTAATTAAACCATTTGTCTCGAGTGTTACATGTAGCATGATGTTGTCATGTAGTAATTTGAAGTGTAATATGAATTCTGATTTTTATTTGTTAATTTTAGATGGGTCCTCGAAAAGCAATGACAGCTTCGGAAAGAAAACGGAGAGCGGAGGAAAGAGCAAGGCAGGGTGTGGGTTCCTCTAGTGGAAACGAGGATTATGTAATTGCTCCGCATAATCCATCTCAAGATGACGAAGATCACGGAAGTCAGCAAGAGGAAGAAGCTGATGATGTGTCAAAATCAATGGAGAAAGAAGGAGACGGATCACAATCATCAAATGAGGAGGGAGAAGAGTCCGACGAGGAGGGAGAAGAGGGTGAGGAGGAGGGAGAAGAGGGCGACGAGGAGGGAGAAGAGGGCGACGAGGAGGGAGAAGAGTCGGACGATGAGGGGGAAGAAGAGGAAGAGGAAGAGGAAGAGGAAGAGGGTGTAGAGGAAGAAGGTGGGCCAAAAGTTTTGGATGTCATTAAGGAATTCGATAGTCATGTTGCATATGATATATGGAAGGGCCAGGTAATTTATTTTTTAATTTTGCTTTTTTGAAGTTTCTTAGAGCTACTATGTTGTAATATTTTTTAGAGTTACTATCCTGTAATGTTGTAATTATTTTAGAGTTACTATCCTGTAATGTGTAATTTTTTGTCTTATCATATTTGTAGGAACGATCACCGCTCACATGCGTCAATCATGCACACAAGATAGCGGAATGGTCGATTCCAAATAATGCCACCAGATTTAGAAACATCGTAGAAGCGTCTGGATTGTTTCCTATTATTAGCTGCTGTTATAGGAGTGTGAACAAGAATTTGATATCTGCTTTTGTCGAACGATGGTATCCAGAGACTAATACATTTCATTTGCCATTTGGTGAGATGACGATTACTCTTGATGACATAGCTTCTCTATTGCATATTCCAGTGGAAGGTACACCTATACAGAGCATGACTTTCGATATAGAAGAAGCAGTTACGTTTGTTTACAAATATACAGGCATAAGTAGGGAAGAGGCACGGATGGAAATGAATGATAGGGTGGGATACAAAATTAGTTTGTCGAAATTGGTCGAGCAGTTTCAGAACGTAAGTGATGATTGGACTGATCGGGCCATTAGACGTGCAGCTCGTTGTTATCTTCTGTTTTTGATTGGTAGCACGTTGTTTGCGGACAAAAGTAAGACTCATGTTCACATATCATTGTTGAATCCATTAAAAAATTTAGGCAACATCAGTAATTACTCTTGGGGTTCAGCGACGCTTGCGTTTCTATATAGACAGCTAGGCTTAGCGACTCGTAGTGGTGTGAAACAGATTGCAGGGTTTCTGTGTTTATTAGAAGCGTGGATATTCGAGCATTTCCCTTGCTTCCATCCCTCGACAAATCTATACTATGAGAATTTTCCTCGTGCTGCTAGATGGAATCCTTCTACCGATAGTTCTTCGTCGGTCTTAGAGCTACGCATATTCCTTGATAACATTCAAATTGGACAGGTAATTCTCCTTCTTTTTTTTAAATAGAAAACATTTGAGTGGTCAAAAAAGATTACATTTGTCGTTACACACACAAACATATGATGAACGCACGTAGACACAATAAAATATCTACATTAAAGCACGCATATTTACACACACAAACGTATTAATATATTTTTGAATATGACAAAATTAATTTGATTATAGGTTATATTTGATCCTTACATCTTCGCACGTCACTATCATCCTTTTCATGAGATATCTTGGTATAGCGGTTGTATCCTCTGCCTTAACGTTGTAGAGCCGTATCATCCAGACAGAGTTATGAGGCAATTTGGTAGAGTACAAAAAATACCAATGGCTCCTATTCCTCCAGTTAGTACCCATACAAAACGAGGAAAAACTTCAACTACGTATACTCGTGTTCGGTATCATTTTTTAGAAAGCATATGGCAGAATTGGATTCATCATGTCATTGCAGAGGGACATCGCTCAATACCACTGAGTCAGTCTTTACTTAGTTGCACGGATGATTATGTTGATTGGTACAGAGATCACTGCGTTTTACGAGTTCAAAATCCTGCCAACTTGCCTGCTAATATAGTGGTTGGAGCGTCTCATTTTCAACCTACTTACGATCAGTTGTATTCTGTAAGTCTATTTTTTAAACCTATTATTCGCTTCAAAAATTTCAGTGATTTTTCCATTACATTCCTTACATTTTCCTTATACTTTGTTTTTTGTTGACATGTACTTTTGATTAAAGACTCTGCATGATGTACATGGACTGCTCGACGAAGCTAACACTCAAGTTGCTGCTGCTAGGACTGCTAGTGGACGCTTTATATACCATCCTTAACTTGGAATATGTATTTTATGTGAACTTATGTATTTTGCTCTAGATGTTAAGCTTATGTATTGTATGTGAACTTGGATGTCACGCCGTTGTATTTTGGGGCAGTGCTTGTTATTTTGTGCATGCCATGGGTATGTGGTTGTATGTTGATTTGGTCTGTTAACTCATGACGCTAATGTACTGGTTTGTTTTGGTAATGATATGGTGATGGTTTCATGTACTGGTATGTTGTTGTGTGCTAAACTCATGAAGTTTTGGTCTGTGTTTTGGTCTGAGAATTGGTTTGTGGGTCTGTGAATTGGTCTGTGAATTGGTTTGTTAACTCAAGAAGTTTTGAATATATTTTTTTCAATTTTTACAGTTACCACGTAGACGACCAACGTGAGTTAGAAAGTAATCACGTAGAGACGCTCCGTGTATTATATACTAATCACGAAGTGATAAAACGTGGATAGTGTATTTACCACGTAGTCTATCGACGTTGTAAATAATTTTTCCACGTACTGTCAGTGCGTAACAGGGTTGATACTAAATAAACTGCAGTAGCGTATAAGACATACGTGTATTATATTTTTTTCCACGGAAATCTCATTCGTGAATTTTATTTTTTCCTCGTTTAGGCTTTACGTGATTACTCTTTTTTCCTCGTATACGCAGTACGTGGTGACCTGAAATTTCAAAAAAATGCATACTTGTTTTCAAGAATCTGAAGTATGAAAATTGAACTATGAAATATGAAGTATGAAAATTGAATATGATGCACCATATAACAAGTAATAGTAGAGACAACACCAACATGCAAATCAATACGAAAGTGCCAATCCATTTTTCCATTCAACACCAACATACAAGCAATACAAGGATTTAATGTCATTCAAGCAAACAATAATAATTCAAATAAAGAAACAAACAAGCAACTAATTCCATTCGGCAATTTGGTTTCTTTCATCCCAAGCTTGTCTCCGGCCATTGAAAATAGATTCCCATTTACATGCGTCGCCAACACAACACTTGAACCATTTTGTGTAAATAGGTGGCACCGGGTGTTTTGGCTCTAGTTTAACCTACATATAATACAGACATTACTATATGATGGAAAACTAAAATAAATAATTGTCGGTACTAAATGCACAAACCTGAACAAAATGACTTTTGTCCACAAAAGCTATACCAATTTCAGTTCGATGAATTGGTGGTGGCACTGCTCCTCTAAGTGGAGGTATGGTCAATGTAAGTCTCTCACTAATACTAAATACCACCACGTTGTATCTAGTTGCAATAATAAAACCAATTTCTGGCATTGTCATCCACTTGTCAAAAGGTGCGAATTTGTCTCCTTCGTAGTCTAGGCTGTTAAGGAGAATTGCACTTCTACCATGTTCTACGAGTACACGGTCATATAAATCTTGATGTTCATACAATTCGTCACGCAATTCTCTTCGAACTTGAGACCAGTTCGATTCTCCAAAACCAAGCAATGCCGCCACACATCTATATCCGCAGTTACCATCCGGTTTTACATCAATAATATCTCTAACAAATGGTTGCACGTCCTCCGGTATTTGATGTAAATAATTTCTCATACCAACACTTAGTTGATCCACCTATGAATAAATTGCAACAAAAATTACTTGCTTTGGTACTAGTATTTATTGAAACACAAATTCAACAACACGTACCTTGATTGGTTTTCGGATTGGAAGTTTATCGATGCGACGTTTTTTTCCATTAACACTTTCTTCCATAGACGGACTTTGTGATGCTAAACTTGGAACTAACTCAAATGAAGAAAGCATTCGTTTTGTGGACGACTGAGCACTTCGTTTACTTTCTCTTCCGCGAGTTTTGGTTTTGCATTTTGGAGAAGCCAAGTTTGATGTTTGTGGCTGAACAACTTCCAACATTTTTTTATAAATTTGCAATTGGTATGGTGTATCCATTTTTCTGACATCATTCAAAAGCAATTCCATTTTTTCAAGTACCCCTGGTTCGTTTTTCTTTTCATCCTTTCTTTCAATGAGATGAAGACGTGTCCAGTGAACATCAACCATTGCAAGAGGTATTGGCAAATTGGAACCAAGACATGCTAACTCATGAGCGCACGGAAGTCCATGTGTTTTACGGATCACACATCCGCATAGCGCTTCATCATCTCTAACGGCTTGTATTCGAACAATTTCAGAATGAATCAAATCTAGTGCTTTCGTAGAAACAACTCCCCGCAAATTTTTGAACTCTTTTATGTGAAATACATGCTTCACTTTTGTTAAACTTTGTTCAAAAGATGCTTTAAGCTCCGTAAATGAGAGCTCCAATAAAGAATGCATTTTAAACCAAGCTTGCTCAAAATTACACAGCGAACTATCCAAATGCTTCTTCAACTTCGAATGTGCAGACTCGGCTCTGCGATTAAAATGCATACGTCAACAGTTAAGAAAAAAATTGAAAGAAATAAAATATTTTTGCAAAAATAAAATACATACCTATTCGAAGTGTAGTTTCCAAAGTGCATATACTCATTGGTCCATGCATGCACAAATCTATCCTTATATACATCCAACCATTGTTCTTGAACATACTTCAACAATGATGTATTCTTCGCGTATCTTTCATGCAAAACTTGCAAATTTTCACGATATGTTATTTCATTTGAAGAACATATAAGTTCATTCCAATCACATAAAAATGCTTTCTTCTCTTCAACTTCCATTCCTTTGACTTTTCTTTGCATATACGTGAGAATGTTATTTTTTATATGCCATGTACATAACATATGTGCAGCTTGTGGAAAAACAAACCCGATAGCATTAACCAATGCTAACTCCCTATCAGTAATAAATACTTTAGGAAACTCAACTCCACAATCATCCAATATCGACTTCAAACGTTCTAAAACCCATGTATAGTTTTCTTCGTTTTCTGCAACCAAGTATGCAATACCCACACAAAAAGTAAGGTCCGTACATGTGACACCCACAATCTCAAGCAAAGGCATCCGATATCTATTAGTCTTGTACGTGCAATCCAATATGAGGACGCGAGGAAATGTCCGTAAGAAATCAAGACTAGTGGGATGAACCCAAAATATATCTTTAATAATGTCTGTTCCGTCTAAAGTTTTTCGATGCCATTCATAATAACCAAATTCTTTCAATTTGCTAAGCAAGTATTGCACTTGAGATCTACCCGCCCGCTCGATTGAATTTTGGGCTTGTATAACGTTGTATATAGTTTTGATAGTGGTACTATTTGTAGAATCTTGTCTCTTAAGCGTATGCAAAATTTCCTTGGCTTTAACCATATTTCTATGCATCTCAATCACTAACTTTGTTTCTTCTTTACTTAGTCGTCCTACATATGAATGGCCTTCGCTATTTTTTAACTCCGAATGATTATGAACTCCATTCACTACATGCAAACGCCAATCATCTAACGTAGCAAGCTTTTCACCCTTTAATCTAAATGGACAATTGCATTTTTTTGTACCTGTCATTCGGGGGTTCGTCGGATTTTTTTCTTTTTTCTTTTTATATGCACCACTTCTTTCGCAACCAAACGTAATTCTAGGTTTTTTGGTAGAAGCAACAGTATCTGACTTTAATATTATAATTACAAACCCAAGCCTTTTTCCCGTGCTTCGAACCCAATCTACCAGTTTTTCTCTAGAAGGGTATATCTGCAACATAAAATTACCAAAAATTAAAAAAAAAATTGTCAATATGATGAATCATTATAATACACTTACATCGTATGTCGTAAACTCGTTTGAGTAGTCTAACACGACTTCATTTCCAATTTCTTCATCATTGGAATACGGCGCAATCTGCATTTATAAATAGAAAAAAAAAACAGATTAATGTACTATCATCGGAGGTGCAATACGTGGATTATATCTTATCCACGCACTGATGGCTCGACAATTTTAGCAAACCACGTATAACCAGTTCGTGATTCTGTAACTTTTCGAGTGTTCGTGTTTCTGTATTTTTGCTAAATCAAGTAGAGGCCCTCCGTGGTTCGCATCAAATTACCCCAATTTCTGCTCCGCGAGTAGAATATTGAAATCTAAAAAAAAAAAAAAAAAATTATAAAAAAGAAACATTATACCTCAAGGGATCGTGTTAGGAACTCATTCTCCTCTTCAGAATCCATTGGATTGAAATTAAATTTTGAAATTTTCCTTACAGTAATTGAAATTAGGGTTTGAGGTATGAGCTGCTGAATGGTAGAGAAAAACAACGTAGAAAGAGAAGCCTTTTTGTCTGAAAGATAGTACATTAACCTCTAAGGGCATTTTGGTCTATAAAATTTCATTAATTTTAGGAGGATTCTGGGCGGGGCTACTAAGTAATTATTAGGGTTTAAATAGAATTTGTCAATTAAAAATGTCCTAGAAAAGAAAACCCATCGCTCCATTATTTTGACCAAATCGATTTTCGTTCCTCTCAAATTCTGGCCAACCCTGCACCAATCGCCGCCTTTCAGTTCGTCGCCGTCCCTCTTCTGCTCATGCTTTCAGTTTCAGTCCACCAGCAGACCACTCTGCTGCCTTTCGCTCCTCAAAATCCAAGCCGTCAACCTTTGCTATCAGCTCAACCAGCTTGCCACCAGTCCGCCTTGCGCTGCCCGTTCGCCTCTAAAGCCCCGCAGTTGCCATCTGGAACAGTGATCGAACCCGCCTCGTGAAGCAAACGCCAAACGAAGACGCCACCACTGTTGGAAGCTCTTGTCGCAGCTGTAAGAAGCTCCAGCGCCAGCAACGCATGCTGGCTCGCCTCTGTGAGCTTCATCGTCTGCACCTCCTTGCTATGTAAGGTGAGTGTTAATTCACTCATGATTATCCTAATTTCAAGTAAAATAACTTCGATTTAAACTAGGGTATATTAGTAAAATTTTTGTTGGGTAAATTGCGTTTGAGTTTAGTTATGCCATTTGGTGTTGTTCGCTGCCCTAACCCTGCTTGCCGTGATTTCTTTAGTTAGTTCATGCTAAATTTGTTTGTGTAAGACATCACCCTTATTGTTGGATAATCAGTTCTATCGGAAAGTGATTTTCTGGCCAAAAACTGCATGTTGATTTTTTTTATGACAATCCTGTCTGTTGAAAAACTGTTTCCAAAGTTTTATTATGAAAATTTTACAACGACAAATACTGAAATACATGCATCGGTGTACCACTTAATGACTTGTAGTTACTGCATATTTTGGATTTTTGTAGCAGATTTCATTTAAATGTGTCCCATTTACCATGCTAGCTTAATTTATGACCATACATCCTATGCCTTTGCAAAACAAATGTATTATTGGACTGTAGAATTTAACAAGGAAGCATATATTATATAATGTCAACTAAAATGGATACAAGAACTAGAAAACCCGAACTGTATATAAGTTTCATGTTGTACTGTAAATTTCTATGTTTTCATGTGATGTTAACATTACACTAGTTTACTATATTTCTGGTTTTGTTCACCGCATGGCACTGTGATGTCTGATCGTTACCTTAACTGGAACCCCTTTTCTTCGGTAATATTGCTTGTGTATTCATCGACCTTGTTCGTGTTGGATATTGAGGACATCATGGCCGTGTTGGACCCATCTTGTAAGTTTATATTGCCTACGTTGCCTAGTATTTGTTTGTTGAAATCTTTATTTGATTCCAGCCTAAGCCTTCCTTGTTTACATATTCCATGTTGACATGCGCAAGTAATAGATGGTTCTGGCGATTCAGTAGTATAAATATATGTGACAAACATTTGTTGTTGGTCCACACTCACTTTAACCGTGAGCTACCTAGGGTGTTTGAGCGTCAAATTTCCTGTGTATGATATTAACCATTTCCAGATTTTAGACATGCCTTATCGAGGTGTTCGGATTTTGTACCTACTTATTTGTTCATGGGTTGGCAGCATATATCTTTTACATATGCCACTTTAGGCAAGTTGCTTTGTTCTTTCCAAATTTGCATGACAGTATAAATTCGACTAGGACTCATCTAGTTATTTTTAAGTCATGCCTATATAGCCACTACTTGCCTAATGTTACTTCTGTATATCATTGCCACATTTGTTTACTGGGTTTTCCCATGCGACTAAGATTTGACCGCCTTATATATGTATTCGATGGTTGGATTATCTATTATATTTCAGTTATACTGAAATTATTTTACTTGAATATGATTAATCCTGACTCGAGTGTTTTATGTTTTGCATGAAACGCTCGAGTCAGATACGAGTGTTGCAGATTTTAGAGTTTTGCTAGCAAAATTGGAGAGGAACGTGAAGACGCAAGCACATATGCGTGCGCACGGCTCGACAAAATCGTAATTTTCATTTTAAAAATCTATGTATGCATTTTATTCTTCCGATGTATAGTAATAGTTTGTAAACTCTAATATATGTATAAAAATTTATTGCGTTGCATTTATTCTATGCTGTGATACTGTGTGTAATTTCTGTTAAACCATGTAAGCTAAATAACGAGCCACCGTTTTGGGCTTCTTGAGTCGGTTTAGTTACTGATTCAAGATGGTCAAAAGGGCGAGTTGTTACATCAGTGCTATTTCAGAGTTTTAAGAAGAAATTTATACTCTTTTACTTTTTATTTTTTAAACTCTTGAACTTTTGTTACTCATGAGTCTTCTATCTTGGACTCTTCTTCTTTGGAATATTGATTCTCTAACCTGTACAGTCCTGAATAATCAATACATGCATATATTTCTTGAATACTTACATATATGTATATATATATATATATATATGTATATATATATGTGTGTGTGTGTGTGTGTGTGTGTATGCCCAATAGAAATGGCGGCGCTCATCCATCCGTCCTGAAACCCTAGCCGTCGTTGAAGATGAAGGTGATGGGCAAGAGGTTCGGCAAAGAGGAAAACAATCGTTCGCTGAAATTTTACGTCAGTCTCCCCGCATTAACCATCGTCCTATCTCACGAAACCCTAGCTCATGGGCCGATAATTTCGAATCAAAACTCAAAATTTCTGGCAACATTGAGTACTTCGAACCGCTGAGAACAGGCGATGTCAAATATCAAGTTATAGATGAAGTGGATTACGCTGAATCAAACAAGATATGGGAAAACTCGATCTATGCCTACATGGCAGGTAAAAGACCTTATTTTGTTTATTTCAATGCTTATATCAAGAGGATGTGGAAGCCCAAAGGAGCTTGGGACGTTTTCCCTCACGAAAACGGTTTCTTTTTTTATCAAGTTTCAATTGACAGACGATTATGAACGAATTTTGAAATGGGGTCCTTGGTTTATGGACAGTAAAATCATATTCATGAGGAAATGGAAGGCTGATTTCAATTTTGAAAAAGCAATGTTAACTACGTACCCAATCTGGGTCAAATTCCCAAATCTGAACCTCGACCTTTAGAACACAAGATGTATTTGCAAACTGGCAAGTATTCTGGAGATTGATAAAGACACAAGACTGGTTAAGAAAATCAGCTATGCGAAAGTCTTAATAGAAATTATAGCTGATTCTGAACTGCGTAAGTTCATTAAAGCATACGATATAAGTAACAAACATATGAATAAGCAGTAGAGTATGAGTTTGTCCCTCCAAAATGCACAGTGTGCAAATGTTTTGAGCATTCAATTACAAATTGCACAGTTTCAATAAGCGCTACAAACTACACAGCTACAAAATACACAGATGAAGTCTGGGTGAGGAAAAGCAAAACAACTGATGCAAGTACATCCAAAAATTTAGCTCCTGTACACGGTGAAACCAGTACTGCTGTAGTTACTAGAGCTAGCCCAATCCCATAGCCTAGTGCGGGGGACTCTGAAGCATCTCATATAGATCGAGATCAAAGTCAGGAACAGGTTCAGGTAACGGTGGATGGCTCATGTCAAGCTGATCATCATGTGGAGCCCGCTGCAATGGTGGAGGAGGATAAGGAACCAAACTCTTTGGATGATATTCAGGCTCTGGAAACTCATATTGTGGAATCT
Organism: Allium sativum; assembly: GCA_030737875.1. NCBI lineage: Eukaryota > Viridiplantae > Streptophyta > Magnoliopsida > Asparagales > Amaryllidaceae > Allium > Allium sativum. Next base: position 973,622,828 of record CM060918.1, on the reverse strand, counting down.
GAAGAGGAAAGCAGTGATGAGGTTGATGCAAATGATTTAACTGAAATAAATGGTAAGTACAAGGCACAATTCTCATAAACAGGTAAAACTACATCTAAGAGTGTTTTAGTGGGGACAACTCCAGTCACAAGGAGCAAAACCACTAAAAAATAATGTTGATTCTCTGTTGGAACGTAAGAGCTCTTAACAACGATACTCGTCAGTTACACCTCTACAACTTTAGTGATAAGTATAAGCCCTTTATCATAGTTGTTTGAGAGAATAAATTTACGCAAGAAAACTTGGATTGTTTCAAACTAAGCATGGGTAACATGTGGGATCTTTGTCATAATCTAAGTCCATCCCTAAAAGGTCGCATTGTGATTTTTTAGGACATATCTTTCTGGAAGTGTTTAAATGTGAATTACGATGACCAACAAGTTACAATACAAGCAAACAATGTTGGTGGACTAGAGTTATATATAACTTTTGTATATGCAAGTAATCTAGCTACAGAGCATACTAAATTGTGGGAGACCATCATTAAAAATTTGAAGTCTATTCAATCCCCATGGTTGGTACTTGGTGATTTTAACGCAGTGTTAAGAACTTGTGAAAAGAAAGGTGGACTTACCCTCAAGCTTTCCCAAGTTTCTGTGTTCAACAACTGTGTGTTGGCAAGCGGATTATCAGAATTACCCCCACACTGGCCTGCAGTACACATGGAGGAGTGGTGAGGCTAAGAAAATATCATCAAGACTTGATCGAGCACTGGCTAATGCAAATTTATTAAACCAGATCACCAGTCTCAATGCCTCAGTCTTAGCCTCCTCCACCAGTGACCACTCACCACTGTTAATTCAATTCAGTGATGCTCAAATCTCAAGGGGTAAACCATTCAGATATGCCAATCATTGGCATTTGCTTCAGGGATATCAAACGACCACAGATTTCAGTCAAATTTCACTTCCCAGTGGCAACAACATGTTCAAACTTGTTATGCCACTAAAGAAATGCAAATTCAGACTAAAAGAGTGGAACAAAATAAGGCCAAAGGAGAATGACCATATTCAGAACCTTCAAGAACAGTTGGAAAGAACTGAAAACATGCTAGATGCAGACCCCATGAATGAAGGTTTAAATCATGATTATTTCGACATGCAGGCCCAATTGGAGAAAGCACTAGAGATAAAGTCGAAAGAAATCAAACAAAAAGCCAAAGAGAAGTGGTTGACACAGGGAGATGAATGCACAAAATTTTTTTACACTAAAATGTCGCAAAGGAAACATTATAATAACCTTCTTAACTATTTGAATGAACAGGAGGACTTGATGAAACACATCAAACAGTTAGAAGACACATCCATTTCATATTACACTGAACTTTTCAACGAAGAGTACACTGATGACTTACCCAACATTGAGTGTCGTAGGAAGCTCAACTCCACTGGAAGATTGAGGTTGGGTGCTGGGGAAACATTATAATAACCTTCTTAACTATTTGAATGAACAGGAGGACTCGATGAAACACATGAAACAGTTAGAAGACATAGCCGTTTCATATTACACTGAACTTTTCAATGAAGAGTACACTGATGACTTACCCAGCATTGAGTGTCGTAGGAAGCTCAACTCCACTGGAAGACTGAGGTTGGGTGGTGAGATCGGCTTGGGGGAACTGAAGGTCGCTGTTTTCTCCATTCATAACGACTCCAGTCCAGGGCCTGATGGAGTGGGGGCAGCTTTCTTCAAACTGCACTGGGAAGACCTGGAAAGTCACATGTTAACTTCCTTCCAAGAAGAACTTGACTCTGGTGAATTCATTAGAGAGATTAATCACACTTTCATTTCACTAATCCCGAAAGTTCAGAACCCATCCAGAATTGAAGACTACAGGCCTATTTCCTGTTGTAATGTTGTCTACAAAATTTTGAGTAAAATCATTTGTAACAGGCTAAATAGTGTGCTATCAGCACTTGTCTCCCAGTGTCAGAGTGCATTCATCAAAGGAAAGTGTATTTCAGAAAATTCTCTAATGGCACATGAACTAGTGAGAGAGTTTAACAAAAAAGATGCTAATAAGATTTGCCTTAAAATCGATTTGCACAAGGCTTATGATAGAGTGAACAGGAAATTTATCATCCACATGCTTAAGGCAATGGAGATTCCTGAAAATCTAGCCAGCTTAATCGAATTCTGCCTAAACTCCCCTACATTTTCAATCATGATAAATGGTGTGCCACATGGGTTCATTACTAGTACTCGGGGAATCACACAAGGGGATCGATTGTCACCATACTTATTTGCAGTTGCAATGGAGTGGTCTACATTACAGATGGAGTTGGCAACTAAATATAAAAAGATCCTACCCATTTATAATCACCATCCCAGAGTTACTCACCTAATCTATGTTGATGACTTATTGGTGGTTTTTAAAGCTTCCTGCACAATCATTAATCATATCAAAGACATTTTCAAAGAAATGAAAGACAAGGTGGGACTGAAAGTAAATGAGCTCAAGACCAAATGTTATTTCAATAAATTTTGCAATCAAAAACAGGGGCTGCTAGAGAGGCTAGGTGTTCAAGAAGGAACACTACCTGTTAAATATCTGGGTGTACCACTTTCGAATAACACTATCACTGATGCAGAATGTGGCAAGTTAGTGGATGATATACGAGACAAACTTCAGGGCTGGAGGTCAAAACTTTAATCATTTGCAGGAAGGGTGGAACTGGTGCACACAGTTATCACATCAAAGGTCAAATTTTGGCTACAAACATTTCAAATCCCAGATTACTCGACTGCTAAGATCAATTCTGTATGTGCCAATTTCATATGGAAGGGTGGGCTACATAAAGTCAGCTACAAATTTTTATGTAGGCCCAAGAAGGAAGGTGGAGTTGGGCTCAAAGATCTATTTGAACTTAAGCAGGCCTATGGGCTTAAATTGACCTGGAAACTAATATCATCAGAAAATTTGTGGGTTGTGTGGATGAGGGCTAGATATATGAAGAAGAATTTTTGGACCACTAATGTAGATAATAATGCCTCTGTCGTGTGGAAAAACTTCTTAAAATTTATAAACGAACTCAAAGACAGGATTCAAAGGGAAATTGCTAATGGGACCACTACAGACTTAAGGCATGACCCATGGTTCAACGGTTCAAGCCTAATAGGTAGATATGGTTGGGCTGGTTTCTCGGCTAATGGTGCACCCAACACAACTGTGAGCTCTATTATCTCAAATGGAGTATGGAATAGTGATAACAACTTGATTGCAAGAAACCTGGAAGAGGAACTCAGAGCAAAAACTATCTTTGCAAACAGAGAAGCTGACACATGGAAGTGGAAGGATGATCAATTTAAACTCAAGGATGTGTAGGAGAGTTTAAGACAAGTTCACCCAAGTCTGGGTTGGAGTAAAGTGGTCTGGTCCCGATCATGTCCACCTAAGATGGCTCAAGTCATGTACAAAGCTATGTTGGGTAGCCTACCCACTAAAGACAGGTTATTTGGATGGGGAATAATTGAAGACGACAGATGTGTTCTATGTAACAACGCATCAGAAACCCTAAACCATCTGAATGTCAGTACAGTAGACGTCTATGGGCCATACAGAAATTAAAATGCTTTAACACTGAACAAATTGGTGACTTAGAGGATGAAATTAATTACCTGAACGATGGGAGTCAAGTGTCTCAATTGATGGTAGAGGTCAGCAAGATTTGCCTCACAGCCACAGTGTGGCAGACATGGTGAGAAAGAAACACTCGTACTTTCAAGAAGAAAACGAGAGACGTGTTAGCGATTTTGAATGCAATTAGCAGAGAAGTGGCGATTTGCATAGGAAGAATCAAAAAGAAGATACTCATCAGGTCAACGGATCGAGAACGATTGCAATTGGAGAGGTGGAACTGGAAGGCAGTGAGTGGAGGAAGGTACAAAGAGAATTTACGTCCGCCATGAAGGATGAAGAACCCTAATTTGACATCCGCTTTGTTTACTTTAGCAGAGAATGAATGAGTAAAGAGAAAAGCGAAGTTTGTTTGTATTATGTTTGACCCGACGATGTTCTGGGCTATGTAACTGTGGGCCGAGCCGGTTGTAGGCTTAATAATAAGATTTACCCATTTTCAAAAAAAAAAAAAAAAAAAAAAAAAAAAAAAAAATCTAGAGAATAGTGTTAGTATATATTTTATAGCAATAATAGTTAAAAAAAAAAGGTTGTCATAAAAACCATTATCACCACCATCTCAATCTCTAACAATCTCCCCTTTTTTGATGATGACAACCTTGATTTATAAAATATTCATACCTAATGTCTTGATTCTCCCGTTACTCCCCCTTACTCCATTATCTCCCCATTGTTAATTATGTAACTTGCTATGTTTAGATCAATTTAATCAAAACATCAATTTAAATGAAATCAAACAATATATGTCAATTTAAATATTTCTTGGGACTTCAACCAATCCTAAAAACCAATAAAGCTCCCGCTTAATATAATACTAGAAGAATTATATGAAAGTAAAGTAATGAAATGTGAAAAAGATGAGTATAGTTATATTATTTAATACTACATATATATAAATATATTTCAAACAAACCTGTCAATACATAAATCAAATTTAACCATGTCAAACAAATCAAACAAGTTGATCACACTACTACAAATCTTCAATTTTCTGACCCCTTTTTGGTGTCGTTAAGGCGTCGCTAAATTTTTCAGTGACTCCATAACGATGCAAAATACGCGTCAGAAAAACAGGCGTCACTAAATTACTAGGTGTCGCTATGGTGTCACAGAAATATCGTCAGTACGGCATCATTAAATTTTTCCCACGCCATAACGACTCAAATGATTTAGCAAAATATTGCATTGTAATGGCATCGGTAAATATTACCAACGCTCTTGTGACACTACTAAAATATCAATATTGGAGTCACAACATTGTCACTAATATACAGTGACGCGATTGTGACGCCACAGCTCTAATAGGTAGCGTTCGTCGCTATGAGGTCATTAAATTTAGTGACTCCATAACAACACAAATGATTTATAAGATAATGTATCACAATGGCATCGGTAAATATTACAAACGCTCTTGTGACACAACTAAAATATTAAAATATTGGAATCGCAACATTGTCACTAATATGTCAAAATAATAAGTTAAACATGCCACATAAACATATATAACCACAAACAATCATATATATGCAAAACTTATATATTAACCAACAAAATGCGATAAAAAAATACAATTTAGTTTTGAACAAATACAATTTAAATCAAAAGATTACAATTACAACTTAATATGTTTGAGTAACCTTTAATAACATAAATGCGTACATAATACGATCTAGGTTTTTCTCTGTCTATTTCTTCTTCTTTGGCTCCTTCTTCCTTCCTTCTTTCTTTGATTCTTCTTTTGCTTCATTTTAGCTTCCTTTTTGTTTGGGCTTTTCATTCTCAGAATAATTGAATGCTTAATATGATGTACAACATGTATTGTTTAGTGATTTTTGCTGGAAAATAATAATAATGAGGTTAGTTCAGTGATTTATACTAGCAATTTTGAAGTGTAGTGGAAATTTATATATAAATTATAGCATCGTATGTATAAGTGTAAAGACACTAATATTATACTCTTTTACATATTTAAGTGCAAAGCCTTATCAAGTTCATTCATGATTTTTGTCGATTCAGTACGTATAATACTGGACACACTGTCCGCTATTTGTGAAAATGAACATACCAACTGTATTCGCAAGATGTGCGATAACTATATTCATAAAGCGCTCTTCTGGCAAGATGTGCGATAACTATATTCATAAAGCGCTCTTCTGAATAGTCACCATCGCTCCCAAATTCTACATGTCTTAAGAAAAGTATCTGATCTGACTGCATCAGAACTGAACTTGTTTACTAAATCCAGCGGTTCTATTGTGTTTCCTAATGATTTTCCCATCTTCATACCATCCTATTCCTAACAGTAGCATAAATAAAAATTTAAGTTCTCAGGTAGACTCAGTAGTTTTGAGCGGTTATTTTGGACATAGTAAGAAAACTGATTCTTGAAATAAGTTGGGAGAAAAAATATATATTATGTACGTATAGCATGAGAAGCTATATAATTTGAACATGGAAATATTAACAAATCAAACCAACCTAACTACCTATGGTTAGACATTATGCCAAATATACGCAGGAAAGTTCCTACAACAAATTGGCAAAATAATATATAGCAAATACAGTGTCACAGTAAAATTAAACTGGACTCGTTTGGCATCTTGATGCTTCTTTCGATTAGGCTATCCTTTGGGTGGTTTTGAATTTGAACATGTGTGTGTGTGTGTCTATATATATATATATATATATATATATATATATATATATATATATATATGACCTCGTGTATCATAACAGTTTTATTTTATCCTTTTTTTAAGGTGGAAACTCGCGCTTGCTACTCAGAGTTATGTGTTATAAAAAAACAGAAATGAGTTATCTTCTCTACTATAAATTACATACCAAGAGCAATGTAACCATAAGTGCCAGCAAGAGCAGTCCAATTTGATGAATCGAGCATTAGCATTCTAGCAGTTCCAAAATCTGAAACATAGGCATAAAACTCAGTCTTAACAAAATCTAAAACATAGGCAATAGGACATAAAACTCAACCTTTTGTGAAACATTCTAAGATTAAACTGATTTAAAACTGCAAATGTACTACTATATTTTATTGAAGCTGCTATTAGACTGCACTCTACAAAGCACAACTTCAATTTTAGGATGAAAATGTGGCGACAAGTTTACAAATACGAGTAAATATGTCATATTTAAGCAAGGCAACACAGTAAATCAATGTATAATTTATTGTTTTCTAACAGTACGTATACTATGTAAAACTGATTCATGTATCAATTCAGGTATCAATACAATATTGCAGTTATGAAACAATTTTATAATTCATTTGTTCATCTCAACATTGAAATTCAACTATCACTAGTGCTCTAGGTAACCCAGTTGAACTGCATGAAAATTACATTTAAAGAATCTAGGTTCTTATTAGCTCATGTCTTAGATGAAATGAATGCATCATCCAAATTTCCTAATGAAATTCAGGTAGTGTTGTATAGTGAGGACGATGTTACAACTAAAGTAGATTATGAATTCAAACTTAGTCAGTGCAAGGTAAGGAAAATATTTGGACATGGGAATTCACAATGCAATTAGAGGAAACAAAGCTCACGCGTGGCCAACCCCAACCATTCTCTAATGGTAGTGACAAGGCAAATGGCAATAAACACGATTCAAGTTTATGATCCAAGTTTCCAATGAGATAAACATGAAATTGAATCTGAAATCATGTCTACAGGTAGTAAAAATAATGTGGCAAATGGCAATGTGCGATGATGACGTGCATGGGTGTGATGATGTTATAGGGCAGTAGCCAAACGTTTGATACTTTCAGTGCAAACATCATACACCTTCAAAGACAGCATAAACAAATATAAATTGCAGGATAAAACCTGATTGAATAATATATTTGCAGCATACCTGTATTGATATATTAACCAGTGATCAATCAAGGCAAATAATAATCAATATAAACTATAGATAATGAATACAAATATAAGCTCAACTCACGGGCATAGTTGCGACTCTTGGACGAATTGATGACACATTGCTGAAGTTGGGCATGGTAGACAATTGCATAATAACACTGGGTTGAGGAGACGAATCAATGCTTGTAGTAGATTGAGGTGCATTACCAGAATGAGTCTGAAGGAAAAAACATTAAAAGTCTGTGCAAGGCAGATTGTTGAAGAGGAGCTGCCATTGATGGAGTCGTAGCCTGACCAGAGACCAGTATTTTTGTTTACAGAAAACAACAAGGAGACAAGTTGTTTATTGTATTCAATGAAAACCATGCATATTTACCTTCATTATTTCAACCATCATACTAAATGTATGAATATTTTTTTTGGCAAGGCGATAGTAAATGTATGAATATTGTTGGATGCTGAATATTAAAGCTATTCTAAACCATGTGTTTTATCTTTTAAACTTCTTGCTGCAATGATCCTCTGAATGAAAAGAAAAAAGGTCAATAAAAAATCATTATAATGTGAGCTTCTTGTATAATTTAATATCTTTGAAAAGACGGCTTCTTGAACTAAATATATGCATACAAATAAATAAGAAAAAAAATACCCATTTAATCTTTTCCCTTTTCTTTTTCATTTTTTGTTGTTCAGATACAGACTCTTCAGTTGAGATGACCAAACCTTACAATTATTTTGCACTGCGTAAAATCTGACATGTTAAGGTACAACCAGAGGTCTTCTTCCATAACCATTTATGAATGAATCAATGCAAATTCGCTAGATGCCCATCACACATTCATTTCATATATAAAGGATTAGTTTCAGTCGCTATTATTTGTTACCAAGAATTTGTTGTTTTCTTCATTCCCCACCAAAATTTCATTCCTTCCCTTTAACTTGTATGATAACTTTTGGAACAACTCCGGCAATATTTTGCAAGGATGTGTTAATTGTGTACGTAGTTAAAATCAAACCGTATAGTTAAAATCAAACCGATGAGACATTTGAAATTTGGGAAAAAACATCTAGCATCAGTATACTAATTTAATATGCCAGCACCTTTTCGAACAGTTACACAGAACAAATGAAGTTTTAATGCATAAATTAAAGTGAAAAAAAATCAAAGAACTAACACAAAACTGAAAATAACAACAGTACCGGAATGTGAAACAATCACCAAAACGAAATCCAAAGCTGCTTTAAACCCGAAGTAGTAACTTCCCTGGAATATACCCTAAATCCCTATTTCTAAAAACCCAAAAAAATAACTAACAGATCAGCCAGAAATTGAAACAAAAACTTCAAACGGCGAGTAAGATATCACCTGCAAATTCACCAAGGAACACTAAAAGCACTCGATTAGGGCCAAAACCAGAGAGGACGGCGAGCAACCATGAATAGATTAAGTTTAGCGACGGAAACCCTAGAATTTTCTTCCGAGATGAGAGCGAGATTAGCGATAAAGAGATGAGAAATGATGGTGGCAACACTTAGCGTCAAGCTCCAATATTTTGAAATGGAGAAAATTATTAGGCTTTCGGTTCCTGCCTGGATTAGCGTAACAAATTAGGGATTTCGCTTTTTCTATTTGGGGAAAAGAAAGTGACGAAGAGAAAAATAAAACCAACAACGCCGTAAACAAGCAGAAGCGAGAAAATAAAGTGGAGCAGATTAGTAATTTTGGAACGTCTGATTTTTAATATTTGAACGGTTAAGAGGAGTAAATTTGGATGCAGATTGATGAAGTTCAATGGAGTCACTACGGGTAAATAAATCCTCTTGGATTAGTGATGCTCAAAAAAATGAAAAATTAAATATAAGCAGCATCATTATAGCGTTGCAAATGCGTAGGTCACTTCCAATGTACTCGTGATGCCAAATTATAAAGTTCGTGATATTCATGGCGTCACTAAGGAATAGCCAATTAGTTATACACTTTCGACGTCTTTGTGACGTATTGCGGACAAAATTAAAAATAGCGATGCCATGCCGATGTCAGGATTAATTTACGTCAGAAATCGGCACTTTACGCAACGATTTGGAGTTATTAGAGTTTTGGGAAATTGATCGTTTCGAATGTATTGGAGATGCTGATTAGAGATTTCGAGAGCAACGTTGATTAGGGAAAAGGAATTTTGACGATGAATGATTTTCAAAGGGTTTATATTTTCGTCTGGAGAGAAAGCAACATCAATATGTACGTTTTAGATGGCAAATGATATAAGACGTTACAACTGGTTATTTTTTTTTCCAACTTCAACTGGTTAAATCCTTTTTTTTACGCCAGTTGAAGCAGAATTTTCCTTTCGTCTGAGCGGATTAATATTTTACAACAAAAAAAGGTTTGTCGAACGGAAAAGGAAGCGTTAGGAAAAAACACATAGACGGAGCCAAATTTTCACATAATAAAATTCTAGAACATGAATATTTGTGATAACAATTCAACAGCACTATAAACGGTTCTCATGCATATGCATCAACATATTGTTAAATTTTGATGGCGTCACAAAAGCGTAAAGATTTCTCTACGCATTTAAGACGTCTTCTTTAAAACATAGAAATATTCGTGGCGTCGCTAAGGCATAGTTAATTACCAACGCGATTGTGACATATTTATGACAATTTAGTGATGACTATAAATTTAGCGACGTCGTGCCATGATAAAGTCGTTATGGCGTCACTAAATGATGTCAGAAATCAACAGCTTTTCTAGTAGTGTCAAGTCAATCAAGCCAAATAAACAAATCAAACGAGTCAATCAAGTCAAACAAACAAATCAAACAAGTTAATTAAGTAAACACATCAAACAAGCCAATCAATCTATATTTTTCAAGACAACAATACAAAACTCCCCATAAATTACACTTGTTATATGTGGAGTTAAAGTTAATATGTTATGAAATGTGTGCACCATGTTGTTTGTAATGTAGTATTACATGTGCGTCATATGCAAAACAATATGAGATGAAATATAAAATAAAGTTCAACTTATGACGTAATGATTTTAATATGTTGTGCATTATAGTAATGAAGTATGATACAATTTTTTTTTTTTTTTTTTTTGAATTTATTCAAGAGGGAAACCAACCTGAATCGTAAATCTTCCATAGTGCACCTAACCTCGCCCGCGAGCACCGCATAAGTGGCTGATCTGAAATAATATTTATAATGTTAATAATATGTAGAATGAATTGATGTTCTTGTGTATTTACAGTAAGAGATATTCTGGGTATAATCATTAGGAATAATCATGCATTATATATATGTCAAGAGATTGTTTCAACCAAACAAAAGTAATACTCATTATCCTAGACTTAGGTTAATGATACTAATGAATGAGATTGAAAAGATAGTAAAGATAAGAGTTTAAAGATAATTAAAAGTACATTCATGATAGGTAGTAATTAAAAATAAATATTCAAAGTAACTTGCTAAAAAATAATTTTAGTACAATGCCTCCTTAAAAATAATACAGTACATATTGAAGATCTTTTTTTAATAGAATATAAAATTTATCATATAAAGTAAACCACTATGATATATATATATATATATATATATATTTAATGCTATTAAAAAACTAAAGATATGCATTACATAAAAAATTAATTTGTTGTGAAATATACATCAATCATTTAATACAAATCAATTTTAAATTTAAACTTCAAATCTAAAATATACTAATTTGTTAAGGAATTGAACTTGCACTAAATTATCCAAAAATTATTTGTCCATTTTTTAAACATTATGCTGAAATTTATATATATTTTAGTACAATGAATGGAATTTATTTGTTGCTTTACTAAGTCAAAGATTTGTATTATATCCACTAAATGCGTATTATCTGTTCAAATTTATTTAATTTCATCATATATGTTTATTTTTAACACTTGTGATCAATGAATTGAAAAAAAATTGTGTTCAACTAAAAAATTCCATTTATATTTCTCTATTTATTGATCGTTGGCGGATAGGATAATTATCCGATATCCGTCTGTATCCGCAGATACTGATATCTGATATCCAAAAATGATTTCGGATACAGATATAACACTGTCCGTATCTGAAAGTATCCGATGACAGCCCAGTATCCGCAGATACTGATATCTGATATCCAAAAATGATTTCGGATACAGATATAACACTGTCCGTATCTGAAAGTATCCGTTGACAGCCCAATATAAATCACATAAAAAGCAAGCAGAGTTTTATGCCAGATGTTTGTAGCTAAAATGCACAATATGATGTTAACCTTTTATCCATTACCTCTCAAGCTCATGTTGAAGCAGATTCATATTCATTGAACTTTGCAAACTTATGAACTAATAGAAACCTTTTGATGTTGTTACAAATCCAAATCCACATGATGAAGCTCCAGTTGTTTTAGTGCCGATGCAGGTTGTTACTCCTGAGCGTGCTTGAGTTACCAAGCCAGCATTTGCAACTGGTCCGGACTTTCATGCATGTTCTAATGTATTTTCCTATGGAATATCTCATGCCCACAGAAAACCTACAAGTTTGACATGTTATGTGCTAATGCCAAGTTTCGTCAAGCTCCTCTTGGCGATCATTGTCTTAGCCTATCTGATCACATTCAGTCTAGCGTAGAAGATTATGCATCATGATCTTATGCTCTATTTGATGCTCAGCCAACTAATGTTGCACCCATCTCCCATGCCACTACTACTTTCCAACTTTATTTTAGTAGCTAAAATACACAATATGATGTTAATATTTTATCCATTACCTCTCAAGCTCATGTTGAAGCAGATCCATATTCATTAAACTTTGCAAACTTGTTGCACACTAATGAACTAATAAACATTTTGATGTTGTTACAAATCCAAATACACATGATGAAGCTCCAGTTGTTTTAGTGTCGATGCAGGTTGTTACTCCTGAACGTGCTTGAGTTACCAAGCCAACATTTGCAACTGGTCCGGACTTGCATGCGTGTTTTAATGTATTTTCCTGTGCAATATCTCATGCCCACAGACAACTTACAAGTTTGATATGTTATGTGCTAATGCCAAGTTTCGTCAAGCTCCTCTTGGCGATCATTGTATTAGCCTATCTGATCACATTCAGTCTACCGTAGAAGATTATGCATCATGATCTTATGCTCTATTTGATGCTCAACCAACTAATGTTGCACCCATCTCCCATGCCACTACTACTTTCCAACTTTATTCTAATGTCACGTTACTCGGTTTTGTTACTTATATTGTTTGAGCGTGTGATGTAATGCTTAATAATACACAGTTGGTGAGTGTACATTCTTCTGCAAATCATGCTCTAATCCCTACATTTATTCATGCATACAAAGCAGTTGGTCCAGTTGCCAATACTACAAGAAAAATACCCTATTGCAACTAGCTATTTGCAACAGGCGACACAGGACTGTTGCAGTAAATGATATTTAGCAACAGACCTATTATGGCCATTGCAATAGATGAGATTTAGCAACATGCCTTTTATTTCTGTTGCGAAAAACATATTTTTAGCAACTGCGCTTCCATTCCTGTTGCAACAACATACTTTTAGCAACTATACTACCATGACAGTTGCAACAAACATATTATTTGCAACTGCTCTTCAAAGCCAGTTGCAAATAGATATCTTTAGCAACTGTTTTCGCCACTTGCAATAACTGCATTTATTTACAACTGGTAAAGCCAGTTGCGAAAAACATACTATTAAAAATAAGTTTCAACATTTAATGATTAACTTTTAATAATTAATTTTAAGTAGTTACTATTAAATGATTAACTACTAGTAATTATATAATAACTAAGATTAATATTTAATAATCATTAATTAATAACGAAATTTAAGTATTTTACAGTGATATTTATAACTGATAATTAAATAATAATAATTAATAATTAACAAAATAATAATAGTTAACATTGAAAATAATAATAATAAATAACTATAAATAATAATAAAAAACTAATGGTGGCTATACTTTGAAAATTGACATAAGCACAAAGTTCTAATTTTAAATACACACCCTTAAATGTAATAAACAATCAAGAATCAAAACTCACTGCGCTTTCTTAAATATTTGCTAACGTGAAGGTTAATTTTTTTTTATTTTTATTCATAACAACTTATTTTTCTTCCGCCATTGTTTTTTAGCATTGGTGTATATTTGGTTTTCACATGTAAAGATCCAAATTGTGGACCTTTTAGCAATGACAATGTTCTAAACTTTTTGTTGAATTGAATTTGCTATTTTTTGATCATATTTTACTATTTTCAAAAAAAATATTTCTGTAAATTACTTTCAAAGCAATAACGTTTAACTTGAAATTGCTATTTTCCTTTAATCTAATGTTTTCATTAATGCTCATTTTCTTCATTCTTTAGTCTTTATCATGTATTATTATTTGTTGCGACATGGTTACAGCATAATCAAAATGTATGATCATATACTGGAACGATGATTAAAGTTCCGTAAACTCTAAACTAAATTTCCTGTAAATTATATTGGTGTATATTTGTGTAGATACTCTAATTTCATTTCCCGCTTTCTAATTTCATTTCCCGCTTTCCAAACAAAACCCTAAATTATATTTCCCCTAAATCCTTAGATCCGCTCCTAGATCGCTGCATTCCTTGAACTTCCCCTCCACATGTCGGATCCGCTCTTCAGATCTTCTCTTCAATAGCGCAACCACACATCATTCCGTAAACTCCTCCCCCTCGAGATCTTTATTTTTGTCGGCTATGATTGTTTATTTTAACCTCCGGTGACCGGAATCGGCTCTGAAAGCCGCCAACTTTCGAACGCTCTTGGGTGCTTAGGAGGACGTCGGGGCGGCTGCATATCGTGGCGTAGGACGGCGATGAGGCGACGCACCTTCTAGTGGCACCTGATCGAACTCCGGTTGAGGAGATGGGAAGCGACGGTCAGTTCTTCGAAGGGAAGCCGTGTTCTACGGCGTCTGGAGCGAAGAAGATGGAAGTAAGTTTGGATTTCATTGAACAGTTTCATGCACATAAGTTATTCGAAACAATGATTCAGTAGAAAGTTGTGAAGCATGTACTGTATAATTCAGTTTCATTTCTAAACCAGTGTTGTGATCTTTACTGTTTTCACTTCTACTCTTATCTTTCTCTGTACCATGAATTTTGTGCTTTCGTTAAATGGAAATGGTAGTTATCTGAGTGGTGGGTGAGATAACTTACGAGTGATACCTTTTATATATACCTACCTAGTAGCGAACGACCTGTATTATATAACTAAAATTTTGTTAACAAACATGCGTACATATCTAACCATGATATCCTTATTTTTCCCGTTGATGTTCACGTATGGATGCTTGAGATTTGCTGTTTTGTTTTTTGAGCTTTTAAATCTGAGTAATCATAGTATTCTAATGGCCAGACATTGAAAATGAAGCACTCAGAAATAAAATTCATGAAACTTTATTTTTCTTCCCCATATTCTCCATTTTTCCTTTTTAATGATGTCTTTGGGCTGAGTTCACATTTTGCAAAACAGTACTTATCAACCGATTTACTTTTAATGTTGTAGTTGCTTTTGTTTTGAGCGTATGATGATTGGTGATGGCATTAGCAGTGTAATATGATGTGATGTTACAGACTTCAGAATGTTGCAATATTCTATTATCTGTGGCTAGGCGTGGTATGTAATTTGTGATCACAAGATTTGTTCAGTTTATGATCATAAAGTTTGATTTTATCTACATTAGCTATTTTTTTCCAGAGAAGCATTTCTTTTTGTTTGAGCTTCACTGATTTCGTTTGGAAAATCATTATAAATGTATTAAACTTGTCTTGTTTTTTTTTCTTGTAGCATTTCCGTTGTTCTATTGATTAAGAGACGAGGATTGTTTAGAATTTTTGCATTTTTAGGAAGCAGTTCTTCAAGTCTTTGTTATACCTTTTTCGTTTTATTTGCTGATGATGCATGTATATGCGTTTACAAATTCATTACAGACGATGAACAAGGTGCTAGGGAATTCTTAAAACTAGTATTTCGAGCATTGTGCTTATGCTGGGATAGACGGACATAGGATGGCAGTTTTAATTTGTGACTACTTTCTCATCTTTATCGACCTTTTGTTTCTTTTACTAACAAAATTTTATCGTTCTTATTTCAGGTTCGCTGGAATGACATATATATTTCTGGATAGGCACGTGCATGTTCATGTCCGACAACAAACATGGAGCATGAAATGCAGATTTGTCCCAGTGAACTGATGATATTTATTGTCTTGTTTGATAGAGTAGAAATATGGGTAGAAAAATACTCTATTCGAGAAAAATATGTTGTATGAGAGAAGAAATTGTTATACATGAATGGTGTATGAAAATTGTAGAAACTTTTATTCTAATTGTTTGTACTATCTAAACTTTGTTAAAATAAAAATTTTATTTGTTTATTTCATTCTGTGATATACATTATTACTAAAACAAGTACATTTAATATATAATATCTGTAAGCTGTAATATTTTGTTTTTTTTTATAGATTTATGAATCTATTGCAACGGTCATTTACTGTTGCAAAATGGTCTGTTGCAACAGCAAAAGCCTGTTGCAAAAAGGTATACCGCAACATCTTATTGCAACAGGCCGAAAATGTTGCGGACTTTTAGCAACTTCGGCTATACCAACAGGTGCCGGTCTGTCGCAATAAGTCTACTGCAACAAATATCGCCTGTTGCGAAAAGTGTTTTTTGTTGTAGTGAAACTCTGCCTTTTGAACCGGATATTGTGTCAGTTTCTGATTAACCTTCAGTTCATGCGGCTGATCTCGTTTCCACCTACTCTTATCTTATTATTGACCAAGTTTCGATGCCCCAATCGCTCATCATCTCAACTAATTTGATGCACATATTGGTGACTATCTTGATTCTCATCTTTCTGTCATGTTCATAGAATATACCATCAGGTTTTTTTAATAATGCATGTACTTTGTGTGTTTGTGTGTGTGTGTGTGTGTGTGTGTGTGTGTGTATATATATATATATATAAAGGCTATTTAGACACAAATTAGGGGACACACAATCTTAACCGTTAGATCATTTCGTCTTTATATGGAGAAGTGGAACTCATAGGGTGATTCAATGGTGTAAATTCATTGTGTCAAATACTGTGTCTAAATAGACTTTACTATATATATATATATATATATATATATACACACACACACACACACTACTTATAATGAAAACTTTTTCCACCAAATTATTAGGCGTCATTTTGAACTTCTCAAAATGCCCTTAACCCTTCAAGCAATTCACCAATCGCCCAAAAATTTCGATCTACCTTCTTCTTCTTCTTCTTTTTTTTTGAGAGAGAGAGAGAGAGACGGGTGTGTAGCATGAAGCTACACAGCCGGTTACCATAGCATTAATGTAACAACCCGTATTTTCAATAACCTGTTAAAACGTAAATCGAGGCAGAATTTAATTTATAAATCTGAATCAAGGGAAACGGGTTATGCCATTGCGTTCGTCTCGGAAAAATACGCAAAATAGAGTACGAGTTTTCGAAAATCGGAGTCTGTATGACCCGATTAAGGCCCAACGAAGTTTTAAGAAAATTTCAAAGTAAAAACAGATTTCAAATTCAAGTTCTAATTTGGAAATTGGGCCAGTTTGGGCCAGGCGGGAAAATTCCCGCCAGAGCACCCAAGTCGACAGCTCTGTCGACTTGGCTGTCGACTTGGCTCAGACGGGCAGTCCTGCCTGGTGCACCATTTTGGGTTTGTGTTGAGCTTGGGGGCCAGATTCGGTTTTAAGGGCTGAGATTGCAACTAGGGTTTAATCCTATGGCCTAAAACACTTGCCTAATCTATAAATAAGACCCTAAGCTAGCCCTAAACCATCATTAATCAACCCTACAACTAAACTATGGCAAAATCAATCCTCTCCTGGCCTCCACTCTCTTCATAAAATTTCTAAAATTATTTCTATGAAAGATTTTTCATGCATACAAGTGTTTTCAAGCTTGTATAAGTGTCATTAGCTTGCATTCAAGTCAAGTTTCTATATTTGCATCATAAAGCAAGGGTTTTTATTGATTTGGAGCTTGCATTTTTGGGTTCATTTGAGTGCATAAGGGCTTTGTCTCAATCTTATATTTGCTTATACTCATTTGAGTCTTCATAAGCATTGTAAGCCCTTTTCTACTTTCATACTTAAACTCTAAAGTTAATGAATGATGCAAGTTGTGTTTGATCATTATGATATGATATGCAAGTTTATCATGTTATGCAGTTTACTATGATGTAATATGCAAGTTTATCATGTTATGCAAGTTTACTATGATGTAATATGCAAGTTTATCATGTTATGCAAGTTTGCTATGTTATGATATGCAAGTTGTCATGTTATGTATGCAAGTTTGGGTTGATCATCTCACTCATGTTATCATGTTATGCAAGCTTATCTTGGGTTTATGAGCCTAAAGCTTCAAGCTTTATGCTAAAGGTTGCATTTTGGCAACATGTAAGTTATCATATCCCTTATGATAACTTGCATGTGAGGCTAAATGCGAACTTATGGCCATTTCTACATGTCATTTATCACCATGTATCACCAATATGCTAAGTTTGGTTTTATGCATGCTTTTGAGGCCTAAAATGTAATATGCAAGTATATGAACATATGTACATTTCATATGCCACCATGTTAAACTTGTGGTTTCAACACCTTTATGTCATGATTATGCCAAGTTCCCTCTTTCTATCCTTTATGCGCTATTGCGATATGTAAGCGATGGGATTGCGTTTGGGGTTGGGTAAACTTAAAAGACATAAAAACATAAGCTTGGGAATTTACCTATTAAGTTAGGTCTACCCTTTGGGAATTTACCAATTAAGTTAGGTCTACCCAAATGCTTGAAAACTTGTAACATGTTTTGGAAACATGATGGACATGACACTTAGAAAAGATAAGTGTGACCAACTCGAGGTTGGGTTGAGTTTGTAGCGTAAACCTACCCGGAACCAACCGGCTTAACTAGTTGCTACAAACAATAGGACCCAATGTGAGAAGTTGGTCATGTTGTACCTTGAACCCGAGGTTAGACCAAGTTGTGGTGTAAAGCTACCCGGACCCGCCCGGCTTAACTAGTAACCACAACAAGGTCTAATGTGAGAGGTTAAGGCGCATTAAATTAATTAATGCCTCATGATTAGGGTTAAGTCATGGTCCACTTAATACTTAACCAATTTGGGCTTGGTAGACTAATCGGGGTTAAGTCGTGAACTCATCGTTACACTTAACCAAGTTAATCCATGATTAGCAAGAGGGTTAAACTGTACTTAACCCACTAGAAAATCCTAGCAATGGGGGTCCACTCCAGTAGTAATCCCAAGTTTGTATCATCATGACCCTAGGGACTAGGCTAGGGTGGGGGCACGATTACTGGACTTGAGGTAAGTGACCAAAAGCGATGGCAGAGTGGTACGCCGGTGTAGTTCCGGGCGGACTTTTGGTCGTGCACATAGTCCGAAGCCGGGAAAGCATGCACGGGTACCAGTAGATCGAGACTGTGCACTCATGTTTATGGTGTCCAGGGGTTGCCACCCTAGGGCTTGATACACCCGACGGGAGACCCTGCACAGTCTGACTACAATTATGTTTGGGCCGCATTGACACCAACACGTGACGAGTTAGGCTTATAGGGAGCCGATCGACTAGACCGTTGGGTTGGACCGCATATTAGGGTCACTTCATGTTATTGGGCCAAAGCTTGGGCCAAGGGATCAATACTTGTTTATTCAAGTCATGTTAGTTTGCTAGTACACCTGTGGTGCAAAAACCTTAATCCTGATTATGCGATTACACCTTTATCTACCTTGTTAGTTAATCATCATGCTAGTATGTTGTTATCCTTATGATCATCCCTGCTTCTCATGTCAGTTAACTTTATCAGTTTACATTGATTGTAGTAGGGCTTACTCAGTTTTTTTGACTGATCTGTTTTCTTTCGCCTCTTTTCTTCCGTTTCCCCCCCAGGTTCTCAGGGTGGGAACGTTGGAGCTTAGCTTGGATTTCGGATTGCTTGCTTGTGGGATTTCAGCTCATGTACGGTTTCGACATGAAGCTAGCTATGGTTATCATTTATTTTGGGGATAGTACTTATGTATTTCAGTTTCTTAGTAATGTTGTTTTATCTAGACTTGTGTATTTGGAAATTTGACATTATGTTGTACCAGACTTGTTTTGAAATGGTTTGAAATCTTCCGCTGTTTTATCTATGTTATTTACTCTGTTTACATATATACATATGTTCTTGTTCTGCCTTGATATATCATTATGCATGTTTACCTGATTCAAACGCCCCTCCAAAGTCAGAGTGCTTGCAAGAGCCACCCTGGCGGAGGTGGGGTGTTACATTTGGTATCAGAGCATATGGTTTACGAGAAGGAACAAAAAGGTTTTTGAAACTTTTTGGAAAATTATTTTTCAAAACCAAGTATAAAGTATTTTCCAAAGAAAAGTCTAGTTTATTTTAAAGGCTATTCCCCAAAAAGCCATTAGCAAAATTCCTTCGTTTTTCTCCATTCTGAATCTGTCTTTTTCCTCATTTTCAGTATGGCCTATAACTTTGCTATCCCGGAGGGAGTACACGTACCTGTTTGGTATAGGAGACTTTTGGAGGCTAGGGCGACCGAAGCCGGCCCCGCAGATGTCCCTCCTCCTCCTCCTCCAGTAGTTAATGTTCCTCCTCCTCCTCCGGTAGTTAATGTTCCTCCTCCTCCTGTCGCTGAGGTTCCTCTTCCTCCTCCCCCTCAGCATCCTCAAGTTGACTTCGCAAAGACTTGCAAGGATTTCAAAGCAATGGGTGGCAAGAACTTTCAAGGCACTTAGACTTTTGTAGAGGCCAGAAATTGGTTGAAAGAGACCGAGGATTTATTTGCTATCTTTGGGTTAGACGATCAGAGGAAGATCTTGTTGGCGGTTTGGCTTATGAAGGATGTAGCCGCTTATTGGTGAGAAGTCACTAATGGTACTAGGCCTGTTGAGACTTGGGCCGATTTCAGGGCAAGGTTCGTGCTTAAGTTTCTATCTTCTGCTGAGGAGAATCTGCAAATGGAGAGGTTCATAACTTTGAAACAAGGAGATATGTCTGTCAAAGAATATGTGAACAAGTTCAATCAGTTAGCTCGTTTTGGCTTGTATATGGTGAATACTCCTCAGAAGAAGGCTCTTCGTTTCGCTAGAGGATTGAATGAGCCGTTGCAGGGATTGGCTATGTCACATATTCCCCATGGGGCCACGTTTGAGAGCTTGGTTGATATGGCGTTACTTCAGGGAGATGTCAAGAAAGAGGTCAAGATGAATGATGCTCAAGCCAAGAAGACTGATTCCCAGTGGAAGGGAAATCAGGGTAATCCAAGTGGTCAGAGCAGTCAAGGCAATCAGAACAAGAACAAGAGTCAAGGCAACAAGGGGAACAACAACAAGGGCAATAGCAACAAGGGCAAGAACAACAAGGGGAAGTGCCATTTTTGCGGTTCAGTTGGGCATCTTATTAAGGATTGTAAGAAGAGGAAAAGGAAGAATGGTGAATGCTTTTTCTGCGGTGAGACTGGACATTTTAGTAAGGATTGCCCGAAGAAGCAAGGGCAAGGCCAGGGTCAGACTCAGTGTGCTGGACCTTCAGGAGGGCAAGTTCATGCTCTCAATGCCGCTCCAGTTCCCGATCGAGGTAGTATTTCTGTTGAGAGCCTTGTATATATTTCTGATTTTCCAGTTCGTACCTTGTTTGATTCTGGTGCATCGCATAGCTTTATCTCATCTGATCTTGTTGATAGTTTGCACCTTAGTACTAGCTTGGTAGATGATCCCGTCTGTGTCTCAAATCCTATTGGGGGGTCCACCCATTTGTCTATGATATGTGGGGATTTGAGGATCTCTATACTGAGTGTAGAGTTCTTGTGTAGTGCTTATGTTCTTGGTTTTAGGGGATACAGATTGATATTGGGCATGGATTGGCTGTCCAGATATGGAGCTATTCTTGATTGTGAGCATAGGGTTGTGAGGCTAGTGACTCGCCTCGGAAACACCCTAGAAATTTCTTGTAATCCGAGAGGTCCCGTCATGTTGTGCTATCTTGAATCACTCGACTCGTCAATGGAAACTCTTCAGTCTGTGAGAGTGGTTCGAGAGTATCCGGATGTTTTCGATGAAGTTAGGGGGTTGCCCCCTAAGCGAGAGATTAATTTCCGCATTTATCTGGTGGATAATGCAAAGCCGGTTTCTTTGCCCGTTCGGCACATGGCTCCGCGTGAAAGGCGGGAGCTAAGTAAGCAAGTGAAGGAGTTGCTTGAGAAGAACTTCATTAGACGAAGTATATCTGAATGGGGAGCGCCTGTGGTATTTGCTACCAAGGCAGATGGTTCTCTCCGACTTTGTGTTGATTATCGAGAGTTGAATAAGCTGACTAAGAAGAACAGACACCCGTTACCGAGGATTGATGATCTCTTTGACCAGCTTGTCGGTGCTTCTGTTTTCTCTCAGCTTGATCTTGCTACGGGATTCCATCAGCTCAGGGTAGCTGAAGATAGTATAGACAAGACTGCGTTCAGAACTCCAGATGGATTCTTCGAATGGCTTGTCATGCCGTTCGGCTTGACTAATGCACCCGCATATTTCGTGGACTTGATGAGTAGGGTGTTCAGGGAGTTCTTGAACAAGTTTGTCGTGGTCTTCGTAGATGATATTCTGATCTTCTCTAAGGATGAGGAAGAGCACGCAAGGCATCTCGTGGAGGTGATGGATACGCTTAGAGCGCATCAATTGAAGGCCAAGTTCTCCAAGTGTCACTTTTGGAGAAGGGAAGTTAGATTCCTTGGGCATATAGTATCTAAGCAAGGCTTAGCGGTGGATCCCGCTAAGGTAGTTGCAGTTCAGGATTGGAAGACTCCAAGGAATGCAACCGAAGTGAGAAGTTTTCTAGGTCTTGCAGGCTTTTACCGGAAGTTCATCAAGGACTTCGCGAAAAATTCCGCTCCTCTCACTAAATTGACGAAGAAGAATTTAGTTTTTGCTTGGAGCATAGAATGCGAGCTTGCTTTTCAGAAGCTCAAGAGAGCCCTCACATCAGCACCTGTTCTAGCTTTGCCTGATGGAGGGAAGTTATTTACAGTATACACCGATGCATGTGGCACGGGGTTAGGAGTTGTTCTTATGCAAGAAGGAAGGGTGATATGCTTTGGCGGTAGACAACTCAAAGTGCATGAGAAGAATTATCCCACTCATGACTTAGAGTTGGCAGCAATAGTATATGCACTCAAGGCTTGGCGCCATTATCTTCTGGGAGAAAGATTTGAGCTTTATACCGATCACAAGTCATTGAAGTATCTCTTTTCTCAGAAGGATCTGAATCTGAGGCAACAAAGATGGATGGAATTCTTGGCGTCCTACGATTTTGAGATAGCTTATACCCTTGGCAAGGGGAATGTGGTAGCAGATGCATTGAGTAGAAGGTTGACCCTAAGTCCTCTATTCGTTGAGATGAAGAATTTAGAGTATGTGGCAACCTTTGATTTCTCTTTGGCGGTTGAGTCGATGACCGGTTCTTTAGCATCTCTAGAACTCAGACCTACCCTTCTTGATCAAGTTGGGGCTTCACAGAGAGAAGACCCTCAGATAGTTGAGATTATGGATAAGCTGATTCGAGGAGAGGCGTCTAGTCATCTCGCTCGATATTCTATTGATGACAAGGGTTGGCTGAGGAGAGACGGAAGGTTATGTGTTCCAATGGTAGAAGATCTAGTAAGAAAAGTTCTTGAGGAAACGCATCGCTCTAAGTTGACTATACATCCGGGCGGAGATAAGATGTATAAAGATATGAAGCGCATTTTCTTTTGGCCTGGGATGAAGAAGGATGTGGCAGAGTTTGTCTCTAGATGTATCATTTGCCAGCAAGTTAAGGCCGAGTCAAAGAAGCCCGGTGGGCTATTGCATCCTCTAGACGTTCCACTTTGGAAGTGGGAGAGTATTTCCATGGATTTTATCGATGGGCTACCAAGGTCAAGGAAAGGGAATACGGGCATTTAGGTTATAGTGGATAGACTTACGAAGAGTGCCCATTTCATTCCGGTGAAGAGCAAGAGGACCGCATCTTGGCTAGCGTCTGTATATCTTCGTGAGATTGTGAGACTACATGGAGTCCCTTCTAGTATAATCAGTGACCGTGACCCAATCTTTACAAGTCAATTCTGGAATAGCTTGCAAGAAGCTATGGGCACGAAGTTGAATCTAAGTACGGCTTATCACCCACAGACGGACGGTCAAACCGAAAGGGTGAATAGGGTACTCGAGGATCTGTTGAGGCTTTGTATTCTGGATTTTGGTGGTACTTGGGAAGACCATCTTCCTCTTGTTGAGTTTGCATATAATAACAGTTATCAGGCAAGCATAGGGATGACACCATTTGAAGCTTTGTATGGGAGGCCGTGCAAGTCGCCTACATGTTGGTGGGAGACTACAGATGAGCTTATACTTGGGCCTGATATGATCAGAGATACATCCGAGAAGGTCGAGTTGATTCGGAGACGGATGAAAGCGGCCCAAGACCGACAGAAATCCTATGCTGATAAGCGAAGAACTGATTTGGAGTTTGATGTTGGGGATATGTTTTCGTGAAGGTTTCTCCTTTGCGGAATGTGGTCCGATTTGGAGCCGTTGGGAAGTTAGCACCGAGGTTTGTTGGACCATTCCCTATTAT
Organism: Allium sativum; assembly: GCA_030737875.1. Lineage (NCBI taxonomy): Eukaryota > Viridiplantae > Streptophyta > Magnoliopsida > Asparagales > Amaryllidaceae > Allium > Allium sativum. The sequence continues at coordinate 973,598,512 of CM060918.1, read as the reverse complement.
AGAGAGGATCGGGAAGATGGCTTATAGAGTGGAGTTGCCCGAGAAGCTTGCCGGAGTACACGATGTTTTTCATGTCTCGCATCTCCGGAAGTGTTTACATGAATCAGCAGAGGTTGTTGAGCCAAGTGTTCTAAAAGATGTAGAAGTGGAGAAAGAGGCTACCTTGAGGAGAGCTCCGATTCGTATCTTGGGGACGGAGACCAAGAAGCTAAGGAATCGAGAAGTCAAGTTGGTGAAGGTTCAATGGGGTGAAGCCGAAGAAGACGCAACTTGGGAAACCGAGGAGAAGATGCGTGGGCTTTATCCATTCCTTTTTGAGGGTACACTCAATCTCTTTTCTTTATTGACATATCTTTCTCTTTGCTATCCATGTTTATCTAGTTTATCGTGTTAATCTTGTCATGAGAACCTTAGGTAGAAACCCTTTGGATGAAACATGTGTTTGAAACATGTTATGCTTGATGGTTGCAAGTGGTTGCAAGTGTTTGCAAGTGGTTACTCGTGGATGCATGATACACGTTAGGCACTAGATCGGCTCACACACTCCTCATATTGCATATGCATGAGTGTTTACGCTTATTCATGGATGAAAATTTTGGTGTTATCACATGGATGTTGCATATGGATGTATGTTATGTGCACGCATATAGATGTTATACATTATGTTAGGAATTGCATACATATGGATACATTTCACTAACATAATTTGCATTGATGATATTTGCATTAGATAAGTACATATACACACACCTTTGCATATGATTCATACAACATTTAGAATTTTGTAAGGACAATGATTGCTCATGGATGATGTTTTGAGTAGATGGATGTTGGATGGTAGGATACGTTCTTCCTAACTTGAAGATTTCGGGGACGAAATCCTTTAAGGAGGGGAGAATGTAACAACCCGTATTTTCAATAACCTGTTATAACGTAAATCGAGGCATAATTTAATTTATAAATCTGAATCAAGGGAAACGGGTTATGCCATTGCGTTCGTCTCGGAAAAATACGCGAAATAGAGTCCGAGTTTTCGAAAATCGGAGTCCGTATGACCCGATTAAGGCCCAACGAAGTTTTCAGAAAATTTCAAAGTAAAAAAAGATTTCAAATTCAAGTTCTAATTTGGAAATTGGGCCAGGCGGGAAAATTCCCGCCAGAGCACCCAAGTCGACAGCCCTGTCGACTTGGGAGTCGACTTGGTTGGACCAAGTCGACAGCCCTGTCGACTTGGCTGTCGACTTGGCTCAGACGGGCAGTCCTGCCTGGTGCACCATTTTGGGTTTGTGTTGAGCTTGGGGGCCAGATTCGGTTTTAAGGGCTGAGATTGCAACTAGGGTTTAATCCTATGGCCTAAAACACTTGCCTAATCTATAAATAAGACCCTAAGCTAGCCCTAAACCATCATTAATCAACCCTACAACTAAACTATGGCAAAATCAATCCTCTCATGGCCTCCACTCTCTTCATAAAATTTCTAAAATTATTTCTATGAAAGATTTTTCATGCATACAAGTGTTTTCAAGATTGTATAAGTGTCATTAGCTTGCATTCAAGTCAAGTTTCTATATTTGCATCATAAAGCAAGGGTTTTTATTGATTTGGAGCTTGCATTTTTGGGTTCATTTGAGTGCATAAGGGCTTTGTCTCAATCTTATATTTGCTTATACTCATTTGAGTCTTCATAAGCATTGTAAGCCCTTTTCTACTTTCATACTTAAACTCTAAAGTTAATGAATGATGCAAGTTGTGTTTGATCATTATGATATGATATGCAAGTTTATCATGTTATGCAAGTTTACTATGATGTAATATGCAAGTTTATCATGTTATGCAAGTTTACTATGATGTAATATGCAAGTTTATCATGTTATGCAAGTTTGCTATGTTATGATATGCAAGTTGCCATGTTATGTATGCAAGTTTGGGTTGATCATCTCACTCATGTTATCATGTTATGCAAGCTTATCTTGGGTTTATGAGCCTAAAGCTTCAAGCTTTATGCTAAAGGTTGCATTTTGGCAACATGTAAGTTATCATATCCCTTATGATAACTTGCATGTGAGGCTAAATGCGAACTTATGGCCATTTCTACATGTCATTTATCACCATGTATCACCAATATGCTAAGTTTGGTTTTATGCATGCTTTTGAGGCCTAAAATGTAATATGCAAGTATATGAACATATGTACATTTCATATGCCACCATGTTAAACTTGTGGCTTCAACACCTTTATGTCATGATTATGCCAAGTTCCCTCTTTCTATCCTTTATGCGCTATTGCGATATGTAAGCGATGGGATTGCGTTTGGGGTTGGGTAAACTTAAAAGACATAAAAACATAAGCTTGGGAATTTACCTATTAAGTTAGGTCTACCCTTTGGGAATTTACCAATTAAGTTAGGTCTACCCAAATGCTTGAAAACTTGTAACATGTTTTGGAAACATGATGGACATGACACTTAGAAAAGATAAGTGTGACCAACTCGAGGTTGGGTTGAGTTTGTAGCCTAAACCTACCCGGAACCGACCGGCTTAACTAGTTGCTACAAACAATAGGACCCAATGTGAGAAGTTGGTCATGTTGTACCTTGAACCCGAGGTTAGACCAAGTTGTGGTGTAAAGCTACCCGGACCCGCCCGGCTTAACTAGTAACCACAACAAGGTCTAATGTGAGAGGTTAAGGCGCATTAAATTAATTAATGCCTCATGATTAGGGTTATGTCATGGTCCACTTAATACTTAACCAATTTGAGCTTGGTAGATTAATCGGGGTTAAGTCGTGAACTCATCGTTACACTTAACCAAGTTAATCCATGATTAGCAAGAGGGTTAAACTGTACTTAACCCACTAGAAAATCCTAGCAATGGGGGTCCACTCCAGCAGTAATCCCAAGTTTGTATCATCATGACCCTAGGGACTAGGCTAGGGTGGGGGCACGATTACTGGACTTGAGGTAAGTGACCAAAAGCGACGGCAGAGTGGTACGCCGGTGTAGTTTCGAGCGGACTTTTGGTCGTGCACATAGTCCGAAGCCGGGGAAAGCATGCACGGGTACCAGTAGATCGAGACTGTGCACTCATGTTTATGGTGTCCAGGGGTTGCCACCCTAGGGCTTGATACACCCGACGGGAGACCCTGCACAGTCTGACTACAATTATGTTTGGGCCGCATTGACACCAACACGTGACGAGTTAGGCTTATAGGGAGCCGATCGACTAGACCATTGGGTTGGACCGCATATTAGGGTCACTTCATGTTATTGGGCCAAAGCTTGGGCCAAGGGATCAATACTTGTTTATTCAAGTCATGTTAGTTTGCTAGTACACCTGTGGTGCAAAAACCTTAATCCTGATTATGCGATTACACCTTTATCTACCTTGTTAGTTAATCATCATGCTAGTATGTTGTTATCCTTATGATCATCCCTGCTTCTCATGTCAGTTAACTTTATCAGTTTACATTGATTGTAGTAGGGCTTACTCAGTCTTTTTGACTGTCCTGTTTTCTTTCGCCTCTTTTCTTCCGTTTCCCCCCCAGGTTCTCAGGGTGGGAACGTTGGAGCTTAGCTTGGATTTCGGATTGCTTGCTTGTGGGATTTCAGCTCATGTACGGTTTCGACATGAAGCTAGCTATGGTTATCACTTATTTTGGGGATAGTACTTATGTATTTCAGTTTCTTAGTAATGTTGTTTTATCTAGACTTGTGTATTTGGAAAATTGACATTATGTTGTACCAGACTTGTTTTGAAATGGTTTGAAATCTTCCGCTGTTTTATCTATGTTATTTACTCTGTTTACATATATACATATGTTCTTGTTCTGCCTTGATATATCATTATGCATGTTTACCTGATTCAAACGCCCCTCCAAAGTCAGAGTGCTTGCAAGAGCCACCCTGGCGGAGGTGGGGTGTTACAATTAATAATAAGATAATAGTAGTCTGGTTGGCAGGCCCAACCAGTGGAAGAGTAGTTTAGGACATAGCAGCAAACCAAAATACATAAGCTAACGTATGATATATAGACATACTATTATGTATAGAGAGCCATGCTTAAAAGAAGACCGAAGCTCGTCAGCAGTACGACACAGCCCAGCTACTTCCTTGGGTGTTAGATGAGGGTTTTGTAGGGAGGGTGAATCTAAAGCGAGCTGGGCGAGCGTCACCTGTCCAAAGATTAAACATGTATATAATGAGGTTGCAAACACCAATAAGATGCCTTTTAGGTTTATTGAACATACAAGCATTTCTTTCTTTCCAAATACCCCAGCAAAAGATGGCAAGGAGAGTCTAGTTCGGAATCGGGAGGGTTATATTGCCGGTGATCAGTTTACCTTCCGTTGTCTCCATTTCCCACGAAAGACCATCCCACTTCCGCCGTCTCCATATTCCCGTATTTGAAATCTGCCTACATAAGTAGTCGCTAATTTTTTTTTGAAAAAATTGCATAATTCTTCATACAGTCTCGGAGCTGGGTGAGACTTCGACCGATAGATTTCCACATAAATTACGACCAGTGTGAAATACTCGAACGTTTTTCCTTGTGATCGAACACTGTAGTTCTCCTAGGGGATTATCAATTGTACTTAGAAAATAGCAGGCTATATTCCCATATCTGAACTCTGCCTACACACAAAGTCGTTTTTTTGTAAAAAGTGTGATAATTTCTTCATACTACCTTGGAACCAGATGAGACTTCGACCGATGGATTCCCACCTAAATTACGGACAGTGTGAAATACTCGGATGTTTTGCCCTGTGATCGAACAATGTAGTTCTTCAAGGTGACTACTAGTTGTACTTAAATAATAACAGGGTATATTCCCATATTTGAACTATGCCTACACATGAAGTTGTTATTTATTTTTATTTTTTTGTAAAAAGTGCAATAATTTCTTCATACTGCCTCGGAACTGGATGAGACTTCGACCGATAGATTCCTACCTAAATTATGGACAATGTGAAATACTCGAACATTTTTCCCTGTGATCGAACACTTTAGTTCTCCAAGGTGACTACCAGTTGTACTTAGAATATAACAGGCTATATTCTCGTATTTAAACTTTACCGACATAACGAAGTCGCTATTTTTTTGTAAAAACCGCAGTAATTTCTTCACACTGCCTCGGAACCGGACGAGACATCAACTTGTAGACTCTTACCTAAATTACGGACAATATGGAATACTCAAATATTTTGTCCTGTGAACGAACACTGTAAGTCTTCAAGGTAACTAATAGTTGTACGTAGAAAATAACATACTATATTCACATATTTAAACTCTACCTACATACTAAGTTGCTATTTTTTGTGAAAACTGAAGTAATTTCTTTATATTACCTCGAAACCGAATGAGACTTCGACCGATAGGCTCTCAACAAATTACGGACAATATGAAACAATCGGGTATTTCTTCCTGAGAACAAACACTATAGCTCTCCAAGGTGATTAACGTTTACACATTGAAAACAACAAACTAACTCACTAGTCGCCCAAAAAGTTCAATCTACCTTCTACTGTCTCTATTTTCCATAAAAGACCATCCCGCTTCCGCTGTCTCCATATTCCCATATTTGAAATCTGCCTACATACGAAGTCGCTATTTTTTTTTTGTAAAAATTGCAGTAATTTCTTCATACTGCCTCGGAACTAGATGAGACTTCGACCAATAGATTACCACCTAAATTACGGACAGTGAGAAATAGTCGGACATTTTGCCCTATAATCAAACACTGTAGTTCTCCAAGGTGACTACTGGTTGTACTTAGAAAATAACATGTTATATTCTCATATTTGAACTCCGCCTACATACAAGTCGCTATTTTGTCTATAAAAACTAGAGTAAATTCTTCATACTGCCTTAGAACTGGACGAGACTTCAACGAGTGGACTCTCACCTAAATTAGAAATAGTATGGAATACTTGAATGTTTCGTTCTGTGAACAAACACCATAGGTCTCCAAGGTTACTAACAGTTGTACTTAGAAAATAACAAACTATATTTGCATATTCGAACTCTGCCAACATACAAAGTCGCTAATTATTTGTGAAAACTACAATAATTTTTTTATGTTACCTCGGAACCGAATGAGACTTCGATCGATTGGCTCTCTACTAAATTACGGACAATATGGAACACTCGGGTATTTCGTCCTATGAACAAACATTATAGCTCTCGAAGGTGGTTATCGTTTATACTTAGAAAATAACAAACTAATCGACCAGTCACCCAAAAATTTTGATATACCTTCTGCTGTCTCCATTTTCCACAATAATCCAATCCGCTTTCGCCTTCTTCATATTCACATATTTGAAATCTTCCTACATACGAAGTTGCTATTTTTTTGTAAAAATTGCAGTAATTTCTTTATACTGCCTCGGAACTGGACGAGATTTCGACCGATAGATTCCCACCTAAATTACGGACAGTGTGAAATACTCAGACATTTTGCCCTGTGATCGAACATTGTATTTCTCCAAGATGACTACTAGTTGTACTTAGAAAATAACAGACTACATACGAAGTCGCTATATATATATATTTTTTTTTGTAAAACCTGCAGTAATTTCTTCATACAACCTCAGAACCAGACGAGACTTCAAACCTGTAGACTCTCACCTGAATTACGGACATTATGGAATACTCGAATGTTTCGTCCTATGAACGAACACTGTAGGTCTCCAAGATGATTAACACTTATTCTTATAAATTAACATGCTACGTTCGCATATTTGAACTCTACCTACATACAAAATCGCTATTTTTTTGTGAAAACTACAGTAGTTTTTTTATATTACCTCGGAACCGAATGAGACTTCGACTGTTAGGCTCTCAACTAAATTACAAACAGTATGGAACACTTGGGTATTTCGTCCTATGAACGAACACTATAGCTCTTCAAGGTGATTAACATTTATACTTAGATAACAATAAACTAATTCTAATAATTGATAATTGTAACACTATAGTCTCATGCTTTCTTCGTTACCTAAGATTCTCATGTTTCTCTCTGCACAAATATGATAAATCGAGTTTCTTAGTGCGACATAAGCAATATCTTGCATAGCTTTTTCATTCTAAAAGTTGATTTAAGCTTTTGACTTTCCTTTAAAAGATCTACAGTAACTAGATGAAAAATTCACATTTTCGGTCGGCAAAAAGAGATGATGTATTTTCGTAGTTACAACGAAAAAACAATTGTTCGTAAGCTTCATTCTTTTTGCAACTCAGTGGATATCGAACATCAAGTTGGAAAAACAATCTGTTATTTTGTAAGTCATTAGTGTTATAGTTGTCACTATTGTGATACAAACATTACACTACAACCGAAGTTGCATTGAGGTGCTCATACTTATTTAACTTTAGTATTAGCAGATAGTATTATTTGGTTCCACTGCCATGGTTTAATGAATTACATGTTTTAATGATTCAGTAATTTTTATGTCATGCGCAGCTTGAATAATTCAAAATAATCCTAGTATGTATATCATAGCACGCCCGAACTTAGAAAGAATCTTATTTTTAATAGGTTATTCTACTTAATAATTTAAGAATTTAGTCCACAGATATATGAACGATTATGGAGCATGATTATTGACTGTATTATAAGACATATTGACGACTTAAGTTTATATTCATGGGGTTATCATGAGACAACTGTATCACTAACCAAGAAAACAAATATATGAACATTATGTATGTTTGATTAATGGTTATATTATGGGATATATTGATGGCTTAAGTTAGTTTACATTTATGTTAATTAGCTTGCTTTACACACTTAGGAAGCTACTGATATGGTCTTTTCTTGCAATTGATCCAAGTGTATAAAGAAATCTGGGTTTAGCTGCTCTTATTCACTTCAAGTGCATGTTAAATAACTTTCGGTGACTAGATCTCTATATGGGTATTGATAAAAAGATCTATATGGATATTGCTATAAAGATGTTTGCTTTGTGATTTTTAACTTATCTATTTGGAATGATTGATTTGAAAGGTGGTTAAAAGAAGGAAATGGGTTGCTGTATTATTTCTTGTGGACAAGACTGAATCTCTCATTCAGGGTTCATACGAAGATTCATTTTTATTCACATATGACAACTTACATGGTTGTTTCTTTCTTGGTTAATCATCTTCAAGTTCAAGACCATGTTCTGTTTTTTCATTATCTTTTCCAAAATTGTAATTTTGTTAATGTCATTGCATTGTATGAAGAAATGATATATCTTTACGGAAATTGACTTTGTTTTGTTGAGCTTAAGTTTAACACTTCATCATTGGTGTTAAATAACTTTCTGTTTACCTTAAAAAGCTTGACAATTGTCTCCCGTCACTCATATTAGAAATGCAAAAGAGATGACATCAAATTTTAATGGCCATGGACAGCATCATTGCTATTACTTTTTCCTTATATATATACAACTTACAGTGATTTTGTGATTCTGTCTACACCTCAATCCCTATCGCTATTTGAGACTCACATGACCTATGTCTTAGTGCAATTAAATCATAATTTTGACTATTTGAGTTCACAAAAAGTATTAAAATACTACTATCTTCAGTAAAGAGCAATATACATTTTTTTTGAACTTGCACTTGAGTTGAAGTGGGAAATGAAGATTAATTGTAACTGATATAGTATTGGACACTAAATGATATTGAAACAATCTATGTTGAAATAAAATGAATATAAATGAAATAAATGAACGTGAGAAAAATAAATAAATGTTCACCTTGAATATGAATGATTGGATAAAGGAGAATTTCAATGGTTGAATAAATGATGAGCAATAGTTAATAAACTATAATATACAATAATGAAACAATTTAACGTCAGACAACTCCACATTCATCCACTTATTAAACATTCTATAGTAAAATATTCCGAATTGACTTACAAGCAACTTCATCTGTAAAGTATGAACAAAGAGTTGAAAATATATATTTCATGGGCTTTGAAATTTCTATTTTAGTTACCCAGAAATGTAAATCTATAGAGGAATCAAAAAGATTGATTTAAACAAGGTAATGCATGAATATAAGTATCTTATTCATCACAATCATCCATATAATAACATTAATATGATCACATAATTCATTATCAATTTTTAACACTAATTATTCTTCTCTAATGGCAGTTGTAACATCAGAAAATATAGATTTATCGCACATTATTTGCTAACTATCTTCCTAACTCTATTTAAATCCATATTTAGATCAGATCAAATTTGAAATCCAATTAGATTTGAAATAAAAAAACTTTCACTTTCTGGTATATGTATATTGGGGCTGGCTATTTGAACATAAAATCAAACACAAAGAGAAAAGCCTCTACTGTTGGATTTGTTTATTTTTATGTTGAGAGTGGAATTCATGAGAGGATTCAGTGGTTGAGATTTATTGTGTGCACTTTTGTGTCCTCGTTTTGTGTCTAAATAGAGTTTCTCATATATATATATATATATATATATATATATATATATATATAAAAGAGGGAGAGTTCAATTTGAAAGCTTCCATTTCGACATATACTCCCTTGCAGTATGCATTTCGTGCACAATCTCATATGCAGTCCAATGCATAGATGCACATTTCCAATGATACACATCATTTCGTGGTAATTTACATGGATTGAAAAACCATGGCCTTTTGTATCGTGATGAACAAAACATATTTTAGACACCTTGTTGGTGTAAGAGGGAACAAAATACATAGATTATTAGTAATGGGTAAGTAGATTACATTGTGAAAAGTCGGGTGTGTACGCGACTTGTGCAGGATCTATAATATGGCTATGCGGAATGTATGTGATAACTTAAGCTATTCAATAGTTATGCGAATAAATATTCGCAAACAATATATATATCACAAATAACTATAAATGCAGTAAAGTAAAGTAAAGTAAAGTATAGTAACGACACCAGGATTTTTATACTGGTTCGGACCTCCAGTCCTACGTCCAGTCCCGAAGCTTCTCTTCGGCTTTTCACTAAACAACACCCTCGCTTCACCCGGAGGAACAGGTTCACAACTACTTGATTTACGGGCTACAAGTTTACCCACTTGATTTCACGGGCTACAAGCTTACCCACTTGATTTACGGGCCACAAGCTTACCCACTTGATTTACGGGCCACAAGCTTACCCACTTGATTTCACGGGCTACAAGCTTACCCACACAGGACAATTACAAGAGTTTGACTTATGATTGTGTTCTTCTTTCAACACTGATTTGCCAACGATTGAGTACACCCTTCCTATAATCTTATCCTCAAGTATATGATTTGAATGCAAAGATTTAAGGAAGAAAGATTGCTTGTTGAATCAAATGATATAAAACTGATTCAAGGATTCAACAAGTATTGAATATTTGAGAGAGCTTTTAGAATGCAAGAGAGTATAGAGTTAAGATCAGAAAATAGAAGAAGATTCGGTGATTTGAAAGTATGATTTCAAGTCTATTTATAGTGTAGAATAGTTGCATTCCTTCATGAAGAGTTTCTATAAAGAGTTGTGTCCATTTCTCTTGAAATTGAAAAGAAATCTCTTCACAAAAAGAAGCATCCTTTCAGAAAAATTACAGCAAGAAAAAAGGTCGACAGGTCGAAATTAACAGGTCGACAGGAATTTGAAAAAATAGCCGTTATGCACAAAAGACAATAGGACCGGTCGACAGGTCCTTATTGGGCGGTCGACCGTTTTCTTGCTGTGGACCGGAGGACCTCGGTCCACAGTCTATATCACTCTGCACTCTTTCCCGGTCGAAGCCTGGACCGTTTGGGCTTTTTCTGTGACTTTTCAATTCTTCAAATATACAGATTTCAGCCCCAGCTAATTTCAATTTCTAAATTGTTTTGTGCATTCGTGTTATACTTTGAGGATAGATTTTAACATAAATCTAACACGACTCCATACCTACATATATATAATCTTAGCTCCACGTCATGATTTCCATTGATCTTCACTATGATCTTCATTGATTTCCACTTTGATAAATATGAATTCAGCTCGTCAATGATCTCTATTTCTATGTTGTCATTAATCAAAATCTTGTGTATCAACATTCTCCCCCTTTTTGATTGATGACAATATCTTGCATATATTTTTGAGATACTGAGTAGCTCCCCCTGAATATATGCTTATATATATTTATCTCCCCCTGTCTAAAAGCTTTCTGCACATTTTGTTAGTATAATAAAAACTTATTGTTTCCTGTAACAAAATGTTAGTGCATATAAAATGAATATATATATATATATATATATATATATATATATATGCATATTTCTCCCCCTTTGTCATCGATTAAAAAGAATAAACATCATGATAGAACAGTAATCGAACATAAGACATAAATTAAAGTACCTTCGGGAGATATTGGATCATGTGCAATTTGATAAACTGAATTTTGTTTTCAGAGACATTTGGAGAAATCAAAATCGCCTTCCTTTTATTGTGGTATACCTGCAAAAAAGTAGAATATATATACTTTGGTACCCACTTGCTTTGTTTGGGTCCATGGGTTAGATGGAAGGTAACCATACCCAAGAGGGTTTAACGGAACCTTTAAAGATAAAATTTTGGTTATTAACTACCGAATCAAAATAATCATCGATATATTTTTCTCTGTTTTTCCAACTTACAGGAACCCAAATACTTAAGTAATCTCTATTGATATTCCTTTTCGTACTTCTAGATCTATTATACAGATCTCTAGTCATAGAAGTATTCGAATTTCTATAATAATTGGATCTAGGATGAGCATTTGTACTAGCAGTAATATTTTTATTGTACATGAAAGCATATCTAGTACTATTTCTAAGATTAGTTTTATTATATCCTAAACCACTTTTGTCATGTAAAGGTCGAGATCTAGATAAAATCATATTTAAATCATTTTGACCTTTATTAAATTTTGCGAACTTATTTGCACTTTTATCAAATTTATTTCCAAAGTCGCTATTGACATTTTCAAAAGAAATTTTGTTATTCTTTAAATCATCAATTTCCTTATTTAATTCAGAATTTTTCCTTTTTAAAGTACCATTCTCAGTTTTGAGACCTAAAATTTGAGATTCTGAATTATCTAAAGAAGATTGTAACTTTTCAAAATTTTCTTTTGAGTCAGAAATTTCATTTTGCAAAATATTATTATTCACCTTTAAAAACTCACATTCTTTAGATAGTTCTAAATTCTTTTCAGTTAAAGCTCCATTCTCTTTTTCAAGAGACGAAATTAAAGAACTAGAATTATTTAAAGAATCTTCTAATGATATATTTCTATTTTGCAAAAGATCGATTTCCTTTAAAAGAACATTGTTTTTATCTTCTAGTTGCTCATTTTCTTTTTGAAGGAAATCTTTTTGAGAAACAAGCTCTTCTAAGGTATCTTCAAAACATTTGGCTTGTTTTACCAAACGATTGTTTTCTTCTTTTAATTTGGAATTTTCTTCCTTGTACTTTTTTGACATAGCTAAAACGACTGTATTGAGTTTCAATAATTTTTCATGGTCTAACAAAAGATCTTTAAATAATGAATCTACACATACCGATTGTGATCTGACTTTTGCCATGAGACATTTGTTTCCTTGCTCTCCTGATTCTGCTTTGTTGCTCTTCCATTTTCTAAATCCTTGACTAGATTTCTTTATTGCCATTTGTTCTAGGATGTTGTTACGATCTCTAGAACACCAGGCTCTGATACCAATTGAAAAGTCGGGTGTGTACGCGACTTGTGCAGGATCTATAATATGGCTATGCGGAATGTATGTGATAACTTAAGCTATTCAATAGTTATGCGAATAAATATTCGCAAACAATATATATATCACAAATAACTATAAATGCAGTAAAGTAAAGCAAAGTAAAGTATAGTAACGACACTAGGATTTTTATATTGGTTCGGACCTCCAGTCCTACGTCCAGTCCCGAAGCTTCTCTTTGGCTTTTCATTAAACAACACCCTCGCTTCACCCGGAGGAACAGGTTCACAACTACTTGATTTACGGGCTACAAGTTTACCTACTTGATTTCACGGGCTACAAGCTTACCCACTTGATTTACGGGCCACAAGCTTACCCACTTGATTTACGGGCCACAAGCTTACCCACTTGATTTCACGGGCTACAAGCTTACCCACACAGGACAATTACAAGAGTTTGACTTCTGATTGTGTTCTTCTTTCAACACTGATTTGCCAACGATTGAGTACACCCTTCCTATAATCTTATCCTCAAGTATATGATTTGAATGCAAAGATTTAAGGAAGAAAGATTGTTTGTTGAATCAAATGATATAAAACTGATTCAAGGATTCAACAAGTATTGAATATTTGAGAGAGCTTTTAGAATGCAAGAGAGTATAGAATTAAGATCAGAAAATAGAAGAAGATTCGGTGATTTGAAAGTATGATTTCAAGTCTATTTATAGTGTAGAATAGTTGCATTCCTTCATGAAGAGTTTCAATAAAGAGTTGTGTCCATTTCTCTTGAAATTGTAAAGAAATCTCTTCACAAAAAGAAGCATCCTTTCAGAAAAATTACAGCAAGAAAAAAGGTCGACAGGTCGAAATTAACAGGTCGACAGGAATTTGAAAAAATAGCCGTTATGCACAAAAGACAATAGGACCGGTCGACAGGTCCTTATTGGGCGGTCGACCGTTTTCTTGCTGTGGATCGGAGGACCTCGGTCCACAGTCTATATCACTCTGCACTCTTTCCCGGTCGAAGCCTGGACCGTTTGGGCTTTTTCTGTGACTTTTCAATTCTTCAAATATACAGATTTCAGCCCCAGCTAATTTCAATTTCTAAATTGTTTTGTGCATTCGTGTTATACTTTGAGGATAGATTTTAACATAAATCTAACACGACTCCATACCTACATATATATAATCTTAGCTCCACGTCATGATTTCCATTGATCTTCACTATGATCTTCATTGATTTCCACTTTGATAAATATGAATTCAGCTCGTCAATGATCTCTATTTCTATGTTGTCATTAATCAAAATCTTGTGTATCAACACATTGATTGTTAACAGTGAAATGCATAGAGATGAAAAATATACATTTATTTAGTTAGTCAAAAATGTTTTTTTTTTTTCCCCTATAACTGTAGTTGATTGCAGAGAAATGTTATTCTAGTTGTGCAATGTTAATACTTAAAGATAGTTGTCTTTAATTTCCTTCATCACAGCAATATTCACAAATGCTT